>OX940811.1:0-600000 GCA_954870605.1 Acer campestre
GCGATTTAACCCAAATTTTTTACAAGTATTCCTTAAAATAAGTTATCAAACCTACTCACAAAGTTTGAGGCAAGAATAAGCTCTTTAGCTTTTCCAAAGTCACCGATTTCTACAAATTTGGGTCCCGATGATCGCATAGAAAACGTAAAGTTCGTTAATATCGTTGTAAAATTGCGATTTAACCCAAATTTTTTGCAAGTACTCCTTAAAATAAGTTATTAAACCTACTCACAAAGTTTGAGGCAAGAATAAGCTCTTTAGCTTTTCCAAAGTCACCGATTTCTACAAATTTGGGTTCCGATGATCGCATAGAAAACGTAAAGTTCGTTAATATCGTTGTAAAATTGCGATTTAACCCAAATTTTTTGCAAGTACTCCTTAAAATAAGTTATTAAACCTACTCACAAAGTTTGAGGCAAGAATAAGCTCTTTAGCTTTTCCAAAGTCACCGATTTCTACAAATTTGGGTTCCGATGATCGCATAGAAAACGTAAAGTTCGTTAATATCGTTGTAAATTGCGATTTAACCCAAATTTATTGCAAGTACTCCTTAAAATAAGTTATTAAACCTACTCACAAAGTTTGAGGCAAGAATAAGCTCTTTAGCTTTTCCAAAGTCACCGATTTCTACAAATTTGGGTCCCGATGATCGCATAGAAAACGTAAAGTTCGTTAATATCGTTGTAAAATTGCGATTTAACCCAAATTTTTTACAAGTAGTCCTTAAAATAAGTTATCAAACCTACTCACAAAGTTTGAGGCAAGAATAAGCTCTTTAGCTTTTCCAAAGTCACCGATTTCTACAAATTTGGGTTCCGATGATCGCATAGAAAACGTAAAGTTCGTTAATATCGTTGTAAAATTGCGATTTAACCCAAATTTATTGCAAGTACTCCTTAAAATAAGTTATTAAACCTACTCACAAAGTTTGAGGCAAGAATAAGCTCTTTAGCTTTTCCAAAGTCACCGATTTCTACAAATTTGGGTTCCGATGATCGCATAGAAAACGTAAAGTTCGTTAATATCGTTGTAAAATTGCGATTTAACCCAAATTTATTGCAAGTACTCCTTAAAATAAGTTATTAAAAATACTCACAAAGTTTGAGCCAAGAATAAGCTCTTTAGCTTTTCCAAAGTCACCGATTTCTACAAATTTGGGTCCCGATGATCGCATAGAAAACGTAAAGTTCGTTAATATCGTTGTAAAATTGCGATTTAACCCAAATTTTTTACAAGTATTCCTTAAAATAAGTTATCAAACCTACTCACAAAGTTTGAGGCAAGAATAAGCTCTTTAGCTTTTCCAAAGTCACCGATTTCTACAAATTTGGGTTCCGATGATCGCATAGAAAACGTAAAGTTCGTTAATATCGTTGTAAAATTGCGATTTAACCCAAATTTATTGCAAGTACTCCTTAAAATAAGTTATTAAACCTACTCACAAAGTTTGAGGCAAGAATAAGCTCTTTAGCTTTTCCAAAGTCACCGATTTCTACAAATTTGGGTTCCGATGATCGCATAGAAAACGTAAAGTTCGTTAATATCGTTGTAAAATTGCGATTTAACCCAAATTTATTGCAAGTACTCCTTAAAATAAGTTATTAAAAATACTCACAAAGTTTGAGCCAAGAATAAGCTCTTTAGCTTTTCCAAAGTCACCGATTTCTACAAATTTGGGTCCCGATGATCGCATAGAAAACGTAAAGTTCGTTAATATCGTTGTAAAATTGCGATTTAACCCAAATTTTTTACAAGTATTCCTTAAAATAAGTTATCAAACCTACTCACAAAGTTTGAGGCAAGAATAAGCTCTTTAGCTTTTCCAAAGTCACCGATTTCTACAAATTTGGGTCCCGATGATCGCATAGAAAACGTAAAGTTCGTTAATATCGTTGTAAAATTGCGATTTAACCCAAATTTTTTACAAGTATTCCTTAAAATAAGTTATCAAACCTACTCACAAAGTTTGAGGCAAGAATAAGCTCTTTAGCTTTTCCAAAGTCACCGATTTCTACAAATTTGGGTCCCGATGATCGCATAGAAAACGTAAAGTTCGTTAATATCGTTGTAAAATTGCGATTTAACCCAAATTTTTTGCAAGTACTCCTTAAAATAAGTTATTAAACCTACTCACAAAGTTTGAGGCAAGAATAAGCTCTTTAGCTTTTCCAAAGTCACCGATTTCTACAAATTTGGGTCCGATGATCGCATAGAAAACGTAAAGTTCGTTAATATCGTTGTAAAATTGCGATTTAACCCAAATTTTTTGCAAGTACTCCTTAAAATAAGTTATTAAACCTACTCACAAAGTTTGAGGCAAGAATAAGCTCTTTAGCTTTTCCAAAGTCACCGATTTCTACAAATTTGGGTTCCGATGATCGCATAGAAAACGTAAAGTTCGTTAATATCGTTGTAAAATTGCGATTTAACCCAAATTTTTTGCAAGTACTCCTTAAAATAAGTTATTAAACCTACTCACAAAGTTTGAGGCAAGAATAAGCTCTTTAGCTTTTCCAAAGTCACCGATTTCTACAAATTTGGGTTCCGATGATCGCATAGAAAACGTAAAGTTCGTTAATATCGTTGTAAAATTGCGATTTAACCCAAATTTATTGCAAGTACTCCTTAAAATAAGTTATTAAACCTACTCACAAAGTTTGAGGCAAGAATAAGCTCTTTAGCTTTTCCAAAGTCACCGATTTCTACAAATTTGGGTCCCGATGATCGCATAGAAAACGTAAAGTTCGTTAATATCGTTGTAAAATTGCGATTTAACCCAAATTTTTTACAAGTATTCCTTAAAATAAGTTATCAAACCTACTCACAAAGTTTGAGGCAAGAATAAGCTCTTTAGCTTTTCCAAAGTCACCGATTTCTACAAATTTGGGTCCCGATGATCGCATAGAAAACGTAAAGTTCGTTAATATCGTTGTAAAATTGCGATTTAACCCAAATTTTTTACAAGTATTCCTTAAAATAAGTTATCAAACCTACTCACAAAGTTTGAGGCAAGAATAAGCTCTTTAGCTTTTCCAAAGTCACCGATTTCTACAAATTTGGGTCCCGATGATCGCATAGAAAACGTAAAGTTCGTTAATATCGTTGTAAAATTGCGATTTAACCCAAATTTTTTGCAAGTACTCCTTAAAATAAGTTATTAAACCTACTCACAAAGTTTGAGGCAAGAATAAGCTCTTTAGCTTTTCCAAAGTCACCGATTTCTACAAATTTGGGTTCCGATGATCGCATAGAAAACGTAAAGTTCGTTAATATCGTTGTAAAATTGCGATTTAACCCAAATTTTTTGCAAGTACTCCTTAAAATAAGTTATTAAACCTACTCACAAAGTTTGAGGCAAGAATAAGCTCTTTAGCTTTTCCAAAGTCACCGATTTCTACAAATTTGGGTTCCGATGATCGCATAGAAAACGTAAAGTTCGTTAATATCGTTGTAAAATTGCGATTTAACCCCAAATTTTTTGCAAGTACTCCTTAAAATAAGTTATTAAACCTACTCACAAAGTTTGAGGCAAGAATAAGCTCTTTAGCTTTTCCAAAGTCACCGATTTCTACAAATTTGGGTTCCGATGATCGCATAGAAAACGTAAAGTTTGTTAATATCGTTGTAAAATTGCGATTTAACCCAAATTTATTGCAAGTACTCCTTAAAATAAGTTATTAAACCTACTCACAAAGTTTGAGGCAAGAATAAGCTCTTTAGCTTTTCCAAAGTCACCGATTTCTACAAATTTGGGTCCCGATGATCGCATAGAAAACGTAAAGTTCGTTAATATCGTTGTAAAATTGCGATTTAACCCAAATTTTTTACAAGTATTCCTTAAAATAAGTTATCAAACCTACTCACAAAGTTTGAGGCAAGAATAAGCTCTTTAGCTTTTCCAAAGTCACCGATTTCTACAAATTTGGGTTCCGATGATCGCATAGAAAACGTAAAGTTCGTTAATATCGTTGTAAAATTGCGATTTAACCCAAATTTATTGCAAGTACTCCTTAAAATAAGTTATTAAAAATACTCACAAAGTTTGAGCCAAGAATAAGCTCTTTAGCTTTTCCAAAGTCACCGATTTCTACAAATTTGGGTCCCGATGATCGCATAGAAAACGTAAAGTTCGTTAATATCGTTGTAAAATTGCGATTTAACCCAAATTTTTTACAAGTATTCCTTAAAATAAGTTATCAAACCTACTCACAAAGTTTGAGGCAAGAATAAGCTCTTTAGCTTTTCCAAAGTCACCGATTTCTACAAATTTGGGTCCCGATGATCGCATAGAAAACGTAAAGTTCGTTAATATCGTTGTAAAATTGCGATTTAACCCAAATTTTTTACAAGTATTCCTTAAAATAAGTTATCAAACCTACTCACAAAGTTTGAGGCAAGAATAAGCTCTTTAGCTTTTCCAAAGTCACCGATTTCTACAAATTTGGGTCCCGATGATCGCATAGAAAACGTAAAGTTCGTTAATATCGTTGTAAAATTGCGATTTAACCCAAATTTTTTGCAAGTACTCCTTAAAATAAGTTATTAAACCTACTCACAAAGTTTGAGGCAAGAATAAGCTCTTTAGCTTTTCCAAAGTCACCGATTTCTACAAATTTGGGTTCCGATGATCGCATAGAAAACGTAAAGTTCGTTAATATCGTTGTAAAATTGCGATTTAACCCAAATTTTTTGCAAGTACTCCTTAAAATAAGTTATTAAACCTACTCACAAAGTTTGAGGCAAGAATAAGCTCTTTAGCTTTTCCAAAGTCACCGATTTCTACAAATTTGGGTTCCGATGATCGCATAGAAAACGTAAAGTTCGTTAATATCGTTGTAAAATTGCGATTTAACCCAAATTTTTTGCAAGTACTCCTTAAAATAAGTTATTAAACCTACTCACAAAGTTTGAGGCAAGAATAAGCTCTTTAGCTTTTCCAAAGTCACCGATTTCTACAAATTTGGGTTCCGATGATCGCATAGAAAACGTAAAGTTCGTTAATATCGTTGTAAAATTGCGATTTAACCCAAATTTATTGCAAGTACTCCTTAAAATAAGTTATTAAACCTACTCACAAAGTTTGAGGCAAGAATAAGCTCTTTAGCTTTTCCAAAGTCACCGATTTCTACAAATTTGGGTCCCGATGATCGCATAGAAAACGTAAAGTTCGTTAATATCGTTGTAAAATTGCGATTTAACCCAAATTTTTTACAAGTATTCCTTAAAATAAGTTATCAAACCTACTCACAAAGTTTGAGGCAAGAATAAGCTCTTTAGCTTTTCCAAAGTCACCGATTTCTACAAATTTGGGTCCCGATGATCGCATAGAAAACGTAAAGTTCGTTAATATCGTTGTAAAATTGCGATTTAACCCAAATTTTTTACAAGTATTCCTTAAAATAAGTTATCAAACCTACTCACAAAGTTTGAGGCAAGAATAAGCTCTTTAGCTTTTCCAAAGTCACCGATTTCTACAAATTTGGGTCCCGATGATCGCATAGAAAACGTAAAGTTCGTTAATATCGTTGTAAAATTGCGATTTAACCCAAATTTTTTGCAAGTACTCCTTAAAATAAGTTATTAAACCTACTCACAAAGTTTGAGGCAAGAATAAGCTCTTTAGCTTTTCCAAAGTCACCGATTTCTACAAATTTGGGTTCCGATGATCGCATAGAAAACGTAAAGTTCGTTAATATCGTTGTAAAATTGCGATTTAACCCAAATTTTTTGCAAGTACTCCTTAAAATAAGTTATTAAACCTACTCACAAAGTTTGAGGCAAGAATAAGCTCTTTAGCTTTTCCAAAGTCACCGATTTCTACAAATTTGGGTTCCGATGATCGCATAGAAAACGTAAAGTTCGTTAATATCGTTGTAAAATTGCGATTTAACCCAAATTTTTTGCAAGTACTCCTTAAAATAAGTTATTAAACCTACTCACAAAGTTTGAGGCAAGAATAAGCTCTTTAGCTTTTCCAAAGTCACCGATTTCTACAAATTTGGGTTCCGATGATCGCATAGAAAACGTAAAGTTTGTTAATATCGTTGTAAAATTGCGATTTAACCCAAATTTATTGCAAGTACTCCTTAAAATAAGTTATTAAACCTACTCACAAAGTTTGAGGCAAGAATAAGCTCTTTAGCTTTTCCAAAGTCACCGATTTCTACAAATTTGGGTCCCGATGATCGCATAGAAAACGTAAAGTTCGTTAATATCGTTGTAAAATTGCGATTTAACCCAAATTTTTTACAAGTATTCCTTAAAATAAGTTATCAAACCTACTCACAAAGTTTGAGGCAAGAATAAGCTCTTTAGCTTTTCCAAAGTCACCGATTTCTACAAATTTGGGTTCCGATGATCGCATAGAAAACGTAAAGTTCGTTAATATCGTTGTAAAATTGCGATTTAACCCAAATTTTTTGCAAGTACTCCTTAAAATAAGTTATTAAACCTACTCACAAAGTTTGAGGCAAGAATAAGCTCTTTAGCTTTTCCAAAGTCACCGATTTCTACAAATTTGGGTTCCGATGATCGCATAGAAAACGTAAAGTTCGTTAATATCGTTGTAAAATTGCGATTTAACCCAAATTTATTGCAAGTACTCCTTAAAATAAGTTATTAAAAATACTCACAAAGTTTGAGGCAAGAATAAGCTCTTTAGCTTTTCCAAAGTCACCGATTTCTACAAATTTGGGTTCCGATGATCGCATAGAAAACGTAAAGTTCGTTAATATCGTTGTAAAATTGCGATTTAACCCAAATTTTTTGCAAGTACTCCTTAAAATAAGTTATTAAACCTACTCACAAAGTTTGAGGCAAGAATAAGCTCTTTAGCTTTTCCAAAGTCACCGATTTCTACAAATTTGGGTTCCGATGATCGCATAGAAAACGTAAAGTTCGTTAATATCGTTGTAAAATTGCGATTTAACCCAAATTTTTTGCAAGTACTCCTTAAAATAAGTTATTAAACCTACTCACAAAGTTTGAGGCAAGAATAAGCTCTTTAGCTTTTCCAAAGTCACCGATTTCTACAAATTTGGGTTCCGATGATCGCATAGAAAACGTAAAGTTCGTTAATATCGTTGTAAAATTGCGATTTAACCCAAATTTTTTTCATGTACTCCTTAAAATAAGTTATCAAACCTACTCACAAAGTTTGAGGCAAGAATAAGCTCTTTAGCTTTTCCAAAGTCACCGATTTCTACAAATTTGGGTTCCGATGATCGCATAGAAAACGTAAAGTTCGTTAATATCGTTGTAAAATTGCGATTTAACCCAAATCTTTTGCAAGTACTCCTTAAAATAAGTTATCAAACCTACTCACAAAGTTTGAGGCAAGAATAAGCTCTTTAGCTTTTCCAAAGTCACCGATTTCTACAAATTTGGGTTCCGATGATCGCATAGAAAACGTAAAGTTCGTTAATATCGTTGTAAAATTGCGATTTAACCCAAATTTTTTGCATGTACTCCTTAAAATAAGTTATCAAACCTACTCACAAAGTTTGAGGCAAGAATAAGCTCTTTAGCTTTTCCAAAGTCACCGATTTCTACAAATTTGGGTTCCGATGATCGCATAGAAAACGTAAAGTTCGTTAATATCGTTGTAAAATTGCGATTTAACCCAAATCTTTTGCAAGTACTCCTTAAAATAAGTTATCAAACCTACTCACAAAGTTTGAGGCAAGAATAAGCTCTTTAGCTTTTCCAAAGTCACCGATTTCTACAAATTTGGGTCCCGATGATCGCATAGAAAACGTAAAGTTCGTTAATATCGTTGTAAAATTGCGATTTAACCCAAATCTTTTGCAAGTACTCCTTAAAATAAGTTATCAAACCTACTCACAAAGTTTGAGGCAAGAATAAGCTCTTTAGCTTTTCCAAAGTCACCGATTTCTACAAATTTGGGTTCCGATGATCGCATAGAAAACGTAAAGTTCGTTAATATCGTTGTAAAATTGCGATTTAACCCAAATTTTTTGCATGTACTCCTTAAAATAAGTTATCAAACCTACTCACAAAGTTTGAGGCAAGAATAAGCTCTTTAGCTTTTCCAAAGTCACCGATTTCTACAAATTTGGGTTCCGATGATCGCATAGAAAACGTAAAGTTCGTTAATATCGTTGTAAAATTGCGATTTAACCCAAATTTTTTGCAAGTACTCCTTAAAATAAGTTATTAAACCTACTCACAAAGTTTGAGGCAAGAATAAGCTCTTTAGCTTTTCCAAAGTCACCGATTTCTACAAATTTGGGTTCCGATGATCGCATAGAAAACGTAAAGTTCGTTAATATCGTTGTAAAATTGCGATTTAACCCAAATTTATTGCAAGTACTCCTTAAAATAAGTTATTAAAAATACTCACAAAGTTTGAGGCAAGAATAAGCTCTTTAGCTTTTCCAAAGTCACCGATTTCTACAAATTTGGGTTCCGATGATCGCATAGAAAACGTAAAGTTCGTTAATATCGTTGTAAAATTGCGATTTAACCCAAATTTTTTGCAAGTACTCCTTAAAATAAGTTATTAAACCTACTCACAAAGTTTGAGGCAAGAATAAGCTCTTTAGCTTTTCCAAAGTCACCGATTTCTACAAATTTGGGTTCCGATGATCGCATAGAAAACGTAAAGTTCGTTAATATCGTTGTAAAATTGCGATTTAACCCAAATTTTTTGCAAGTACTCCTTAAAATAAGTTATTAAACCTACTCACAAAGTTTGAGGCAAGAATAAGCTCTTTAGCTTTTCCAAAGTCACCGATTTCTACAAATTTGGGTTCCGATGATCGCATAGAAAACGTAAAGTTCGTTAATATCGTTGTAAAATTGCGATTTAACCCAAATTTTTTTCATGTACTCCTTAAAATAAGTTATCAAACCTACTCACAAAGTTTGAGGCAAGAATAAGCTCTTTAGCTTTTCCAAAGTCACCGATTTCTACAAATTTGGGTTCCGATGATCGCATAGAAAACGTAAAGTTCGTTAATATCGTTGTAAAATTGCGATTTAACCCAAATCTTTTGCAAGTACTCCTTAAAATAAGTTATCAAACCTACTCACAAAGTTTGAGGCAAGAATAAGCTCTTTAGCTTTTCCAAAGTCACCGATTTCTACAAATTTGGGTTCCGATGATCGCATAGAAAACGTAAAGTTCGTTAATATCGTTGTAAAATTGCGATTTAACCCAAATTTTTTGCATGTACTCCTTAAAATAAGTTATCAAACCTACTCACAAAGTTTGAGGCAAGAATAAGCTCTTTAGCTTTTCCAAAGTCACCGATTTCTACAAATTTGGGTTCCGATGATCGCATAGAAAACGTAAAGTTCGTTAATATCGTTGTAAAATTGCGATTTAACCCAAATCTTTTGCAAGTACTCCTTAAAATAAGTTATCAAACCTACTCACAAAGTTTGAGGCAAGAATAAGCTCTTTAGCTTTTCCAAAGTCACCGATTTCTACAAATTTGGGTCCCGATGATCGCATAGAAAACGTAAAGTTCGTTAATATCGTTGTAAAATTGCGATTTAACCCAAATTTTTTACAAGTATTCCTTAAAATAAGTTATCAAACCTACTCACAAAGTTTGAGGCAAGAATAAGCTCTTTAGCTTTTCCAAAGTCACCGATTTCTACAAATTTGGGTCCCGATGATCGCATAGAAAACGTAAAGTTCGTTAATATCGTTGTAAAATTGCGATTTAACCCAAATTTTTTACAAGTATTCCTTAAAATAAGTTATCAAACCTACTCACAAAGTTTGAGGCAAGAATAAGCTCTTTAGCTTTTCCAAAGTCACCGATTTCTACAAATTTGGGTCCCGATGATCGCATAGAAAACGTAAAGTTCGTTAATATCGTTGTAAAATTGCGATTTAACCCAAATTTATTGCAAGTACTCCTTAAAATAAGTTATTAAAAATACTCACAAAGTTTGAGGCAAGAATAAGCTCTTTAGCTTTTCCAAAGTCACCGATTTCTACAAATTTGGGTTCCGATGATCGCATAGAAAACGTAAAGTTCGTTAATATCGTTGTAAAATTGCGATTTAACCCAAATTTTTTGCAAGTACTCCTTAAAATAAGTTATTAAACCTACTCACAAAGTTTGAGGCAAGAATAAGCTCTTTAGCTTTTCCAAAGTCACCGATTTCTACAAATTTGGGTTCCGATGATCGCATAGAAAACGTAAAGTTCGTTAATATCGTTGTAAAATTGCGATTTAACCCAAATTTTTTGCAAGTACTCCTTAAAATAAGTTATTAAACCTACTCACAAAGTTTGAGGCAAGAATAAACTCTTTAGCTTTTCCAAAGTCACCGATTTCTACAAATTTGGGTTCCGATGATCGCATAGAAAACGTAAAGTTCGTTAATATCGTTGTAAAATTGCGATTTAACCCAAATTTATTGCAAGTACTCCTTAAAATAAGTTATTAAACCTACTCACAAAGTTTGAGGCAAGAATAAGCTCTTTAGCTTTTCCAAAGTCACCGATTTCTACAAATTTGGGTCCCGATGATCGCATAGAAAACGTAAAGTTCGTTAATATCGTTGTAAAATTGCGATTTAACCCAAATTTTTTACAAGTATTCCTTAAAATAAGTTATCAAACCTACTCACAAAGTTTGAGGCAAGAATAAGCTCTTTAGCTTTTCCAAAGTCACCGATTTCTACAAATTTGGGTTCCGATGATCGCATAGAAAACGTAAAGTTCGTTAATATCGTTGTAAAATTGCGATTTAACCCAAATCTTTTGCAAGTACTCCTTAAAATAAGTTATCAAACCTACTCACAAAGTTTGAGGCAAGAATAAGCTCTTTAGCTTTTCCAAAGTCACCGATTTCTACAAATTTGGGTCCCGATGATCGCATAGAAAACGTAAAGTTCGTTAATATCGTTGTAAAATTGCGATTTAACCCAAATTTTTTACAAGTATTCCTTAAAATAAGTTATCAAACCTACTCACAAAGTTTGAGGCAAGAATAAGCTCTTTAGCTTTTCCAAAGTCACCGATTTCTACAAATTTGGGTCCCGATGATCGCATAGAAAACGTAAAGTTCGTTAATATCGTTGTAAAATTGCGATTTAACCCAAATTTTTTACAAGTATTCCTTAAAATAAGTTATCAAACCTACTCACAAAGTTTGAGGCAAGAATAAGCTCTTTAGCTTTTCCAAAGTCACCGATTTCTACAAATTTGGGTCCCGATGATCGCATAGAAAACGTAAAGTTCGTTAATATCGTTGTAAAATTGCGATTTAACCCAAATTTTTTGCAAGTACTCCTTAAAATAAGTTATCAAACCTACTCACAAAGTTTGAGGCAAGAATAAGCTCTTTAGCTTTTCCAAAGTCACCGATTTCTACAAATTTGGGTCCCGATGATCGCATAGAAAACGTAAAGTTCGTTAATATCGTTGTAAAATTGCGATTTAACCCAAATTTTTTACAAGTATTCCTTAAAATAAGTTATCAAACCTACTCACAAAGTTTGAGGCAAGAATAAGCTCTTTAGCTTTTCCAAAGTCACCGATTTCTACAAATTTGGGTCCCGATGATCGCATAGAAAACGTAAAGTTCGTTAATATCGTTGTAAAATTGCGATTTAACCCAAATTTTTTACAAGTATTCCTTAAAATAAGTTATCAAACCTACTCACAAAGTTTGAGGCAAGAATAAGCTCTTTAGCTTTTCCAAAGTCACCGATTTCTACAAATTTGGGTTCCGATGATCGCATAGAAAACGTAAAGTTCGTTAATATCGTTGTAAAATTGCGATTTAACCCAAATTTTTTGCAAGTACTCCTTAAAATAAGTTATTAAACCTACTCACAAAGTTTGAGGCAAGAATAAGCTCTTTAGCTTTTCCAAAGTCACCGATTTCTACAAATTTGGGTTCCGATGATCGCATAGAAAACGTAAAGTTCGTTAATATCGTTGTAAAATTGCGATTTAACCCAAATTTTTTGCAAGTACTCCTTAAAATAAGTTATTAAACCTACTCACAAAGTTTGAGGCAAGAATAAGCTCTTTAGCTTTTCCAAAGTCACCGATTTCTACAAATTTGGGTTCCGATGATCGCATAGAAAACGTAAAGTTCGTTAATATCGTTGTAAAATTGCGATTTAACCCAAATTTTTTGCAAGTACTCCTTAAAATAAGTTATTAAACCTACTCACAAAGTTTGAGGCAAGAATAAGCTCTTTAGCTTTTCCAAAGTCACCGATTTCTACAAATTTGGGTTCCGATGATCGCATAGAAAACGTAAAGTTCGTTAATATCGTTGTAAAATTGCGATTTAACCCAAATTTATTGCAAGTACTCCTTAAAATAAGTTATTAAACCTACTCACAAAGTTTGAGGCAAGAATAAGCTCTTTAGCTTTTCCAAAGTCACCGATTTCTACAAATTTGGGTCCCGATGATCGCATAGAAAACGTAAAGTTCGTTAATATCGTTGTAAAATTGCGATTTAACCCAAATTTTTTACAAGTATTCCTTAAAATAAGTTATCAAACCTACTCACAAAGTTTGAGGCAAGAATAAGCTCTTTAGCTTTTCCAAAGTCACCGATTTCTACAAATTTGGGTTCCGATGATCGCATAGAAAACGTAAAGTTCGTTAATATCGTTGTAAAATTGCGATTTAACCCAAATTTTTTGCAAGTACTCCTTAAAATAAGTTATTAAACCTACTCACAAAGTTTGAGGCAAGAATAAGCTCTTTAGCTTTTCCAAAGTCACCGATTTCTACAAATTTGGGTTCCGATGATCGCATAGAAAACGTAAAGTTCGTTAATATCGTTGTAAAATTGCGATTTAACCCAAATTTATTGCAAGTACTCCTTAAAATAAGTTATTAAAAATACTCACAAAGTTTGAGGCAAGAATAAGCTCTTTAGCTTTTCCAAAGTCACCGATTTCTACAAATTTGGGTTCCGATGATCGCATAGAAAACGTAAAGTTCGTTAATATCGTTGTAAAATTGCGATTTAACCCAAATTTTTTGCAAGTACTCCTTAAAATAAGTTATTAAACCTACTCACAAAGTTTGAGGCAAGAATAAGCTCTTTAGCTTTTCCAAAGTCACCGATTTCTACAAATTTGGGTTCCGATGATCGCATAGAAAACGTAAAGTTCGTTAATATCGTTGTAAAATTGCGATTTAACCCAAATTTTTTGCAAGTACTCCTTAAAATAAGTTATTAAACCTACTCACAAAGTTTGAGGCAAGAATAAGCTCTTTAGCTTTTCCAAAGTCACCGATTTCTACAAATTTGGGTTCCGATGATCGCATAGAAAACGTAAAGTTCGTTAATATCGTTGTAAAATTGCGATTTAACCCAAATCTTTTGCAAGTACTCCTTAAAATAAGTTATCAAACCTACTCACAAAGTTTGAGGCAAGAATAAGCTCTTTAGCTTTTCCAAAGTCACCGATTTCTACAAATTTGGGTTCCGATGATCGCATAGAAAACGTAAAGTTCGTTAATATCGTTGTAAAATTGCGATTTAACCCAAATTTTTTGCATGTACTCCTTAAAATAAGTTATCAAACCTACTCACAAAGTTTGAGGCAAGAATAAGCTCTTTAGCTTTTCCAAAGTCACCGATTTCTACAAATTTGGGTTCCGATGATCGCATAGAAAACGTAAAGTTCGTTAATATCGTTGTAAAATTGCGATTTAACCCAAATTTTTTGCAAGTACTCCTTAAAATAAGTTATTAAACCTACTCACAAAGTTTGAGGCAAGAATAAGCTCTTTAGCTTTTCCAAAGTCACCGATTTCTACAAATTTGGGTTCCGATGATCGCATAGAAAACGTAAAGTTCGTTAATATCGTTGTAAAATTGCGATTTAACCCAAATTTTTTTCATGTACTCCTTAAAATAAGTTATCAAACCTACTCACAAAGTTTGAGGCAAGAATAAGCTCTTTAGCTTTTCCAAAGTCACCGATTTCTACAAATTTGGGTTCCGATGATCGCATAGAAAACGTAAAGTTCGTTAATATCGTTGTAAAATTGCGATTTAACCCAAATTTTTTGCAAGTACTCCTTAAAATAAGTTATTAAACCTACTCACAAAGTTTGAGGCAAGAATAAGCTCTTTAGCTTTTCCAAAGTCACCGATTTCTACAAATTTGGGTTCCGATGATCGCATAGAAAACGTAAAGTTCGTTAATATCGTTGTAAAATTGCGATTTAACCCAAATTTATTGCAAGTACTCCTTAAAATAAGTTATTAAACCTACTCACAAAGTTTGAGGCAAGAATAAGCTCTTTAGCTTTTCCAAAGTCACCGATTTCTACAAATTTGGGTTCCGATGATCGCATAGAAAACGTAAAGTTCGTTAATATCGTTGTAAAATTGCGATTTAACCCAAATTTTTTTCATGTACTCCTTAAAATAAGTTATCAAACCTACTCACAAAGTTTGAGGCAAGAATAAGCTCTTTAGCTTTTCCAAAGTCACCGATTTCTACAAATTTGGGTTCCGATGATCGCATAGAAAACGTAAAGTTCGTTAATATCGTTGTAAAATTGCGATTTAACCCAAATCTTTTGCAAGTACTCCTTAAAATAAGTTATCAAACCTACTCACAAAGTTTGAGGCAAGAATAAGCTCTTTAGCTTTTCCAAAGTCACCGATTTCTACAAATTTGGGTTCCGATGATCGCATAGAAAACGTAAAGTTCGTTAATATCGTTGTAAAATTGCGATTTAACCCAAATGTTTTGCATGTACTCCTTAAAATAAGTTATCAAACCTACTCACAAAGTTTGAGGCAAGAATAAGCTCTTTAGCTTTTCCAAAGTCACCGATTTCTACAAATTTGGGTTCCGATGATCGCATAGAAAACGTAAAGTTCGTTAATATCGTTGTAAAATTGCGATTTAACCCAAATCTTTTGCAAGTACTCCTTAAAATAAGTTATTAAACCTACTCACAAAGTTTGAGGCAAGAATAAGCTCTTTAGCTTTTCCAAAGTCACCGATTTCTACAAATTTGGGTTCCGATGATCGCATAGAAAACGTAAAGTTCGTTAATATCGTTGTAAAATTGCGATTTAACCCAAATTTTTTGCAAGTACTCCTTAAAATAAGTTATCAAACCTACTCACAAAGTTTGAGGCAAGAATAAGCTCTTTAGCTTTTCCAAAGTCACCGATTTCTACAAATTTGGGTTCCGATGATCGCATAGAAAACGTAAAGTTCGTTAATATCGTTGTAAAATTGCGATTTAACCCAAATCTTTTGCAAGTACTCCTTAAAATAAGTTATTAAACCTACTCACAAAGTTTGAGGCAAGAATAAGCTCTTTAGCTTTTCCAAAGTCACCGATTTCTACAAATTTGGGTTCCGATGATCGCATAGAAAACGTAAAGTTCGTTAATATCGTTGTAAAATTGCGATTTAACCCAAATTTTTTGCAAGTACTCCTTAAAATAAGTTATCAAACCTACTCACAAAGTTTGAGGCAAGAATAAGCTCTTTAGCTTTTCCAAAGTCACCGATTTCTACAAATTTGGGTTCCGATGATCGCATAGAAAACGTAAAGTTCGTTAATATCGTTGTAAAATTGCGATTTAACCCAAATCTTTTGCAAGTACTCCTTAAAATAAGTTATTAAACCTACTCACAAAGTTTGAGGCAAGAATAAGCTCTTTAGCTTTTCCAAAGTCACCGATTTCTACAAATTTGGGTTCCGATGATCGCATAGAAAACGTAAAGTTCGTTAATATCGTTGTAAAATTGCGATTTAACCCAAATTTTTTTCATGTACTCCTTAAAATAAGTTATCAAACCTACTCACAAAGTTTGAGGCAAGAATAAGCTCTTTAGCTTTTCCAAAGTCACCGATTTCTACAAATTTGGGTTCCGATGATCGCATAGAAAACGTAAAGTTCGTTAATATCGTTGTAAAATTGCGATTTAACCCAAATCTTTTGCAAGTACTCCTTAAAATAAGTTATCAAACCTACTCACAAAGTTTGAGGCAAGAATAAGCTCTTTAGCTTTTCCAAAGTCACCGATTTCTACAAATTTGGGTTCCGATGATCGCATAGAAAACGTAAAGTTCGTTAATATCGTTGTAAAATTGCGATTTAACCCAAATTTTTTGCAAGTACTCCTTAAAATAAGTTATTAAACCTACTCACAAAGTTTGAGGCAAGAATAAGCTCTTTAGCTTTTCCAAAGTCACCGATTTCTACAAATTTGGGTTCCGATGATCGCATAGAAAACGTAAAGTTCGTTAATATCGTTGTAAAATTGCGATTTAACCCAAATTTTTTGCAAGTACTCCTTAAAATAAGTTATTAAACCTACTCACAAAGTTTGAGGCAAGAATAAGCTCTTTAGCTTTTCCAAAGTCACCGATTTCTACAAATTTGGGTTCCGATGATCGCATAGAAAACGTAAAGTTCGTTAATATCGTTGTAAAATTGCGATTTAACCCAAATCTTTTGCAAGTACTCCTTAAAATAAGTTATCAAACCTACTCACAAAGTTTGAGGCAAGAATAAGCTCTTTAGCTTTTCCAAAGTCACCGATTTCTACAAATTTGGGTTCCGATGATCGCATAGAAAACGTAAAGTTCGTTAATATCGTTGTAAAATTGCGATTTAACCCAAATTTTTTGCATGTACTCCTTAAAATAAGTTATCAAACCTACTCACAAAGTTTGAGGCAAGAATAAGCTCTTTAGCTTTTCCAAAGTCACCGATTTCTACAAATTTGGGTTCCGATGATCGCATAGAAAACGTAAAGTTCGTTAATATCGTTGTAAAATTGCGATTTAACCCAAATTTTTTGCAAGTACTCCTTAAAATAAGTTATTAAACCTACTCACAAAGTTTGAGGCAAGAATAAGCTCTTTAGCTTTTCCAAAGTCACCGATTTCTACAAATTTGGGTTCCGATGATCGCATAGAAAACGTAAAGTTCGTTAATATCGTTGTAAAATTGCGATTTAACCCAAATTTTTTTCATGTACTCCTTAAAATAAGTTATCAAACCTACTCACAAAGTTTGAGGCAAGAATAAGCTCTTTAGCTTTTCCAAAGTCACCGATTTCTACAAATTTGGGTTCCGATGATCGCATAGAAAACGTAAAGTTCGTTAATATCGTTGTAAAATTGCGATTTAACCCAAATTTTTTGCAAGTACTCCTTAAAATAAGTTATTAAACCTACTCACAAAGTTTGAGGCAAGAATAAGCTCTTTAGCTTTTCCAAAGTCACCGATTTCTACAAATTTGGGTTCCGATGATCGCATAGAAAACGTAAAGTTCGTTAATATCGTTGTAAAATTGCGATTTAACCCAAATTTATTGCAAGTACTCCTTAAAATAAGTTATTAAACCTACTCACAAAGTTTGAGGCAAGAATAAGCTCTTTAGCTTTTCCAAAGTCACCGATTTCTACAAATTTGGGTTCCGATGATCGCATAGAAAACGTAAAGTTCGTTAATATCGTTGTAAAATTGCGATTTAACCCAAATTTTTTTCATGTACTCCTTAAAATAAGTTATCAAACCTACTCACAAAGTTTGAGGCAAGAATAAGCTCTTTAGCTTTTCCAAAGTCACCGATTTCTACAAATTTGGGTTCCGATGATCGCATAGAAAACGTAAAGTTCGTTAATATCGTTGTAAAATTGCGATTTAACCCAAATCTTTTGCAAGTACTCCTTAAAATAAGTTATCAAACCTACTCACAAAGTTTGAGGCAAGAATAAGCTCTTTAGCTTTTCCAAAGTCACCGATTTCTACAAATTTGGGTTCCGATGATCGCATAGAAAACGTAAAGTTCGTTAATATCGTTGTAAAATTGCGATTTAACCCAAATGTTTTGCATGTACTCCTTAAAATAAGTTATCAAACCTACTCACAAAGTTTGAGGCAAGAATAAGCTCTTTAGCTTTTCCAAAGTCACCGATTTCTACAAATTTGGGTTCCGATGATCGCATAGAAAACGTAAAGTTCGTTAATATCGTTGTAAAATTGCGATTTAACCCAAATCTTTTGCAAGTACTCCTTAAAATAAGTTATTAAACCTACTCACAAAGTTTGAGGCAAGAATAAGCTCTTTAGCTTTTCCAAAGTCACCGATTTCTACAAATTTGGGTTCCGATGATCGCATAGAAAACGTAAAGTTCGTTAATATCGTTGTAAAATTGCGATTTAACCCAAATTTTTTGCAAGTACTCCTTAAAATAAGTTATCAAACCTACTCACAAAGTTTGAGGCAAGAATAAGCTCTTTAGCTTTTCCAAAGTCACCGATTTCTACAAATTTGGGTTCCGATGATCGCATAGAAAACGTAAAGTTCGTTAATATCGTTGTAAAATTGCGATTTAACCCAAATCTTTTGCAAGTACTCCTTAAAATAAGTTATTAAACCTACTCACAAAGTTTGAGGCAAGAATAAGCTCTTTAGCTTTTCCAAAGTCACCGATTTCTACAAATTTGGGTTCCGATGATCGCATAGAAAACGTAAAGTTCGTTAATATCGTTGTAAAATTGCGATTTAACCCAAATTTTTTGCAAGTACTCCTTAAAATAAGTTATCAAACCTACTCACAAAGTTTGAGGCAAGAATAAGCTCTTTAGCTTTTCCAAAGTCACCGATTTCTACAAATTTGGGTTCCGATGATCGCATAGAAAACGTAAAGTTCGTTAATATCGTTGTAAAATTGCGATTTAACCCAAATCTTTTGCAAGTACTCCTTAAAATAAGTTATTAAACCTACTCACAAAGTTTGAGGCAAGAATAAGCTCTTTAGCTTTTCCAAAGTCACCGATTTCTACAAATTTGGGTTCCGATGATCGCATAGAAAACGTAAAGTTCGTTAATATCGTTGTAAAATTGCGATTTAACCCAAATTTTTTTCATGTACTCCTTAAAATAAGTTATCAAACCTACTCACAAAGTTTGAGGCAAGAATAAGCTCTTTAGCTTTTCCAAAGTCACCGATTTCTACAAATTTGGGTTCCGATGATCGCATAGAAAACGTAAAGTTCGTTAATATCGTTGTAAAATTGCGATTTAACCCAAATCTTTTGCAAGTACTCCTTAAAATAAGTTATCAAACCTACTCACAAAGTTTGAGGCAAGAATAAGCTCTTTAGCTTTTCCAAAGTCACCGATTTCTACAAATTTGGGTTCCGATGATCGCATAGAAAACGTAAAGTTCGTTAATATCGTTGTAAAATTGCGATTTAACCCAAATTTTTTGCAAGTACTCCTTAAAATAAGTTATTAAACCTACTCACAAAGTTTGAGGCAAGAATAAGCTCTTTAGCTTTTCCAAAGTCACCGATTTCTACAAATTTGGGTTCCGATGATCGCATAGAAAACGTAAAGTTCGTTAATATCGTTGTAAAATTGCGATTTAACCCAAATTTTTTGCAAGTACTCCTTAAAATAAGTTATCAAACCTACTCACAAAGTTTGAGGCAAGAATAAGCTCTTTAGCTTTTCCAAAGTCACCGATTTCTACAAATTTGGGTTCCGATGATCGCATAGAAAACGTAAAGTTCGTTAATATCGTTGTAAAATTGCGATTTAACCCAAATTTTTTGCACGTACTCCTTAAAATAAGTTATCAAACCTACTCACAAAGTTTGAGGCAAGAATAAGCTCTTTAGCTTTTCCAAAGTCACCGATTTCTACAAATTTGGGTTCCGATGATCGCATAGAAAACGTAAAGTTCGTTAATATCGTTGTAAAATTGCGATTTAACCCAAATTTTTTTCATGTACTCCTTAAAATAAGTTATCAAACCTACTCACAAAGTTTGAGGCAAGAATAAGCTCTTTAGCTTTTCCAAAGTCACCGATTTCTACAAATTTGGGTTCCGATGATCGCATAGAAAACGTAAAGTTCGTTAATATCGTTGTAAAATTGCGATTTAACCCAAATCTTTTGCAAGTACTCCTTAAAATAAGTTATTAAACCTACTCACAAAGTTTGAGGCAAGAATAAGCTCTTTAGCTTTTCCAAAGTCACCGATTTCTACAAATTTGGGTTCCGATGATCGCATAGAAAACGTAAAGTTCGTTAATATCGTTGTAAAATTGCGATTTAACCCAAATCTTTTGCAAGTACTCCTTAAAATAAGTTATTAAACCTACTCACAAAGTTTGAGGCAAGAATAAGCTCTTTAGCTTTTCCAAAGTCACCGATTTCTACAAATTTGGGTTCCGATGATCGCATAGAAAACGTAAAGTTCGTTAATATCGTTGTAAAATTGCGATTTAACCCAAATTTTTTGCAAGTACTCCTTAAAATAAGTTATCAAACCTACTCACAAAGTTTGAGGCAAGAATAAGCTCTTTAGCTTTTCCAAAGTCACCGATTTCTACAAATTTGGGTTCCGATGATCGCATAGAAAACGTAAAGTTCGTTAATATCGTTGTAAAATTGCGATTTAACCCAAATTTTTTGCACGTACTCCTTAAAATAAGTTATCAAACCTACTCACAAAGTTTGAGGCAAGAATAAGCTCTTTAGCTTTTCCAAAGTCACCGATTTCTACAAATTTGGGTTCCGATGATCGCATAGAAAACGTAAAGTTCGTTAATATCGTTGTAAAATTGCGATTTAACCCAAATCTTTTGCAAGTACTCCTTAAAATAAGTTATCAAACCTACTCACAAAGTTTGAGGCAAGAATAAGCTCTTTAGCTTTTCCAAAGTCACCGATTTCTACAAATTTGGGTTCCGATGATCGCATAGAAAACGTAAAGTTCGTTAATATCGTTGTAAAATTGCGATTTAACCCAAATTTTTTGCATGTACTCCTTAAAATAAGTTATCAAACCTACTCACAAAGTTTGAGGCAAGAATAAGCTCTTTAGCTTTTCCAAAGTCACCGATTTCTACAAATTTGGGTTCCGATGATCGCATAGAAAACGTAAAGTTCGTTAATATCGTTGTAAAATTGCGATTTAACCCAAATCTTTTGCAAGTACTCCTTAAAATAAGTTATTAAACCTACTCACAAAGTTTGAGGCAAGAATAAGCTCTTTAGCTTTTCCAAAGTCACCGATTTCTACAAATTTGGGTTCCGATGATCGCATAGAAAACGTAAAGTTCGTTAATATCGTTGTAAAATTGCGATTTAACCCAAATTTTTTGCAAGTACTCCTTAAAATAAGTTATCAAACCTACTCACAAAGTTTGAGGCAAGAATAAGCTCTTTAGCTTTTCCAAAGTCACCGATTTCTACAAATTTGGGTTCCGATGATCGCATAGAAAACGTAAAGTTCGTTAATATCGTTGTAAAATTGCGATTTAACCCAAATTTTTTGCACGTACTCCTTAAAATAAGTTATCAAACCTACTCACAAAGTTTGAGGCAAGAATAAGCTCTTTAGCTTTTCCAAAGTCACCGATTTCTACAAATTTGGGTTCCGATGATCGCATAGAAAACGTAAAGTTCGTTAATATCGTTGTAAAATTGCGATTTAACCCAAATCTTTTGCAAGTACTCCTTAAAATAAGTTATCAAACCTACTCACAAAGTTTGAGGCAAGAATAAGCTCTTTAGCTTTTCCAAAGTCACCGATTTCTACAAATTTGGGTTCCGATGATCGCATAGAAAACGTAAAGTTCGTTAATATCGTTGTAAAATTGCGATTTAACCCAAATTTTTTGCAAGTACTCCTTAAAATAAGTTATTAAACCTACTCACAAAGTTTGAGGCAAGAATAAGCTCTTTAGCTTTTCCAAAGTCACCGATTTCTACAAATTTGGGTTCCGATGATCGCATAGAAAACGTAAAGTTCGTTAATATCGTTGTAAAATTGCGATTTAACCCAAATTTTTTTCATGTACTCCTTAAAATAAGTTATCAAACCTACTCACAAAGTTTGAGGCAAGAATAAGCTCTTTAGCTTTTCCAAAGTCACCGATTTCTACAAATTTGGGTTCCGATGATCGCATAGAAAACGTAAAGTTCGTTAATATCGTTGTAAAATTGCGATTTAACCCAAATCTTTTGCAAGTACTCCTTAAAATAAGTTATTAAACCTACTCACAAAGTTTGAGGCAAGAATAAGCTCTTTAGCTTTTCCAAAGTCACCGATTTCTACAAATTTGGGTTCCGATGATCGCATAGAAAACGTAAAGTTCGTTAATATCGTTGTAAAATTGCGATTTAACCCAAATCTTTTGCAAGTACTCCTTAAAATAAGTTATTAAACCTACTCACAAAGTTTGAGGCAAGAATAAGCTCTTTAGCTTTTCCAAAGTCACCGATTTCTACAAATTTGGGTTCCGATGATCGCATAGAAAACGTAAAGTTCGTTAATATCGTTGTAAAATTGCGATTTAACCCAAATTTTTTGCAAGTACTCCTTAAAATAAGTTATCAAACCTACTCACAAAGTTTGAGGCAAGAATAAGCTCTTTAGCTTTTCCAAAGTCACCGATTTCTACAAATTTGGGTTCCGATGATCGCATAGAAAACGTAAAGTTCGTTAATATCGTTGTAAAATTGCGATTTAACCCAAATTTTTTGCACGTACTCCTTAAAATAAGTTATCAAACCTACTCACAAAGTTTGAGGCAAGAATAAGCTCTTTAGCTTTTCCAAAGTCACCGATTTCTACAAATTTGGGTTCCGATGATCGCATAGAAAACGTAAAGTTCGTTAATATCGTTGTAAAATTGCGATTTAACCCAAATCTTTTGCAAGTACTCCTTAAAATAAGTTATCAAACCTACTCACAAAGTTTGAGGCAAGAATAAGCTCTTTAGCTTTTCCAAAGTCACCGATTTCTACAAATTTGGGTTCCGATGATCGCATAGAAAACGTAAAGTTCGTTAATATCGTTGTAAAATTGCGATTTAACCCAAATTTTTTGCATGTACTCCTTAAAATAAGTTATCAAACCTACTCACAAAGTTTGAGGCAAGAATAAGCTCTTTAGCTTTTCCAAAGTCACCGATTTCTACAAATTTGGGTTCCGATGATCGCATAGAAAACGTAAAGTTCGTTAATATCGTTGTAAAATTGCGATTTAACCCAAATCTTTTGCAAGTACTCCTTAAAATAAGTTATTAAACCTACTCACAAAGTTTGAGGCAAGAATAAGCTCTTTAGCTTTTCCAAAGTCACCGATTTCTACAAATTTGGGTTCCGATGATCGCATAGAAAACGTAAAGTTCGTTAATATCGTTGTAAAATTGCGATTTAACCCAAATTTTTTGCAAGTACTCCTTAAAATAAGTTATCAAACCTACTCACAAAGTTTGAGGCAAGAATAAGCTCTTTAGCTTTTCCAAAGTCACCGATTTCTACAAATTTGGGTTCCGATGATCGCATAGAAAACGTAAAGTTCGTTAATATCGTTGTAAAATTGCGATTTAACCCAAATTTTTTGCACGTACTCCTTAAAATAAGTTATCAAACCTACTCACAAAGTTTGAGGCAAGAATAAGCTCTTTAGCTTTTCCAAAGTCACCGATTTCTACAAATTTGGGTTCCGATGATCGCATAGAAAACGTAAAGTTCGTTAATATCGTTGTAAAATTGCGATTTAACCCAAATCTTTTGCAAGTACTCCTTAAAATAAGTTATCAAACCTACTCACAAAG
Organism: Acer campestre; assembly: GCA_954870605.1. Classification (NCBI taxonomy): domain Eukaryota; kingdom Viridiplantae; phylum Streptophyta; class Magnoliopsida; order Sapindales; family Sapindaceae; genus Acer; species Acer campestre. The sequence continues at coordinate 23,591 of OX940811.1, forward strand.
TTTGAGGCAAGAATAAGCTCTTTAGCTTTTCCAAAGTCACCGATTTCTACAAATTTGGGTTCCGATGATCGCATAGAAAACGTAAAGTTCGTTAATATCGTTGTAAAATTGCGATTTAACCCAAATTTTTTGCAAGTACTCCTTAAAATAAGTTATTAAACCTACTCACAAAGTTTGAGGCAAGAATAAGCTCTTTAGCTTTTCCAAAGTCACCGATTTCTACAAATTTGGGTTCCGATGATCGCATAGAAAACGTAAAGTTCGTTAATATCGTTGTAAAATTGCGATTTAACCCAAATTTTTTTCATGTACTCCTTAAAATAAGTTATCAAACCTACTCACAAAGTTTGAGGCAAGAATAAGCTCTTTAGCTTTTCCAAAGTCACCGATTTCTACAAATTTGGGTTCCGATGATCGCATAGAAAACGTAAAGTTCGTTAATATCGTTGTAAAATTGCGATTTAACCCAAATCTTTTGCAAGTACTCCTTAAAATAAGTTATCAAACCTACTCACAAAGTTTGAGGCAAGAATAAGCTCTTTAGCTTTTCCAAAGTCACCGATTTCTACAAATTTGGGTTCCGATGATCGCATAGAAAACGTAAAGTTCGTTAATATCGTTGTAAAATTGCGATTTAACCCAAATTTTTTGCATGTACTCCTTAAAATAAGTTATCAAACCTACTCACAAAGTTTGAGGCAAGAATAAGCTCTTTAGCTTTTCCAAAGTCACCGATTTCTACAAATTTGGGTTCCGATGATCGCATAGAAAACGTAAAGTTCGTTAATATCGTTGTAAAATTGCGATTTAACCCAAATTTTTTGCAAGTACTCCTTAAAATAAGTTATTAAACCTACTCACAAAGTTTGAGGCAAGAATAAGCTCTTTAGCTTTTCCAAAGTCACCGATTTCTACAAATTTGGGTTCCGATGATCGCATAGAAAACGTAAAGTTCGTTAATATCGTTGTAAAATTGCGATTTAACCCAAATTTTTTGCAAGTACTCCTTAAAATAAGTTATCAAACCTACTCACAAAGTTTGAGGCAAGAATAAGCTCTTTAGCTTTTCCAAAGTCACCGATTTCTACAAATTTGGGTTCCGATGATCGCATAGAAAACGTAAAGTTCGTTAATATCGTTGTAAAATTGCGATTTAACCCAAATTTTTTGCACGTACTCCTTAAAATAAGTTATCAAACCTACTCACAAAGTTTGAGGCAAGAATAAGCTCTTTAGCTTTTCCAAAGTCACCGATTTCTACAAATTTGGGTTCCGATGATCGCATAGAAAACGTAAAGTTCGTTAATATCGTTGTAAAATTGCGATTTAACCCAAATTTTTTTCATGTACTCCTTAAAATAAGTTATCAAACCTACTCACAAAGTTTGAGGCAAGAATAAGCTCTTTAGCTTTTCCAAAGTCACCGATTTCTACAAATTTGGGTTCCGATGATCGCATAGAAAACGTAAAGTTCGTTAATATCGTTGTAAAATTGCGATTTAACCCAAATCTTTTGCAAGTACTCCTTAAAATAAGTTATTAAACCTACTCACAAAGTTTGAGGCAAGAATAAGCTCTTTAGCTTTTCCAAAGTCACCGATTTCTACAAATTTGGGTTCCGATGATCGCATAGAAAACGTAAAGTTCGTTAATATCGTTGTAAAATTGCGATTTAACCCAAATCTTTTGCAAGTACTCCTTAAAATAAGTTATTAAACCTACTCACAAAGTTTGAGGCAAGAATAAGCTCTTTAGCTTTTCCAAAGTCACCGATTTCTACAAATTTGGGTTCCGATGATCGCATAGAAAACGTAAAGTTCGTTAATATCGTTGTAAAATTGCGATTTAACCCAAATTTTTTGCAAGTACTCCTTAAAATAAGTTATCAAACCTACTCACAAAGTTTGAGGCAAGAATAAGCTCTTTAGCTTTTCCAAAGTCACCGATTTCTACAAATTTGGGTTCCGATGATCGCATAGAAAACGTAAAGTTCGTTAATATCGTTGTAAAATTGCGATTTAACCCAAATTTTTTGCACGTACTCCTTAAAATAAGTTATCAAACCTACTCACAAAGTTTGAGGCAAGAATAAGCTCTTTAGCTTTTCCAAAGTCACCGATTTCTACAAATTTGGGTTCCGATGATCGCATAGAAAACGTAAAGTTCGTTAATATCGTTGTAAAATTGCGATTTAACCCAAATTTTTTGCAAGTACTCCTTAAAATAAGTTATTAAACCTACTCACAAAGTTTGAGGCAAGAATAAGCTCTTTAGCTTTTCCAAAGTCACCGATTTCTACAAATTTGGGTTCCGATGATCGCATAGAAAACGTAAAGTTCGTTAATATCGTTGTAAAATTGCGATTTAACCCAAATTTTTTTCATGTACTCCTTAAAATAAGTTATCAAACCTACTCACAAAGTTTGAGGCAAGAATAAGCTCTTTAGCTTTTCCAAAGTCACCGATTTCTACAAATTTGGGTTCCGATGATCGCATAGAAAACGTAAAGTTCGTTAATATCGTTGTAAAATTGCGATTTAACCCAAATCTTTTGCAAGTACTCCTTAAAATAAGTTATCAAACCTACTCACAAAGTTTGAGGCAAGAATAAGCTCTTTAGCTTTTCCAAAGTCACCGATTTCTACAAATTTGGGTTCCGATGATCGCATAGAAAACGTAAAGTTCGTTAATATCGTTGTAAAATTGCGATTTAACCCAAATATTTTGCATGTACTCCTTAAAATAAGTTATCAAACCTACTCACAAAGTTTGAGGCAAGAATAAGCTCTTTAGCTTTTCCAAAGTCACCGATTTCTACAAATTTGGGTTCCGATGATCGCATAGAAAACGTAAAGTTCGTTAATATCGTTGTAAAATTGCGATTTAACCCAAATTTTTTGCAAGTACTCCTTAAAATAAGTTATTAAACCTACTCACAAAGTTTGAGGCAAGAATAAGCTCTTTAGCTTTTCCAAAGTCACCGATTTCTACAAATTTGGGTTCCGATGATCGCATAGAAAACGTAAAGTTCGTTAATATCGTTGTAAAATTGCGATTTAACCCAAATTTTTTTCATGTACTCCTTAAAATAAGTTATCAAACCTACTCACAAAGTTTGAGGCAAGAATAAGCTCTTTAGCTTTTCCAAAGTCACCGATTTCTACAAATTTGGGTTCCGATGATCGCATAGAAAACGTAAAGTTCGTTAATATCGTTGTAAAATTGCGATTTAACCCAAATCTTTTGCAAGTACTCCTTAAAATAAGTTATCAAACCTACTCACAAAGTTTGAGGCAAGAATAAGCTCTTTAGCTTTTCCAAAGTCACCGATTTCTACAAATTTGGGTTCCGATGATCGCATAGAAAATGTAAAGTTCGTTAATATCGTTGTAAAATTGCGATTTAACCCAAATTTTTTGCAAGTACTCCTTAAAATAAGTTATTAAACCTACTCACAAAGTTTGAGGCAAGAATAAGCTCTTTAGCTTTTCCAAAGTCACCGATTTCTACAAATTTGGGTTCCGATGATCGCATAGAAAACGTAAAGTTCGTTAATATCGTTGTAAAATTGCGATTTAACCCAAATTTTTTTCATGTACTCCTTAAAATAAGTTATCAAACCTACTCACAAAGTTTGAGGCAAGAATAAGCTCTTTAGCTTTTCCAAAGTCACCGATTTCTACAAATTTGGGTTCCGATGATCGCATAGAAAACGTAAAGTTCGTTAATATCGTTGTAAAATTGCGATTTAACCCAAATCTTTTGCAAGTACTCCTTAAAATAAGTTATCAAACCTACTCACAAAGTTTGAGGCAAGAATAAGCTCTTTAGCTTTTCCAAAGTCACCGATTTCTACAAATTTGGGTTCCGATGATCGCATAGAAAACGTAAAGTTCGTTAATATCGTTGTAAAATTGCGATTTAACCCAAATTTTTTGCATGTACTCCTTAAAATAAGTTATCAAACCTACTCACAAAGTTTGAGGCAAGAATAAGCTCTTTAGCTTTTCCAAAGTCACCGATTTCTACAAATTTGGGTTCCGATGATCGCATAGAAAACGTAAAGTTCGTTAATATCGTTGTAAAATTGCGATTTAACCCAAATTTTTTGCAAGTACTCCTTAAAATAAGTTATTAAACCTACTCACAAAGTTTGAGGCAAGAATAAGCTCTTTAGCTTTTCCAAAGTCACCGATTTCTACAAATTTGGGTTCCGATGATCGCATAGAAAACGTAAAGTTCGTTAATATCGTTGTAAAATTGCGATTTAACCCAAATTTTTTGCAAGTACTCCTTAAAATAAGTTATCAAACCTACTCACAAAGTTTGAGGCAAGAATAAGCTCTTTAGCTTTTCCAAAGTCACCGATTTCTACAAATTTGGGTTCCGATGATCGCATAGAAAACGTAAAGTTCGTTAATATCGTTGTAAAATTGCGATTTAACCCAAATTTTTTGCACGTACTCCTTAAAATAAGTTATCAAACCTACTCACAAAGTTTGAGGCAAGAATAAGCTCTTTAGCTTTTCCAAAGTCACCGATTTCTACAAATTTGGGTTCCGATGATCGCATAGAAAACGTAAAGTTCGTTAATATCGTTGTAAAATTGCGATTTAACCCAAATTTTTTTCATGTACTCCTTAAAATAAGTTATCAAACCTACTCACAAAGTTTGAGGCAAGAATAAGCTCTTTAGCTTTTCCAAAGTCACCGATTTCTACAAATTTGGGTTCCGATGATCGCATAGAAAACGTAAAGTTCGTTAATATCGTTGTAAAATTGCGATTTAACCCAAATCTTTTGCAAGTACTCCTTAAAATAAGTTATTAAACCTACTCACAAAGTTTGAGGCAAGAATAAGCTCTTTAGCTTTTCCAAAGTCACCGATTTCTACAAATTTGGGTTCCGATGATCGCATAGAAAACGTAAAGTTCGTTAATATCGTTGTAAAATTGCGATTTAACCCAAATCTTTTGCAAGTACTCCTTAAAATAAGTTATTAAACCTACTCACAAAGTTTGAGGCAAGAATAAGCTCTTTAGCTTTTCCAAAGTCACCGATTTCTACAAATTTGGGTTCCGATGATCGCATAGAAAACGTAAAGTTCGTTAATATCGTTGTAAAATTGCGATTTAACCCAAATTTTTTGCAAGTACTCCTTAAAATAAGTTATCAAACCTACTCACAAAGTTTGAGGCAAGAATAAGCTCTTTAGCTTTTCCAAAGTCACCGATTTCTACAAATTTGGGTTCCGATGATCGCATAGAAAACGTAAAGTTCGTTAATATCGTTGTAAAATTGCGATTTAACCCAAATTTTTTGCACGTACTCCTTAAAATAAGTTATCAAACCTACTCACAAAGTTTGAGGCAAGAATAAGCTCTTTAGCTTTTCCAAAGTCACCGATTTCTACAAATTTGGGTTCCGATGATCGCATAGAAAACGTAAAGTTCGTTAATATCGTTGTAAAATTGCGATTTAACCCAAATTTTTTGCAAGTACTCCTTAAAATAAGTTATTAAACCTACTCACAAAGTTTGAGGCAAGAATAAGCTCTTTAGCTTTTCCAAAGTCACCGATTTCTACAAATTTGGGTTCCGATGATCGCATAGAAAACGTAAAGTTCGTTAATATCGTTGTAAAATTGCGATTTAACCCAAATTTTTTTCATGTACTCCTTAAAATAAGTTATCAAACCTACTCACAAAGTTTGAGGCAAGAATAAGCTCTTTAGCTTTTCCAAAGTCACCGATTTCTACAAATTTGGGTTCCGATGATCGCATAGAAAACGTAAAGTTCGTTAATATCGTTGTAAAATTGCGATTTAACCCAAATCTTTTGCAAGTACTCCTTAAAATAAGTTATCAAACCTACTCACAAAGTTTGAGGCAAGAATAAGCTCTTTAGCTTTTCCAAAGTCACCGATTTCTACAAATTTGGGTTCCGATGATCGCATAGAAAACGTAAAGTTCGTTAATATCGTTGTAAAATTGCGATTTAACCCAAATTTTTTGCAAGTACTCCTTAAAATAAGTTATTAAACCTACTCACAAAGTTTGAGGCAAGAATAAGCTCTTTAGCTTTTCCAAAGTCACCGATTTCTACAAATTTGGGTTCCGATGATCGCATAGAAAACGTAAAGTTCGTTAATATCGTTGTAAAATTGCGATTTAACCCAAATCTTTTGCAAGTACTCCTTAAAATAAGTTATTAAACCTACTCACAAAGTTTGAGGCAAGAATAAGCTCTTTAGCTTTTCCAAAGTCACCGATTTCTACAAATTTGGGTTCCGATGATCGCATAGAAAACGTAAAGTTCGTTAATATCGTTGTAAAATTGCGATTTAACCCAAATTTTTTGCAAGTACTCCTTAAAATAAGTTATCAAACCTACTCACAAAGTTTGAGGCAAGAATAAGCTCTTTAGCTTTTCCAAAGTCACCGATTTCTACAAATTTGGGTTCCGATGATCGCATAGAAAACGTAAAGTTCGTTAATATCGTTGTAAAATTGCGATTTAACCCAAATTTTTTGCACGTACTCCTTAAAATAAGTTATCAAACCTACTCACAAAGTTTGAGGCAAGAATAAGCTCTTTAGCTTTTCCAAAGTCACCGATTTCTACAAATTTGGGTTCCGATGATCGCATAGAAAACGTAAAGTTCGTTAATATCGTTGTAAAATTGCGATTTAACCCAAATTTTTTGCAAGTACTCCTTAAAATAAGTTATTAAACCTACTCACAAAGTTTGAGGCAAGAATAAGCTCTTTAGCTTTTCCAAAGTCACCGATTTCTACAAATTTGGGTTCCGATGATCGCATAGAAAACGTAAAGTTCGTTAATATCGTTGTAAAATTGCGATTTAACCCAAATTTTTTTCATGTACTCCTTAAAATAAGTTATCAAACCTACTCACAAAGTTTGAGGCAAGAATAAGCTCTTTAGCTTTTCCAAAGTCACCGATTTCTACAAATTTGGGTTCCGATGATCGCATAGAAAACGTAAAGTTCGTTAATATCGTTGTAAAATTGCGATTTAACCCAAATCTTTTGCAAGTACTCCTTAAAATAAGTTATCAAACCTACTCACAAAGTTTGAGGCAAGAATAAGCTCTTTAGCTTTTCCAAAGTCACCGATTTCTACAAATTTGGGTTCCGATGATCGCATAGAAAACGTAAAGTTCGTTAATATCGTTGTAAAATTGCGATTTAACCCAAATTTTTTGCATGTACTCCTTAAAATAAGTTATCAAACCTACTCACAAAGTTTGAGGCAAGAATAAGCTCTTTAGCTTTTCCAAAGTCACCGATTTCTACAAATTTGGGTTCCGATGATCGCATAGAAAACGTAAAGTTCGTTAATATCGTTGTAAAATTGCGATTTAACCCAAATTTTTTGCAAGTACTCCTTAAAATAAGTTATTAAACCTACTCACAAAGTTTGAGGCAAGAATAAGCTCTTTAGCTTTTCCAAAGTCACCGATTTCTACAAATTTGGGTTCCGATGATCGCATAGAAAACGTAAAGTTCGTTAATATCGTTGTAAAATTGCGATTTAACCCAAATTTTTTTCATGTACTCCTTAAAATAAGTTATCAAACCTACTCACAAAGTTTGAGGCAAGAATAAGCTCTTTAGCTTTTCCAAAGTCACCGATTTCTACAAATTTGGGTTCCGATGATCGCATAGAAAACGTAAAGTTCGTTAATATCGTTGTAAAATTGCGATTTAACCCAAATCTTTTTGCAAGTACTCCTTAAAATAAGTTATCAAACCTACTCACAAAGTTTGAGGCAAGAATAAGCTCTTTAGCTTTTCCAAAGTCACCGATTTCTACAAATTTGGGTTCCGATGATCGCATAGAAAACGTAAAGTTCGTTAATATCGTTGTAAAATTGCGATTTAACCCAAATTTTTTGCATGTACTCCTTAAAATAAGTTATCAAACCTACTCACAAAGTTTGAGGCAAGAATAAGCTCTTTAGCTTTTCCAAAGTCACCGATTTCTACAAATTTGGGTTCCGATGATCGCATAGAAAACGTAAAGTTCGTTAATATCGTTGTAAAATTGCGATTTAACCCAAATTTTTTGCAAGTACTCCTTAAAATAAGTTATTAAACCTACTCACAAAGTTTGAGGCAAGAATAAGCTCTTTAGCTTTTCCAAAGTCACCGATTTCTACAAATTTGGGTTCCGATGATCGCATAGAAAACGTAAAGTTCGTTAATATCGTTGTAAAATTGCGATTTAACCCAAATTTTTTTCATGTACTCCTTAAAATAAGTTATCAAACCTACTCACAAAGTTTGAGGCAAGAATAAGCTCTTTAGCTTTTCCAAAGTCACCGATTTCTACAAATTTGGGTTCCGATGATCGCATAGAAAACGTAAAGTTCGTTAATATCGTTGTAAAATTGCGATTTAACCCAAATCTTTTGCAAGTACTCCTTAAAATAAGTTATCAAACCTACTCACAAAGTTTGAGGCAAGAATAAGCTCTTTAGCTTTTCCAAAGTCACCGATTTCTACAAATTTGGGTTCCGATGATCGCATAGAAAACGTAAAGTTCGTTAATATCGTTGTAAAATTGCGATTTAACCCAAATTTTTTGCATGTACTCCTTAAAATAAGTTATCAAACCTACTCACAAAGTTTGAGGCAAGAATAAGCTCTTTAGCTTTTCCAAAGTCACCGATTTCTACAAATTTGGGTTCCGATGATCGCATAGAAAACGTAAAGTTCGTTAATATCGTTGTAAAATTGCGATTTAACCCAAATCTTTTGCAAGTACTCCTTAAAATAAGTTATTAAACCTACTCACAAAGTTTGAGGCAAGAATAAGCTCTTTAGCTTTTCCAAAGTCACCGATTTCTACAAATTTGGGTTCCGATGATCGCATAGAAAACGTAAAGTTCGTTAATATCGTTGTAAAATTGCGATTTAACCCAAATTTTTTGCAAGTACTCCTTAAAATAAGTTATCAAACCTACTCACAAAGTTTGAGGCAAGAATAAGCTCTTTAGCTTTTCCAAAGTCACCGATTTCTACAAATTTGGGTTCCGATGATCGCATAGAAAACGTAAAGTTCGTTAATATCGTTGTAAAATTGCGATTTAACCCAAATTTTTTGCACGTACTCCTTAAAATAAGTTATCAAACCTACTCACAAAGTTTGAGGCAAGAATAAGCTCTTTAGCTTTTCCAAAGTCACCGATTTCTACAAATTTGGGTTCCGATGATCGCATAGAAAACGTAAAGTTCGTTAATATCGTTGTAAAATTGCGATTTAACCCAAATCTTTTGCAAGTACTCCTTAAAATAAGTTATCAAACCTACTCACAAAGTTTGAGGCAAGAATAAGCTCTTTAGCTTTTCCAAAGTCACCGATTTCTACAAATTTGGGTTCCGATGATCGCATAGAAAACGTAAAGTTCGTTAATATCGTTGTAAAATTGCGATTTAACCCAAATTTTTTGCAAGTACTCCTTAAAATAAGTTATTAAACCTACTCACAAAGTTTGAGGCAAGAATAAGCTCTTTAGCTTTTCCAAAGTCACCGATTTCTACAAATTTGGGTTCCGATGATCGCATAGAAAACGTAAAGTTCGTTAATATCGTTGTAAAATTGCGATTTAACCCAAATTTTTTTCATGTACTCCTTAAAATAAGTTATCAAACCTACTCACAAAGTTTGAGGCAAGAATAAGCTCTTTAGCTTTTCCAAAGTCACCGATTTCTACAAATTTGGGTTCCGATGATCGCATAGAAAACGTAAAGTTCGTTAATATCGTTGTAAAATTGCGATTTAACCCAAATCTTTTGCAAGTACTCCTTAAAATAAGTTATCAAACCTACTCACAAAGTTTGAGGCAAGAATAAGCTCTTTAGCTTTTCCAAAGTCACCGATTTCTACAAATTTGGGTTCCGATGATCGCATAGAAAACGTAAAGTTCGTTAATATCGTTGTAAAATTGCGATTTAACCCAAATTTTTTGCATGTACTCCTTAAAATAAGTTATCAAACCTACTCACAAAGTTTGAGGCAAGAATAAGCTCTTTAGCTTTTCCAAAGTCACCGATTTCTACAAATTTGGGTTCCGATGATCGCATAGAAAACGTAAAGTTCGTTAATATCGTTGTAAAATTGCGATTTAACCCAAATTTTTTGCAAGTACTCCTTAAAATAAGTTATTAAACCTACTCACAAAGTTTGAGGCAAGAATAAGCTCTTTAGCTTTTCCAAAGTCACCGATTTCTACAAATTTGGGTTCCGATGATCGCATAGAAAACGTAAAGTTCGTTAATATCGTTGTAAAATTGCGATTTAACCCAAATTTTTTGCAAGTACTCCTTAAAATAAGTTATCAAACCTACTCACAAAGTTTGAGGCAAGAATAAGCTCTTTAGCTTTTCCAAAGTCACCGATTTCTACAAATTTGGGTTCCGATGATCGCATAGAAAACGTAAAGTTCGTTAATATCGTTGTAAAATTGCGATTTAACCCAAATTTTTTGCAAGTACTCCTTAAAATAAGTTATTAAACCTACTCACAAAGTTTGAGGCAAGAATAAGCTCTTTAGCTTTTCCAAAGTCACCGATTTCTACAAATTTGGGTTCCGATGATCGCATAGAAAACGTAAAGTTCGTTAATATCGTTGTAAAATTGCGATTTAACCCAAATTTTTTTCATGTACTCCTTAAAATAAGTTATCAAACCTACTCACAAAGTTTGAGGCAAGAATAAGCTCTTTAGCTTTTCCAAAGTCACCGATTTCTACAAATTTGGGTTCCGATGATCGCATAGAAAACGTAAAGTTCGTTAATATCGTTGTAAAATTGCGATTTAACCCAAATCTTTTGCAAGTACTCCTTAAAATAAGTTATCAAACCTACTCACAAAGTTTGAGGCAAGAATAAGCTCTTTAGCTTTTCCAAAGTCACCGATTTCTACAAATTTGGGTTCCGATGATCGCATAGAAAACGTAAAGTTCGTTAATATCGTTGTAAAATTGCGATTTAACCCAAATTTTTTGCATGTACTCCTTAAAATAAGTTATCAAACCTACTCACAAAGTTTGAGGCAAGAATAAGCTCTTTAGCTTTTCCAAAGTCACCGATTTCTACAAATTTGGGTTCCGATGATCGCATAGAAAACGTAAAGTTCGTTAATATCGTTGTAAAATTGCGATTTAACCCAAATCTTTTGCAAGTACTCCTTAAAATAAGTTATTAAACCTACTCACAAAGTTTGAGGCAAGAATAAGCTCTTTAGCTTTTCCAAAGTCACCGATTTCTACAAATTTGGGTTCCGATGATCGCATAGAAAACGTAAAGTTCGTTAATATCGTTGTAAAATTGCGATTTAACCCAAATTTTTTGCAAGTACTCCTTAAAATAAGTTATCAAACCTACTCACAAAGTTTGAGGCAAGAATAAGCTCTTTAGCTTTTCCAAAGTCACCGATTTCTACAAATTTGGGTTCCGATGATCGCATAGAAAACGTAAAGTTCGTTAATATCGTTGTAAAATTGCGATTTAACCCAAATTTTTTGCACGTACTCCTTAAAATAAGTTATCAAACCTACTCACAAAGTTTGAGGCAAGAATAAGCTCTTTAGCTTTTCCAAAGTCACCGATTTCTACAAATTTGGGTTCCGATGATCGCATAGAAAACGTAAAGTTCGTTAATATCGTTGTAAAATTGCGATTTAACCCAAATCTTTTGCAAGTACTCCTTAAAATAAGTTATCAAACCTACTCACAAAGTTTGAGGCAAGAATAAGCTCTTTAGCTTTTCCAAAGTCACCGATTTCTACAAATTTGGGTTCCGATGATCGCATAGAAAACGTAAAGTTCGTTAATATCGTTGTAAAATTGCGATTTAACCCAAATTTTTTGCAAGTACTCCTTAAAATAAGTTATTAAACCTACTCACAAAGTTTGAGGCAAGAATAAGCTCTTTAGCTTTTCCAAAGTCACCGATTTCTACAAATTTGGGTTCCGATGATCGCATAGAAAACGTAAAGTTCGTTAATATCGTTGTAAAATTGCGATTTAACCCAAATTTTTTTCATGTACTCCTTAAAATAAGTTATCAAACCTACTCACAAAGTTTGAGGCAAGAATAAGCTCTTTAGCTTTTCCAAAGTCACCGATTTCTACAAATTTGGGTTCCGATGATCGCATAGAAAACGTAAAGTTCGTTAATATCGTTGTAAAATTGCGATTTAACCCAAATCTTTTGCAAGTACTCCTTAAAATAAGTTATCAAACCTACTCACAAAGTTTGAGGCAAGAATAAGCTCTTTAGCTTTTCCAAAGTCACCGATTTCTACAAATTTGGGTTCCGATGATCGCATAGAAAACGTAAAGTTCGTTAATATCGTTGTAAAATTGCGATTTAACCCAAATTTTTTGCATGTACTCCTTAAAATAAGTTATCAAACCTACTCACAAAGTTTGAGGCAAGAATAAGCTCTTTAGCTTTTCCAAAGTCACCGATTTCTACAAATTTGGGTTCCGATGATCGCATAGAAAACGTAAAGTTCGTTAATATCGTTGTAAAATTGCGATTTAACCCAAATTTTTTGCAAGTACTCCTTAAAATAAGTTATTAAACCTACTCACAAAGTTTGAGGCAAGAATAAGCTCTTTAGCTTTTCCAAAGTCACCGATTTCTACAAATTTGGGTTCCGATGATCGCATAGAAAACGTAAAGTTCGTTAATATCGTTGTAAAATTGCGATTTAACCCAAATTTTTTGCAAGTACTCCTTAAAATAAGTTATCAAACCTACTCACAAAGTTTGAGGCAAGAATAAGCTCTTTAGCTTTTCCAAAGTCACCGATTTCTACAAATTTGGGTTCCGATGATCGCATAGAAAACGTAAAGTTCGTTAATATCGTTGTAAAATTGCGATTTAACCCAAATTTTTTGCACGTACTCCTTAAAATAAGTTATCAAACCTACTCACAAAGTTTGAGGCAAGAATAAGCTCTTTAGCTTTTCCAAAGTCACCGATTTCTACAAATTTGGGTTCCGATGATCGCATAGAAAACGTAAAGTTCGTTAATATCGTTGTAAAATTGCGATTTAACCCAAATTTTTTTCATGTACTCCTTAAAATAAGTTATCAAACCTACTCACAAAGTTTGAGGCAAGAATAAGCTCTTTAGCTTTTCCAAAGTCACCGATTTCTACAAATTTGGGTTCCGATGATCGCATAGAAAACGTAAAGTTCGTTAATATCGTTGTAAAATTGCGATTTAACCCAAATCTTTTGCAAGTACTCCTTAAAATAAGTTATTAAACCTACTCACAAAGTTTGAGGCAAGAATAAGCTCTTTAGCTTTTCCAAAGTCACCGATTTCTACAAATTTGGGTTCCGATGATCGCATAGAAAACGTAAAGTTCGTTAATATCGTTGTAAAATTGCGATTTAACCCAAATTTTTTTCATGTACTCCTTAAAATAAGTTATCAAACCTACTCACAAAGTTTGAGGCAAGAATAAGCTCTTTAGCTTTTCCAAAGTCACCGATTTCTACAAATTTGGGTTCCGATGATCGCATAGAAAACGTAAAGTTCGTTAATATCGTTGTAAAATTGCGATTTAACCCAAATTTTTTGCACGTACTCCTTAAAATAAGTTATCAAACCTACTCACAAAGTTTGAGGCAAGAATAAGCTCTTTAGCTTTTCCAAAGTCACCGATTTCTACAAATTTGGGTTCCGATGATCGCATAGAAAACGTAAAGTTCGTTAATATCGTTGTAAAATTGCGATTTAACCCAAATCTTTTGCAAGTACTCCTTAAAATAAGTTATCAAACCTACTCACAAAGTTTGAGGCAAGAATAAGCTCTTTAGCTTTTCCAAAGTCACCGATTTCTACAAATTTGGGTTCCGATGATCGCATAGAAAACGTAAAGTTCGTTAATATCGTTGTAAAATTGCGATTTAACCCAAATTTTTTGCAAGTACTCCTTAAAATAAGTTATTAAACCTACTCACAAAGTTTGAGGCAAGAATAAGCTCTTTAGCTTTTCCAAAGTCACCGATTTCTACAAATTTGGGTTCCGATGATCGCATAGAAAACGTAAAGTTCGTTAATATCGTTGTAAAATTGCGATTTAACCCAAATTTTTTTCATGTACTCCTTAAAATAAGTTATCAAACCTACTCACAAAGTTTGAGGCAAGAATAAGCTCTTTAGCTTTTCCAAAGTCACCGATTTCTACAAATTTGGGTTCCGATGATCGCATAGAAAACGTAAAGTTCGTTAATATCGTTGTAAAATTGCGATTTAACCCAAATCTTTTGCAAGTACTCCTTAAAATAAGTTATCAAACCTACTCACAAAGTTTGAGGCAAGAATAAGCTCTTTAGCTTTTCCAAAGTCACCGATTTCTACAAATTTGGGTTCCGATGATCGCATAGAAAACGTAAAGTTCGTTAATATCGTTGTAAAATTGCGATTTAACCCAAATTTTTTGCATGTACTCCTTAAAATAAGTTATCAAACCTACTCACAAAGTTTGAGGCAAGAATAAGCTCTTTAGCTTTTCCAAAGTCACCGATTTCTACAAATTTGGGTTCCGATGATCGCATAGAAAACGTAAAGTTCGTTAATATCGTTGTAAAATTGCGATTTAACCCAAATTTTTTGCAAGTACTCCTTAAAATAAGTTATTAAACCTACTCACAAAGTTTGAGGCAAGAATAAGCTCTTTAGCTTTTCCAAAGTCACCGATTTCTACAAATTTGGGTTCCGATGATCGCATAGAAAACGTAAAGTTCGTTAATATCGTTGTAAAATTGCGATTTAACCCAAATTTTTTGCAAGTACTCCTTAAAATAAGTTATCAAACCTACTCACAAAGTTTGAGGCAAGAATAAGCTCTTTAGCTTTTCCAAAGTCACCGATTTCTACAAATTTGGGTTCCGATGATCGCATAGAAAACGTAAAGTTCGTTAATATCGTTGTAAAATTGCGATTTAACCCAAATTTTTTGCACGTACTCCTTAAAATAAGTTATCAAACCTACTCACAAAGTTTGAGGCAAGAATAAGCTCTTTAGCTTTTCCAAAGTCACCGATTTCTACAAATTTGGGTTCCGATGATCGCATAGAAAACGTAAAGTTCGTTAATATCGTTGTAAAATTGCGATTTAACCCAAATTTTTTTCATGTACTCCTTAAAATAAGTTATCAAACCTACTCACAAAGTTTGAGGCAAGAATAAGCTCTTTAGCTTTTCCAAAGTCACCGATTTCTACAAATTTGGGTTCCGATGATCGCATAGAAAACGTAAAGTTCGTTAATATCGTTGTAAAATTGCGATTTAACCCAAATCTTTTGCAAGTACTCCTTAAAATAAGTTATTAAACCTACTCACAAAGTTTGAGGCAAGAATAAGCTCTTTAGCTTTTCCAAAGTCACCGATTTCTACAAATTTGGGTTCCGATGATCGCATAGAAAACGTAAAGTTCGTTAATATCGTTGTAAAATTGCGATTTAACCCAAATTTTTTTCATGTACTCCTTAAAATAAGTTATCAAACCTACTCACAAAGTTTGAGGCAAGAATAAGCTCTTTAGCTTTTCCAAAGTCACCGATTTCTACAAATTTGGGTTCCGATGATCGCATAGAAAACGTAAAGTTCGTTAATATCGTTGTAAAATTGCGATTTAACCCAAATCTTTTGCAAGTACTCCTTAAAATAAGTTATCAAACCTACTCACAAAGTTTGAGGCAAGAATAAGCTCTTTAGCTTTTCCAAAGTCACCGATTTCTACAAATTTGGGTTCCGATGATCGCATAGAAAACGTAAAGTTCGTTAATATCGTTGTAAAATTGCGATTTAACCCAAATCTTTTGCAAGTACTCCTTAAAATAAGTTATCAAACCTACTCACAAAGTTTGAGGCAAGAATAAGCTCTTTAGCTTTTCCAAAGTCACCGATTTCTACAAATTTGGGTTCCGATGATCGCATAGAAAACGTAAAGTTCGTTAATATCGTTGTAAAATTGCGATTTAACCCAAATTTTTTGCAAGTACTCCTTAAAATAAGTTATTAAACCTACTCACAAAGTTTGAGGCAAGAATAAGCTCTTTAGCTTTTCCAAAGTCACCGATTTCTACAAATTTGGGTTCCGATGATCGCATAGAAAACGTAAAGTTCGTTAATATCGTTGTAAAATTGCGATTTAACCCAAATTTTTTTCATGTACTCCTTAAAATAAGTTATCAAACCTACTCACAAAGTTTGAGGCAAGAATAAGCTCTTTAGCTTTTCCAAAGTCACCGATTTCTACAAATTTGGGTTCCGATGATCGCATAGAAAACGTAAAGTTCGTTAATATCGTTGTAAAATTGCGATTTAACCCAAATCTTTTGCAAGTACTCCTTAAAATAAGTTATCAAACCTACTCACAAAGTTTGAGGCAAGAATAAGCTCTTTAGCTTTTCCAAAGTCACCGATTTCTACAAATTTGGGTTCCGATGATCGCATAGAAAACGTAAAGTTCGTTAATATCGTTGTAAAATTGCGATTTAACCCAAATTTTTTTCATGTACTCCTTAAAATAAGTTATCAAACCTACTCACAAAGTTTGAGGCAAGAATAAGCTCTTTAGCTTTTCCAAAGTCACCGATTTCTACAAATTTGGGTTCCGATGATCGCATAGAAAACGTAAAGTTCGTTAATATCGTTGTAAAATTGCGATTTAACCCAAATCTTTTGCAAGTACTCCTTAAAATAAGTTATTAAACCTACTCACAAAGTTTGAGGCAAGAATAAGCTCTTTAGCTTTTCCAAAGTCACCGATTTCTACAAATTTGGGTTCCGATGATCGCATAGAAAACGTAAAGTTCGTTAATATCGTTGTAAAATTGCGATTTAACCCAAATTTTTTTCATGTACTCCTTAAAATAAGTTATCAAACCTACTCACAAAGTTTGAGGCAAGAATAAGCTCTTTAGCTTTTCCAAAGTCACCGATTTCTACAAATTTGGGTTCCGATGATCGCATAGAAAACGTAAAGTTCGTTAATATCGTTGTAAAATTGCGATTTAACCCAAATCTTTTGCAAGTACTCCTTAAAATAAGTTATCAAACCTACTCACAAAGTTTGAGGCAAGAATAAGCTCTTTAGCTTTTCCAAAGTCACCGATTTCTACAAATTTGGGTTCCGATGATCGCATAGAAAACGTAAAGTTCGTTAATATCGTTGTAAAATTGCGATTTAACCCAAATCTTTTGCAAGTACTCCTTAAAATAAGTTATCAAACCTACTCACAAAGTTTGAGGCAAGA
This sequence comes from Acer campestre, assembly GCA_954870605.1. Taxonomy (NCBI): domain Eukaryota; kingdom Viridiplantae; phylum Streptophyta; class Magnoliopsida; order Sapindales; family Sapindaceae; genus Acer; species Acer campestre. Next base: position 40,904 of record OX940811.1, read on the forward strand.
ATAAGCTCTTTAGCTTTTCCAAAGTCACCGATTTCTACAAATTTGGGTTCCGATGATCGCATAGAAAACGTAAAGTTCGTTAATATCGTTGTAAAATTGCGATTTAACCCAAATTTTTTGCAAGTACTCCTTAAAATAAGTTATTAAACCTACTCACAAAGTTTGAGGCAAGAATAAGCTCTTTAGCTTTTCCAAAGTCACCGATTTCTACAAATTTGGGTTCCGATGATCGCATAGAAAACGTAAAGTTCGTTAATATCGTTGTAAAATTGCGATTTAACCCAAATTTTTTTCATGTACTCCTTAAAATAAGTTATCAAACCTACTCACAAAGTTTGAGGCAAGAATAAGCTCTTTAGCTTTTCCAAAGTCACCGATTTCTACAAATTTGGGTTCCGATGATCGCATAGAAAACGTAAAGTTCGTTAATATCGTTGTAAAATTGCGATTTAACCCAAATCTTTTGCAAGTACTCCTTAAAATAAGTTATCAAACCTACTCACAAAGTTTGAGGCAAGAATAAGCTCTTTAGCTTTTCCAAAGTCACCGATTTCTACAAATTTGGGTTCCGATGATCGCATAGAAAACGTAAAGTTCGTTAATATCGTTGTAAAATTGCGATTTAACCCAAATTTTTTGCATGTACTCCTTAAAATAAGTTATCAAACCTACTCACAAAGTTTGAGGCAAGAATAAGCTCTTTAGCTTTTCCAAAGTCACCGATTTCTACAAATTTGGGTTCCGATGATCGCATAGAAAACGTAAAGTTCGTTAATATCGTTGTAAAATTGCGATTTAACCCAAATTTTTTGCAAGTACTCCTTAAAATAAGTTATTAAACCTACTCACAAAGTTTGAGGCAAGAATAAGCTCTTTAGCTTTTCCAAAGTCACCGATTTCTACAAATTTGGGTTCCGATGATCGCATAGAAAACGTAAAGTTCGTTAATATCGTTGTAAAATTGCGATTTAACCCAAATTTTTTGCAAGTACTCCTTAAAATAAGTTATCAAACCTACTCACAAAGTTTGAGGCAAGAATAAGCTCTTTAGCTTTTCCAAAGTCACCGATTTCTACAAATTTGGGTTCCGATGATCGCATAGAAAACGTAAAGTTCGTTAATATCGTTGTAAAATTGCGATTTAACCCAAATTTTTTGCACGTACTCCTTAAAATAAGTTATCAAACCTACTCACAAAGTTTGAGGCAAGAATAAGCTCTTTAGCTTTTCCAAAGTCACCGATTTCTACAAATTTGGGTTCCGATGATCGCATAGAAAACGTAAAGTTCGTTAATATCGTTGTAAAATTGCGATTTAACCCAAATTTTTTACAAGTACTCCTTAAAATAAGTTATCAAACCTACTCACAAAGTTTGAGGCAAGAATAAGCTCTTTAGCTTTTCCAAAGTCACCGATTTCTACAAATTTGGGTTCCGATGATCGCATAGAAAACGTAAAGTTCGTTAATATCGTTGTAAAATTGCGATTTAACCCAAATCTTTTGCAAGTACTCCTTAAAATAAGTTATCAAACCTACTCACAAAGTTTGAGGCAAGAATAAGCTCTTTAGCTTTTCCAAAGTCACCGATTTCTACAAATTTGGGTTCCGATGATCGCATAGAAAACGTAAAGTTCGTTAATATCGTTGTAAAATTGCGATTTAACCCAAATTTTTTGCAAGTACTCCTTAAAATAAGTTATTAAACCTACTCACAAAGTTTGAGGCAAGAATAAGCTCTTTAGCTTTTCCAAAGTCACCGATTTCTACAAATTTGGGTTCCGATGATCGCATAGAAAACGTAAAGTTCGTTAATATCGTTGTAAAATTGCGATTTAACCCAAATTTTTTTCATGTACTCCTTAAAATAAGTTATCAAACCTACTCACAAAGTTTGAGGCAAGAATAAGCTCTTTAGCTTTTCCAAAGTCACCGATTTCTACAAATTTGGGTTCCGATGATCGCATAGAAAACGTAAAGTTCGTTAATATCGTTGTAAAATTGCGATTTAACCCAAATCTTTTGCAAGTACTCCTTAAAATAAGTTATCAAACCTACTCACAAAGTTTGAGGCAAGAATAAGCTCTTTAGCTTTTCCAAAGTCACCGATTTCTACAAATTTGGGTTCCGATGATCGCATAGAAAACGTAAAGTTCGTTAATATCGTTGTAAAATTGCGATTTAACCCAAATTTTTTGCATGTACTCCTTAAAATAAGTTATCAAACCTACTCACAAAGTTTGAGGCAAGAATAAGCTCTTTAGCTTTTCCAAAGTCACCGATTTCTACAAATTTGGGTTCCGATGATCGCATAGAAAACGTAAAGTTCGTTAATATCGTTGTAAAATTGCGATTTAACCCAAATTTTTTGCAAGTACTCCTTAAAATAAGTTATTAAACCTACTCACAAAGTTTGAGGCAAGAATAAGCTCTTTAGCTTTTCCAAAGTCACCGATTTCTACAAATTTGGGTTCCGATGATCGCATAGAAAACGTAAAGTTCGTTAATATCGTTGTAAAATTGCGATTTAACCCAAATTTTTTGCAAGTACTCCTTAAAATAAGTTATCAAACCTACTCACAAAGTTTGAGGCAAGAATAAGCTCTTTAGCTTTTCCAAAGTCACCGATTTCTACAAATTTGGGTTCCGATGATCGCATAGAAAACGTAAAGTTCGTTAATATCGTTGTAAAATTGCGATTTAACCCAAATTTTTTGCACGTACTCCTTAAAATAAGTTATCAAACCTACTCACAAAGTTTGAGGCAAGAATAAGCTCTTTAGCTTTTCCAAAGTCACCGATTTCTACAAATTTGGGTTCCGATGATCGCATAGAAAACGTAAAGTTCGTTAATATCGTTGTAAAATTGCGATTTAACCCAAATTTTTTTCATGTACTCCTTAAAATAAGTTATCAAACCTACTCACAAAGTTTGAGGCAAGAATAAGCTCTTTAGCTTTTCCAAAGTCACCGATTTCTACAAATTTGGGTTCCGATGATCGCATAGAAAACGTAAAGTTCGTTAATATCGTTGTAAAATTGCGATTTAACCCAAATTTTTTTCATGTACTCCTTAAAATAAGTTATCAAACCTACTCACAAAGTTTGAGGCAAGAATAAGCTCTTTAGCTTTTCCAAAGTCACCGATTTCTACAAATTTGGGTTCCGATGATCGCATAGAAAACGTAAAGTTCGTTAATATCGTTGTAAAATTGCGATTTAACCCAAATCTTTTGCAAGTACTCCTTAAAATAAGTTATCAAACCTACTCACAAAGTTTGAGGCAAGAATAAGCTCTTTAGCTTTTCCAAAGTCACCGATTTCTACAAATTTGGGTTCCGATGATCGCATAGAAAACGTAAAGTTCGTTAATATCGTTGTAAAATTGCGATTTAACCCAAATTTTTTGCATGTACTCCTTAAAATAAGTTATCAAACCTACTCACAAAGTTTGAGGCAAGAATAAGCTCTTTAGCTTTTCCAAAGTCACCGATTTCTACAAATTTGGGTTCCGATGATCGCATAGAAAACGTAAAGTTCGTTAATATCGTTGTAAAATTGCGATTTAACCCAAATTTTTTACAAGTACTCCTTAAAATAAGTTATCAAACCTACTCACAAAGTTTGAAGCAAGAATAAGCTCTTTAGCTTTTCCAAAGTCACCGATTTCTACAAATTTGGGTTCCGATGATCGCATAGAAAACGTAAAGTTCGTTAATATCGTTGTAAAATTGCGATTTAACCCAAATTTTTTGCAAGTACTCCTTAAAATAAGTTATTAAACCTACTCACAAAGTTTGAGGCAAGAATAAGCTCTTTAGCTTTTCCAAAGTCACCGATTTCTACAAATTTGGGTTCCGATGATCGCATAGAAAACGTAAAGTTCGTTAATATCGTTGTAAAATTGCGATTTAACCCAAATTTTTTGCAAGTACTCCTTAAAATAAGTTATCAAACCTACTCACAAAGTTTGAGGCAAGAATAAGCTCTTTAGCTTTTCCAAAGTCACCGATTTCTACAAATTTGGGTTCCGATGATCGCATAGAAAACGTAAAGTTCGTTAATATCGTTGTAAAATTGCGATTTAACCCAAATTTTTTGCAAGTACTCCTTAAAATAAGTTATCAAACCTACTCACAAAGTTTGAGGCAAGAATAAGCTCTTTAGCTTTTCCAAAGTCACCGATTTCTACAAATTTGGGTTCCGATGATCGCATAGAAAACGTAAAGTTCGTTAATATCGTTGTAAAATTGCGATTTAACCCAAATTTTTTGCAAGTACTCCTTAAAATAAGTTATCAAACCTACTCACAAAGTTTGAGGCAAGAATAAGCTCTTTAGCTTTTCCAAAGTCACCGATTTCTACAAATTTGGGTTCCGATGATCGCATAGAAAACGTAAAGTTCGTTAATATCGTTGTAAAATTGCGATTTAACCCAAATTTTTTACAACTACTCCTTAAAATAATTTATTAAACCTACTCAAGAAGCTTATGGTTCGAAGATTCTGAGTTTGGTGTCAGTGGGTTTGAGTGGAGGATTGGTGATGATGATTCTGGGTTGGTGATGGTGGAGGATTGGTGTGGCTGGGTGTTGTGGATTTGGTGATCTGTGATGGTAGAGTGTTGGGGGATTGCATCCATTTTCATAAAAGATCAGATGAGATGAAATGAAATGATGATTCTGGGTTTTTGATGATAATTGGCGATGATGGCGATGATGATGATGAATTTTTTCAATTTTATATTTCTTTCTCTTTTAAAAAAATAAAATATAAATTATAAATTATAAATTTGAAAAACCCTTTTATCTAATAAATAAAATATGATAAGACCAAAATAACCCTTTACTATTTGATGATAACTAACCACAGTTAAGCTTGAAGGGTGTTAGTGTAGAATACCCAAACCTTTTCAGCTAGGTGTCTGAAGGCCAAACCTTAAGGGGGCCAGTGTAATTTACCCAATACCAAAACCAAAACAATATCATAATTCATAGATTGTCCTAATTCTAATGCAACACCCAAGCTCAAACGCACAACCCAACCCAATTAATTGTAGAAGCCCAGCCCGACCGAAAAACTGATATGATTCAAAAAAATGTTTGGAATTTATATGTGCTTACTGCTTAGAGAATAGAGACTGTATGGAAAAAAGATAAAAAAAATTGGATGCGGCACTTTTTCAATACCGGTACGATTCTATAATTCCAACATTTAAATCTCTTTCATGTCATAATATTGAAATTCATATTATTTTATATACCGATCCATCTTTTCTTTCTAGCTAGCTATATATCTCAAATAATTTATAGTTGGACAAAATATTTATGAAACAATTTGATAGTAACAACTTAAAATGAATTAAAAGGAAAATCAAACTTTTAAACTATAGGAATCCAGAAATAGAAAAAGTGATTATTTACAGTACTGCAAACGTAGAGGGAAAATAATTGCACAACAATATATCATATTGTGTCCTACTTCTAGTCCTTTAACAACATTAATTTGATCCTTTTTTAATTTTATTTTATTTAAAAAAATTATTAAGTACCTGTGAAATCGAAGCTCTAAATGTGTAGAAATCCTTTTAGCATTAAAAAAATCATAAGCGCATTAAACAAGTAAATACATTTAATTATTAATATTTAACTCATAATCTTTACCAATAAACTTATCAATTTTTAGATCATATAAAACTCTAAGCTATCAACTTTTTATTTTTAATATTATGTAATGAATTAATGACGACCATGATATATTAAAATATACAAGACCTATGAAAATAATTCCTTCAAAATTTATATATAGGTATAGTAAATTATTTTAAGAAGTTCTATGAAAATAAAAATAGGATTAAATTGCATTTATAATGCATAATAATATTGTAATTAATTTAAAACTTACTTTTCCACAACTAACTTTAGACGATTTTGATTCATTCTACATACTTAGCAATCCATTTGTATTTCCTTTAAAGAAGTTGAAAATATATTTGAAATTTTATATTTAAATAAGAATCTAGGTTTAAGAAAATGGAAAAAAAATTTAATGATATATATATATATTAATATCAAATCTTGTAATTTTACTCGGGATGTTATGAGGCCCAGAACGAAGACCGCCTCACACACAATATTGGGGTCAAATTGAGAATTAGACATTTGCCGATCAGAATTCAGAACGGAAGAGTGAAGTAAGAATTGGATCGAGAGAGAAGAATGTTGAAAGAACAAGTCTTAACGTACGCTTACATTCTCCTCTACATCGGCCTCTCCAGTGGTCAGATCTTCTTCAACAAGGTCATTCGCTTTCTCTTTCTACTACGCATATCAATTTTGTTACCTGATGTTGTAATATTTTATTTTCAATTATTCGTTATTCGCTTTCTTTTATGGTATCCCATCTCCCTTTGTTTTTCTTCACAGATGCCACCTACACAGTTTCAGTTAAATTCGTATCTATTCATTTTCAGATAAAAAATAATAACCACAATTTAACTGTTACCGTCTCTGGTAACCAAGCCATTTATGTAACAAAAGGAGATGACCTCACCAGTAAAATGGTTGAAAGGGAACATATTGTTTGAAAATGTTCTTGATAAATAAAAATGTTTCAAAAAATGAAAGAGGAAAAGGAGGACAAAGGTACTAAATATAGTAGGAGGATGTGAATTTATAATGACTTTCTTTTATTACTAGGATTAGAGTTGCAGAATAAGGGTATAAGACTAAGTTTTGCTCCATGAAAACACTCAGAGGATACTTAGATACTCCGAGAAAGCCCTTACCTTAACTATTATGACAGTTTCCTAGTGTTTGGGAACTTCATAAATTAAAATTTAACCGTTGAATTATTCTTAACTTTAAATTGTAAACTCCAATTAAAAATTGACATGACAGTAAGCTCAAGTTTTAATCTTCAAAACCAAGCAAGTCCACATCCATGGAGCACCAAATGGGATGAGACCCACACACTGTAAAAGTCTAAGTTTGCCCATACACCTGGCACCTAGAATCCTAAAACAAGTTTCTAATTGTTAGCAAACTTAGTCATGCTCAAAAGCATTTTGTTGGTTATACACACACATCCTCTAGGCATTCTTATTGATATTGAGATAAGTTGTGGAGTTTTCTCATGATCAGTTCTTATCTCACATATTTTTCCCAAAGAAACCGTTTCCCATTTTTGTGTTACTGTCCATCATATTAGAAGTTTGAATTGTATCCCCTACACATTCATATATCTTGTAGGGGTTATTTTGACTGCTTTGCGTTCATCCTTTTTGAATTGCAGTGGGTGTTATCATCTAAGGAAATAAACTTTCCTTATCCTCTTGGATTGACTTTGCTTCACATGGTGTTCTCATCCGTGTTATGCTTTGTTCTCACCAAAGTTTTCAAGGTATCTACATTTTTGTATATATTGATAGTTTCTGACTTTGAGTAATTGACTTTTTTTTTTGTTTGTTGCAACTCTTAATTATTATTTGTTTTTCCTCATAGATCATGAAGGTTGAGGAAGGAATGACTACTGAAATGTAAGTATTTTTTTTCCATACGAAACAAATGCAAGCTTGAATTAATGAGATAGAGCATAGAGTATTTTAGTGTCATGAGTAAGCTCTTCACACCATCAAAAACAACAAAAATGCAGGGAACAGCTCCAGGAAAAGATAATGTAAGGGTTGTACATACAAAAACAATCCTCTATGGGTAATGATCAAAACAGCACCTATAAAATACCAAGATATCAACAAATGATTAAAATGCTCAAGAAGTCCCTCTCTTCACATCATTGTAAGCTTATTCCCCAAGGTTTATTTACATTCTATATTTTCAGATATGCTACATCAGTTATCCCGATTGGTGCAATGTTTGCAATGACTCTTTGGCTGGGAAACACTGCCTACCTGTATATTTCAGTTTCTTTTGCACAAATGTTGAAGGCAATTAGTAAGTTGTTTCCATTCCCATTTTCCCTTTTTAAGATAGATAGCCGGTGCCTATATATATATATATAGTTCTCTAATCACGACGATCTTTGAAAAAGGAATTCAGGGACTTTGTTTTGTAACGTTATACGGTTATAGAACCAATTATGTAATATTACAAAACTAAGGTCTTGTTTCATGATCGTTCTGTCCAGAGAAGAACCCTATATATATACACACACACATATCTTGTGATGAGAAGTTTTGATGTCACTCAATTTCTTGAATGAGATTTGCAGTGCCAGTAGCTGTTTTCATTCTGGGAGTAGCAGCTGGATTGGAGGTAATGAGTTGCAGGATGCTATTGATAATGTCAATGATAAGTTTTGGTGTTCTAGTGGCTTCTTATGGAGAAATTAATATAAACTGGATTGGGGTTGTTTACCAAATGGGCGGCGTTGTTGGAGAAGCTCTAAGACTTATATTCATGGAGATTCTGGTTAAAAGGAAGGGCCTGAAGCTCAACCCTATATCCCTCATGTATTATGTTAGTCCTTGCAGGCATGTATTAGTATATATTTTCTTTTACTTGACAAGCCATCTCTATGTTCTAAGTTTGTTTTTCTTATGTATACACTATACAGAATGTTTATGCCTCTGTGGTCCACATTTTTTTGTTTTACAGTGCTATTTGCCTATTTATACCTTGGATCTTTCTAGAGAAATCAAAAATGGAAGCTCATGGAACATGGAACTTTCAACCCCTTGTGCTAACACTCAACTCCCTCTGCACATTTGCACTCAACTTGTCAGTTTTCCTTGTGATCTCACATACAAGTGCTCTGACCATTCGTGTTGCTGGAGTTGTCAAGGATTGGGTGGTTGTCTTACTTTCTGCTCTCCTTTTTGCGGATACAAAGTTGACAGTTATAAATCTTTTTGGTTATGGCATTGGTAAGTATCTGAACTTTGGGTGTGTATGTTGTGTCTGTATTCATCTCATTGCAACTTCCATCTCTGTTTGATGGCTCCATGGTTGAGTCAAACAAAGTATTGAGGATGACAGTCTAAATCTGTTTACAGTTTGGCAGATGGGTTGTAGTGTTCGAATCATATGCATGATAGGGGACAATTTGTTTTGTTTTGATTTTTATTTTTTTTAGGTAACTAGAACGATTTCAATAATGAAAATGGAAACAAAGGTGAACAAGATGTCCACAACTCAACAACCTTTTGTGGACTAAAAAAAACAAGAATAGAGACTTTTATTACTACTGAAGAATTACCTTAGATGCAAATAGTAAAATAAACAACTGATGCAGGAGCATAATCGGTGCCAATTAACAAAATTTTGAAGTAGCTGTTTTCTAGATTATTAGAAGTCATTATTGTGGCAAGTGTTTGTTTTTATTTTGTAAAAGCTGTTTTAATAATTCTTCTTCTTATATAGAATTTTCAATTTAAAATGTAAATTTCTTAAATTAATTTAATAATATTTGAAGGTACTATTGTCTTTTCCAAGGTCGACTTTGGTCACAGTAAAGGATTTATTAACAGCCTGAATCTGCAGTCTTTGCTTTAGATGGAAAGCACTGCAAGTTCATCCATCTTAATTAAATCAAATGTCAGGGCATCAGATATAGTTATCCATATTATTTTAGTTTAAAAAGTCAACTATAATATGAAACATAAAACCTTAAACTATTGTCGACTCCGGTAAAGCAGGATCTTGGGGAGGGGTTAGACAGATATTGTCCTAAAATTTTGTATTCTTACATGAAGTGGGTATTCTCGAAGCTTAAGATTGTTCATGGTAGTGTATGTCATGCCAAAATATTTTTGCATGAAATGTAAAGAAGTTTCTTGCAAGTTAGGGTTGCTTTCTAGAAGTAGACTCTTGACTGGTGATAACCCATTTGATTTTTCTTCTATTTTATTTCTTTCCTTTATTGTTCATATGCAGCCATTGCTGGTGTGGCCGCATATAATAATCTGAAGCTGAAGAAGGAAGCTTCTCGAGCTAGCGTGGATGATTCGCAACATGCTCAATCTGTAACATTGGCTTCATCTGCAACTTCTGATAGATAAATTAATAGCAGGAGCAGCCTGACAAAATACATTTTGAGGTATGTTTTAATAGCAGGAGCAGCATGACTAGATTATATTGCATACCAAATATTAGTCAATTCTTAGTAAAAGCTGCCATTGTCGATGTTATAGATTCATATTGCAGGAACCTCACTGTGTAATGTTGGATTATTCATTTGCTGAAGCAAAAGTTTGTATTATCATGCCTTTCTATGGATGGTTGCAGAAGCTCCTACATTATGGTAGTTTTAATATCCCAGTATGGAGCTGAATCAACTTGTATGGTGCAGGAGGTAGCAATGTTTAAAAGAAGTAAAATTCCTTAATTGTATCATTGAAAATAGAAACATGCAGAAAGGCAACTTGTAAGCATAAGTGCAAGTACTTTTTTGGCAAATTTATTTGACAAAATCAAAGTCACAGGGATATGCTACAAACTTTTTTGATACTGAGCTTCTCGCTCATCAAAGTTTTCATTTCTATGAGCTAAAACTAGATGAATGATCATGTAATTGCTTTGTACACTTTTGTGTTTTAAAGGTAATTATAGTGTATACGACGTACCTTGCGGTCTCTGCCAATATTTTGGTGTTCATAAGGAAACCGAGTGGTGCTGCTTCCCTTAGAGGAAGCTTGAGTAACATGGCCGTACTGAATGTGCCAACAATCTTGCCAAAGCAAGCATTGAATATAACATGATCTGAATGATGAACAAGGGAATAGCGTAATTCATTGGATTGATGAGCCGCATGCGGATTGCGGATGTGCTCTATTATTTCTAATTATAGCAAGTAAGATTCTTATTTGTCATTCCGTTTCGTTATGAAATCACAGACACACCAGTCCCTATATATATAGTAGTTGTGACAATTGTTAGTTTCTTTTGATTTATTAGTAATTAGTTTATGGGATATGCACGGTATATACCAACATAATGAAATTAGGAAAATATGACCTTTCTACTTGTATTTTTCAGATGAATTATATAATCGAATACAAGATGACGACAAGAACAATGCGATGCCTTGGGATTGCATCAAAAACGATACCATCAAAGCTCTTATTTCGTTCCATCATGTCATATGGGTCAAATATATATAAATGCAAATCAAGGCAGCGTAGGATAAACGAAAGCTTTGATGTCAATTCAGTGAGTCTGCTATATCATCAAGCCAAACTAAACAGCATTAAATATTTTATGCTTCAGCTAGCTAGAATGAGTAACGCAGTCGTTGTGCTTCTGCTTCTACTGATAAGCTTGTGGAATCAGCCGGTTCTTTCACAGAACCAGGACCAGCACCAGCACGTAAGTATCACCAACAGATTAGGTAATGGGAAAAACATGAGCTTGCATTGCCAGTCTAAAGACAACGATCTGGGACAGCACAACCTTGCTGATGGAACTGAATTTGCCTGGGACTTCTCTGTCAATGCTTGGGGAACCACTTTATTTTACTGCGACTTGGAATGGGAAGGTGTACAGCAATATCATTTTGATGCTTATGCCTTCGATAGGGACTACGTTCGATGTCAGACTCAATGCTTATGGCTAATTTCGACAGAGGGGATCTATGGCGTCAATGGACAAACAGGATTTTGGGAATATATTTACCACTGGCCAAACTGATCACCACTCATTTTTATCTCATGAAGCTTTTCTTTCTTTCATTGTCGATGTAGTCTGTGTACTTCCAACCAAACAAAGAAAAATCCATATACTAAAATGTTTATTAATGGATAATAATCAAGCATTAACATTTACTAAAATGTGGGTATAACTCAGATCTTGGTTTCAACTTTCAACACACATTCCTTTATCTTATCCCATTTTCCCACTGAAATTCATAAACAGATAACACATCATAATTCAAAACCATTCTTCAAAGATAAACAATGGACAAGTCTAAGTTTTTGCTGTATTCTGATTATAGCACCAGTACCAACTTCATTTTAAAGATTTCTTATATAACTAAACAAAACAAATTGGCCAAAAGAGCAGCAAAACTTTTCTTATACCAAGTTCAAAATAGATGGAAATATCATATTCGGTTCACACGTCGGTGAATTCTTCTAACACAAAAGGTCACATAAGAGAACAAGGAAATGGGTGCTCAAAAGAATGAATAAACTGACTACAGATATCTTAGAATTGAAGGCCATGTTCCCGGGCTGCAGCAGCAAGGGCTTCTACACGTCCATGGTATGGGTACCCACCTCTGTCAAAAGCCACTTTGGTGATTCCTTTCTCCAAACAAGATTTCGCAATGGCTTCACCCACCCTCTTTGCCACTTCCTAAAGCCAAAAGCTCCATCGGGTGAGAATATTTGTTATCACATCAAATTTAATGAGACTTTTTACCAAATCATGATTATGAAGATAGCCAGATCCAGGCAAAGCAGCATATGAAAGTTGGACAGTGCCTTTTACCTAACCATATTGTAAATGCCACTCATCAAGTGAATTATTAGAAACAAGTAAACTGTACAAAGACCGGAGCAACTTGCCAACATATTTTAAGTAACAATCTACCAGTCTAACACCAAAGTAATCGAATTTGAATGAATCAGTAAAATAAAAATGAGGCAACCAGAAACATTCAGATAGACAAACACATCTATAGTGCAGTTGGCAGTGCTTTTGGTATCACCACATTTAAAATACCAAATTTGCCTTTATGTTCGGCTAAATATAGACAAACACCTTTGGATATATACATAAAAATAAAATAAATAAAAAATAAAAATAAAAAAGGACTTAGAATGCCTCTTGAAGTACATTTTGTTAGAGGAAACTAGAATGATTTTATAGAAGAAAGATGATAAAATCGTTAACAAGATGTCCACAACTCAAAACCTTTTGTGAACTACAAAAAAATAATAAGTATAGAAACTTGTATGAACTTCTCCCCAAACGCAAAAAAAGTCTATAAGAAAAGTATCTATTTCCAAAAGTATTGAATACAAAGCTACCCAAAAACAGTTGCCCAACTAAAAAGGATGAAAAAAAAATGAAATTTCGTGGAATTCTTTGAAGACAGAAACCCAAAGCGAAGCCAAGAATTTGATTCTATCCCATAATCGTTTGAAGTACTTAATCAATAATAATAATAAAAAAAAGCACTAGACATACTTTATAAAAAAAAACATCTGATAGGTGATTTTTAGTCCTTTCACAGAAAGAGCATTTACTCATAAGTGTTTTCTACAAAAATTCTCACAAAGACATCTTACATCATTGGGTTAATAGAGTGCCAGCTGTATGAACATATGGATCAATATATGATACTCAAAGGAGCAACTATAATGGATCAAGATGACCACTAAAAACTTACAATGGTGGGACCAGCACTGTAGTCAAGCTCCTCAGAGATGGGTTTCTGCATTGTTGAAGCTGAAGCAAGTGTGTGCATTTTAGTATCATCAATCACCTGGGCATAGAGATGTTTGTTGGAGCGGAAGACACACAGCCTCGGCCTCTCAGGTGTTCCTTCAACCTTATAAAACAAGAAATTGATTCTATATTTAGACATGTAGCACAGTATAATAACTTATTTTTGAATTAATATTACAATCCTTGAACAGATGAAGGAATCAAGGTCGAAGAAATTCATGTTTTGATAAGCAATTGAGTAGCTCAGTTGTGATGGGTTGAGCACCATGTCAGAGAATATAATTTTACAAGTAATCGAATGACATATCTTCAATTGTATATGAGATTCCTGGTAAACTAATTCTAACAAGCATACTTGGGATAATGTGGCAGCCCAGCAACACAAATTGGTGAGAAAAGAAAACCCATAAATGTCAAATAACAAGAGGATAATTAAAGTAAAAAAGAAGCAACTTTAAAAAGGAAAGAGGAGAAACCTTCTTCCTGATACGAGAATGGCGGGCAGTGCGGTCGTCTGTTCTGGTTCTGGCTTTGGCTTCAACAATGACAAGAGATGGTAGTGGATGTGGCTTGGCAACCAATAACTTAGTGCCAGAAAGATTTCGACTTGAACCTAAAAATGCACTCTGATTAAGCATCCAGAGAGAGGTTGTCGTCGCTGCCATGTCTACTGCGTTTCCAGTTTTCCAGTTTCCAATGGATACCCAAAACCCCCCAACTTCCCACTCTTAAGTTTTAACACCTTATCCACTTCTTATGACCTTATCGCTGTTGGATTTATTTATTTATTTATTTATTTATTTTTATCCTACTTTATTAACTCCGCAACAATCACAGTAACTTTTTGTTTTTTTATTTATTTATTTATTATTATTTTATTCGTAATTGGCATAGTGTAGGACTTGAACCGAATCCACACCGGTTATAAATATATTATTGAGCCAACCTCATCCCGACACCATCACTCTAACTATTTCTATTCAAATTTACACTAGTCTAAATTGGTCTATTTTACTAGTCATTGAAGGTTGTCAAATACAATCGTAACAATCCTGCGTTTTTTTTCTTCTTGATCGGTTCTTCATGTATTGCCACTTCTTTTTGTTTTTTGAAATGACATGTACTGCCATTTCAATTTGTTAAACAAAAGATGAAAATTTATCAACCCATTTGGATATTAGACCACAATAATGACATTTGAATTTGGATCTGCTTGAATAAATACATCATACAATATTTGAGTTTGAGTTTCTGTCTGCCTTCAGACACTTATCTTTCGCTGCCTTTAGGATGCAAATCCCCTTCAGATACAATTTCATTCTTACAATTTTCTAACTCATGAACCCATAACATACATAGCCTGATGCCATATAATGCAATTATCGACACTTTTGGTTTCTTTTGATGCACAGACAGAGGGAGCATCCATCAGCTTCTCCATCCTTAAGTATGCAGCTTTTCAACGCATCATCTCAAAAGCTGATGGCACATCATGCAATGGGTGACCCTTCAGGTTTCTTTCCATTATTCTTCGTGCAAGAGAAACTTGCTTGCCCACGACAAATATGAATGCCTTCCCTTTTCCTCCCGCACCTCTGGCTGTTCTTCCAACACGACGCACATATTCACTTGGATCACGTGGAAAGTCAAAGAGTAAAACATGATCCACACCAGCAAAGTCGATTCCCCTGGATGCTCTGCCATAAGTTTCACAAACATATAATTAGTATATGCTACTTCATGCTGTAGACAGACAAAATAACTACACCATAGTGATAATGCAAGCATAGCTCAAAACAGGAATAAAAATAGCATAAACTACAATACCTATCAGTGCAAACCAAAAACAGACATTCTTCTTTAGACTGTGAACTAGTAAATTCCTTCATATTTACAAGCCGTGAATGTTGCTCCAGAGCAGCATGGAATGGTAGAACTCGCACACTTTTTTCTTTTCTATCAAAACGTTTTAATATATTCTCAACTTTTCTGCATGTCTCTATCTGCAAATTGAAAAGTCAATACAATTTGCTTACTAAAGACATTATATCTACTATATACTTACAGCTGAAACATACCTTGTTACAGAAAACAATTGTTTTGGAAACTGGGCTACCCTCTACGAGCTGCAATAGGGCAGATTTCTTATTGAGAAAAGCCATTTCTGGGGTTTTATCTGTTTCATTATCTCCACTGCAATCTACAAGAACCTGGACATGCAAATTATTAGTTAATTTTGATCATTTATATATATATATATATATTTTAGAATTGTTATCACTGGAAAGATAGTTATTAATTTTACCCATCTGGATACTCATTGCCAGCTTCCATGTTCATATTAAGAATATCTTTTATTCTAACATGCATCGGAAAATGTGACACCAAGGCAACACACAAACAAATAGGCTCGGGTTGTACACTTTATAAAGGTTATGCCAAGATACTCTACTGATTACTACTAAAATTTATATATGTATTGTGGGACCATGATTCAAGTTCACACATAAGTTGGTTAATAGAGCAAAAGGCCTTCAATTCTATTCTGGGAACATCTCTCCTACGTTCCAGCTTCAAGCAGAAGTTTGTGTCATCTATATAGCACCATGAAAGTTCCCAGCTGGAATCTTTTTCATACATAAACAACTGATATTAAACACTGGTTCCTTCATTTGCCACAAAGCATGAACGGTAGCTGAACTATGAAGCTTGATATAAGAGCCTCTGACCTATGCTATTAGCATACCAAACTAAGTTCTTCATGCTTAATTCAGATATTATTAGGCATGAATGAAAACCAAACAATCAGGAAAAGAGAAGAATGAAAACTGACCTCTTCAAGACCTGGGCTTATTCGGTGCATACCAGGTCCCATGACCACTTCACTATCTGGAAAAACTTCAACTAGCTTATTGTATACATCAACTGGTAAAGTTGCAGTCACAAATAGATATTGTGCTGTGACAGGCGAAGAACTGATCAAAGTTTGTAGTGCTACCTCAAAATCCTCATCATTATAGAGTATATCTACTTCATCCAACACAGCACTGCAATACAAAGTTTTAATTACTGGTTCTATCAGAATATCTAAAGTTTTAGTTGGGCAAAAAACAATGAAACAAAAATAGAAAGATACCAATATTTTGTTAGTCACAGCTATGTATTCCCAAAATAGAATTCTCAGTAGGGATGAACGTGATGATGCAGCACAAACAAAATGACAATCACATGCTGCCCATTTTACATTAACCACAGAAATAAAACCGACAGTGGGGTGGAGGAGAAAATAGTAATAATAAATAAATTTATATCATATCATGAAAAATAAATTTGTAATTGTCATGCAAATTATGGATGGTCATGGATAACGTTACTGTCAAAAAGTGTGTGTGTCTATATATATAAAAGGCAAAAAGAGCATTGACTTAAAGGAGGATATCTGAACACAATCAAATCAGTGGCCATTAAAGGTTTTAAATCCAAATTTAGGCCTAAATATAAGATAAAATGATTCAATGTTCAAAACATTTGATTACCATCTAAGATTTGTTAACTGCAAGATTCCTTCTTTCATTAGAAACTTGAAGCGACCAGGCGTGGCAATTAAAACATCAATGCCTTGTTGTAGATTTTCTAGTTGAGTTTTCTGTTTAAAACCACCAGTCACAACCATAGACCGGAATGGAACTCCAAATTTGGACATTGATCGGCAAATACTCAAAACCTGCAAAAGTTCAACCAATAATCAAGCAAAACACTGTAATTGAGAATGTAAACGTGACCATTCTTTCAAATTTGTAATACAGTAGACTAGGCTCCTATCCTTCTGCATCACAGATTTCTGTTACCTCAATTAGCATCTTTACATAGCTCGACATTTTATATAGCAACAAAAACAGGTGCCAGTAGAGAATAAGCCTACACTTTCACCTAAGGATATTATTTATTATATATGAATATTGAGATAATTGTCTTTACTAGGATGTCAGAAAATACCAAAAAACAAAGGGTAAAAGTTTACCAATATGAAAGTATCATAAGTTAAAAGCAGATCATGCCCTAAGCAAATCAATAGGAATCTCAAACTAATCAAAACAGGCAGTGACATAAAATAATAGATTTGAATATCTTCATCAAAAACCAAATAGATGCTTATTTATCTAAATTGCAGTATCTGTATACAAAGCATTGCCATAACACTTCAGAAACAAAGCATCAAATGATCTGCTCAAATACTCTCCCAATACATAACAAAATGTACCTTGTTGAAAAACCTACTCAACAAAGCTTTTGCCCATGGTCATCTTGAACAGCTTGATGACTGGTACTAGCAATTTCAGTCATAATAGGGGAATTCTGGAGATCATTATGCATGATATCATCATCTTTTATCACTTTATGACGTTTAATTAATTCTTCAACATGTTCAATAAAAAACGAAGAAACAGTTTGAATTTTTTTAAAACTTAGGGTAAAGGGCCAAAGGTCATTACTTTCTCTTAAATCTGCACTTGTAAACTTCTTTTCTTTAACATTCAAGTCTTCTGTCAATCATTCAGCAATTTATAATAAGAGCTCTATGAGACCAATGGATTCTTATTTGTTGTTTATCCACATATAGAAAGTGTCATGAAAATAACATCATCTGTGCAAGGAACTGTTTTATACTAGTGTTAGACACTAACAAGATCTTACAAATCAAATAACTAATAACAAAATGCTTGGTTGGTTATCTATTGCCTAAGCAACATGAATGAGGAAGAAATAATTAAATTGAGATAGCAAAATTGCAAGTTGATTTGAATTGCATTCCATTAACAGAAACTCACCTGAGAAGCCAACTCAGCAGTTGGTACCATGACAACTACTCGAGGACTTCTTGACAAGGATTTGCTAAGTCCTTGGAGTTCTTCTTGCCTAAGACGCTGAATCAAAGGTACAAGATATGCTAATGTCTTTCCTGACCCACTTTGATCAGCTAATATACAACTCTTTCCCTCTGTAACAGGTGCAAATGCCATGGCCTGCGGTCATTCAAGATGTTTAGCATGGACCTGAATTGTACTTCACTGAAATGGAATGGTAACTTTATGGCAAGGTCTGGATGTGATTTTTTGACACCCGTGAACTTTATCCCACTAGAAAACCTAGTTTGGAGGGACACTCTTGTACAAGTTGACTCAGCATGAGCTTCATAGTCCAGTATACAAGATTTTCACAAAACTATATGGCTTACCAGATATGTAAGGACCTGAACTAACAATAAATATTATCTTGAAGAAAATAAATAACATAATCTTCTACTTTCAAGGTAACAACGAATTGTACTAAAATCACTACATGAATATGGATGTCAAGGCAGATTCAAAATTAATTTTTTTCATGTCAAAGAAGATACAAAACTATTTTTTTTCTTTGTTTTTTAAAATAATAATAATAATAATAAAACAATACAATAATATGCAGTATGAAACGAAAGTAAAATGCAGGACATTAAACAAAAATAAAATGCAAGCCTCTGTTAACTTAACCAGAGACAAACAGGAGCAGATGTTTGAACAATAATAATGAAAACGGATTCGTTTATAGTTGAACTCAAAGGATAAGTCACATATGTTTTCTTATCAAGATCATCAGAGCACATTATCAACATACCTGAATTCGTGAAGGACGCAAGAAGAGTTGTTTTTTTAGGGATTCAATAATATAATCAGTGCATCCCAATTCTTTAAAGGTCTTGCGACTAAAAAAATCTTTCTCAGCGTTCAACTTCCGTCGCTGCATTGGGAGGTTTGTTGATTCATATTCAGGGTTGTGAGTAGACCCTCCATCACCCCATCCTCTCAAGGAAGCAGCAGAGGCTCTTTTGGTGTCAGACATATGAGGTTTATCGGCTATAATCTGATCATCTGAAATGTGATCGACATGGTGTGAATTGTCCATGTCTTCTCCTCTCTCTGCAGTTAGTTTTGTCCCTCTGAGTTTACGCGACAGTGAAGCTTTTGAAAGTCCTCGTTCTTTTTGGGAGGCATATATAGAGTTTTTCTTCCCCATGTGATCATGCGTGGAAGAAGTTTTATTGACAAGAGCTCTTACCCTCTGAGCTTTCAATCTTGAAAAACTTGAAGATGATTTCTTAGTAGATGATGGTGGGGAATCATTGTTGGTAGCAACTGGCACTGGAAATCAAAGCGAGAGTGGCATTTGTGTTTGGTTAATTAATCAATAAATGACAATATTTATTCGTTAGGTTATAAGTAATGTGTATGTTAGCAGCAGGAAGAATTAATGAAAAAAAAATGAGAAATTGAAAACGAAGGAGAACCTGGGATATGGGGTTTCCAATTGGAAGAGCGCAGGAGTTGCTTGGGAGGGATGGGGGAGAGAAGAGGATCATCGTCACTGCCACCCCATACTATCAATTTCTCGCCAGTCTCCTCGTCCACAAGCTGATAAGCACCCGAAGTTTCCAAGGGTTTTCGACTATAACCACATCTAACTGAAACTAGTCTATGCCGCCGATAGCACACTTGTTTCTGATTCTGTTTCGGTGGTAGAAATCTGTGGACAAAGTTGCTGCTTCTTAACGTAGGAGATGGAAGAGAAAGAGCAAGAGTGTGAGCTTTAATTACCATTTTTGTTTTTTGTTGCTTTGTTTTCAGCACGATACACAATTTCAAGATATGCGCTATCTGGTCGCGGTAATTGGGAAGTGATCTTTTTCACGAGTTTAATATTTGGAAAGCTTTTCACTTTAAGTCACTGTAAAAAAAAAAAAAAAAAAAAATAGCTTTTTTCCACTGCTTTGCGGATGTATAAAAGAAGAGAAACCAACTTAAACGTGTTTGTCATCGGTCATCAACAAGTAGTAGAATTTAAAGATTTGCTTACATAATTACTCTGTCGTTTCTTTAAGACCAAGAGAAATTTATATATAATTAAGGATTTTAAATCTTTACTAAACTATTAAAGCTGTAACTTGAACCCTGACAACATGCAAGATACTCTGCATACTGCAAAATATACAGAAAAATACATGATAGTGCCAGACTAGCCAATGTCGGTGAGGTCCTTGAGAAATTGGGAATGGGGGAAACCATATTCACTCTTTTTTAACAGTATCATTCGCAATCCTTACTCTAATTAGGCAGCATCATATGTAATCAATCTATCAAGATTGGCAAGTCAGTAAGTTAGATTGTCAACTATATCTTTCAACTCTTCGACGGCGTAATTCTTCCATAGAAAGGACACCAGAATCAGGCGATGACAAATCACTTTCACTCCGACCTGTTCCGCACATCTCACACACACTTAACCAACCAGAATTGTCAAAAGTACATGCTTGGCATCTCCATGAGCTGGGAACAGTCCTGGTGTGACTCCCACCAACAGTTCCCCGACCAGAAATCCTGCGCCGTCGAAACAAGGATTGTACAAATCTCAGAGGCCACTTGAACACACCAGTAATACTTGTAATGATTGTAGATAGAGGGTCTGGACCTGAATATCCAGCCTTCAACTTCAAATAGAGAATCCCAGCAAGTATACCACCAAGGTGACCAAGAAATGAGACACCGGGTACAAACATCTGGATAAGGATCAATTCCGCCCAAGCAGCATAACGTGATGGTACTATCAGTCCATGTACATTAGTATAATTTTCCATCTGAGAATTATTGAGGACAACTTTCATGGCAAAGAGGACACCGGAAAAACCAACAGCATATTCAGAGTAATAAGCTCTCTTGTAGTCGAAGAACAAGAGAAGGGATTTGGCTAGCAGCAGTGTCATACCCTGAGACATGCCAAGTAGTGCAACAACCATACTAGCAAATTCAGCGCTTCCCATTGACGTTTCCAATTGGATCCCCTTCCACAACAGTGACATCATGTTGTAGACCAAGTGAGACTCACCCACATGATATAATGGTGACAGAAACAAGCGTTTGAGGTCTCCATCCTGTGAAAAATTACATAAACAATGTGAGCATATACTATATCTAATACAATCAATAGAGGTGGTTGATTTGCACATGAACTACATAAAGTGATTAGGTCAAGTAACACTATATGATATCGCTGTTTAACAAATAGATGATTTTCAGTAAGCAAGATTAACTTGACAATAAACAAGCATGTAGAGATGAAAGTGATAAAAACCATTTATGATGATTGGTTTATAAATTATTGGTTAAATTCAATCAATAATTGAAGGGATCAAGCAATAAAAGCAATTGGGCGCAGAAAATAAAATGATATGGTTAATTGGGTGATGAAGTAAGAATAGATACCTTAAGAATAAGATGAGGATTGAACCAGACTTGATCAATGGAAGGGAGAAGAGAATCAAGGAAGGCAGGCCTGAGATAGATGAGGGTGTTTGTAACGAGAAGACCCGCTGTAACTGGTGGCTTCCATGGCAGCCTATGATACTCGCTTAAAGCCTGAATTGCAAGCAGAGGCAACATTCCTCGCGATACTCTTCTTCCTCCTCCCTCCATCAAACCCTTTGGCTTTGAGTGAGAATCCAGATCCTTCCTTCCGTTTTGAACGAAACCGCATGCTTTATTTTCAGCATGGCGGGTCCCACATTAAATATATATATATTAAAAAAATTATACAAAGAAAACGACGTCGTAATCGAATTAATACTGATATTATTCAGAATCTCAATTCATAATCCCTCATCCCTCATCCCTCTTCCCTGATTCCTCCTCAAGGAGCAACATCCGCTTCTGATTCATGTAAGTCACCACACCCTCATCTCTCCCTATCTATCTATCGTATTCTTCTTCAATTATATATACCCTGCAATCTCTGTGCCATTTTTCATTTCTACATTCTTCATTTTCAAGGTTAATTACACTATCTAAGCTATGGCCTAGGGATTCATTCATCTCACTTGTGCATTCATTTTTCTCAAGACTGCAATTTTATAATATATATAAATGTTTTCTTTTTTATTCCTGCTTTAATTAAACATGATTTCTGCATTCATTTTTGTCAAGCCTGCGTTTTTATAGCATCCTTCAATTTTCTATTTATGTCTGTACTTTCAATCTCTCTTTATTCTTCATTTTCAAGCTTTATTGCACTAACTAAGCATGATAAGTGTTTCCATTTTCATAGCATCCAAGGCACTGCCTTCACTTTTCTAAATGTTGGGGTTGTAAACCTTTGCTCTTCAGGGAATTTGTGCATCAACCGATTATTCCGGGATTGCCAGATGATTTGGCTTTGAGGTGCTTGGCCAAGGTGTCCCATGGTTATCATGGAGCGCTTCAAACTGTCTCCAAGAGTTGGAGACGATTACTTTCTAGTTCCGACTATGCAAACTATAAAGCCAAACATGGATGGATTGGTGACTGGCTTTTTGTTCTCACTGAACGCTCTGACAACCACTGGATTGCCTATGATCCTCAAGCTGATATATGGCATCCGCTCCCTAAAACTCCAATGTCCCATAGTCACTGGCAACACTCTGGATTTTCATGTGTTTGTGTTTCTAATTGCCTGCTCGTCATAGGTGGCTCTTATGCACCCCATGATCCTGCGCTTTCCCATATAAAGCCTTTAATAACTAATCATGTCTTACAGTTTCATCCTTTCAAGAAACAGTGGACTACTGTGGCAAGCATGCGAACACCGCGTTCTCACTTTGCATGCTCTGTTATATCTGGCAAGGTTTATGTTGCTGGGGGACGCAACTCATCTTCCAGCAGTGGGCTTAAACTTGCTGAGGTTTATGATCCATTAACCGACAGGTATGCCCCTCCTTACACTTTTGATTGTTTTTCTTTGGCCCCTCAATACTGCCTGGGAATTGACTAAAGATATTTGATTGCTTTTATTTATTTTATTTGTAAAATTATTCCTACTTGTAGATTTATCTTGTCAAAATCGAAAAGAAAAATAGAAAGGTATTGCTTATAATTGTTGCTCCTCCATGAATATGAGGTAATTTTGTTTGTCTGTTTGGGCATTTTCCTCAGCAGCGACAGACAATTTTTATCTACTATTAATCCTTTTATTAAGATGAGGTTCAAAATTAAAGAACTTAGTAATCCACTTGTTGAATTTCAAATTTCCCTTTCCTGACATTACTTTTGCTTCTTGTTATGACTTATGAGTTTATACCTGTAATGATTCTATTCTTAATTAGTTTCTCACTTGGTCCATTTTCTCCTTTCATGTAATTAACTGTAGTTTAGTTGTTTGGATAGAATCCAACTATTCCATTTGTTTATTATTACTCTTAACCAACCTTACAGACATGATCTTTTTGAATTGTCTACTTAAAATAATAATAATAATAAATTGCTTGACAGAGTGACTTTCAGTATCAATATGGACTCCCAAATAGCGATATGGTCTCCCTGCTTTATCTCATTACAGGCATTCAAATTTTGTTTTAGTCATGTGTGTCAGAGGTTATATATGCTCGTTTTAGGTATAGAATATTGTTTATTATGCCAATTGGTGTTGCTGCTGTGTGTTTTAATGTTGTAAATTGTTCCCCAATGACCTCGTTTCATTGGCTACACCAATTAGATGTCCTTGTTAAAATTTCTTCTCATCATTTTTTTTAGAAATTGCTTTTTCATAGTTGTAACTCAGCAGAAGTTGCAGATGGGAAGACTTGCCACCAATGCGCCACCCACAGATGGACTGCTTAGGCTTAACATACAAAGGCAAACTACATGTGCTGAATGACCTGGTAGGCTTGGCAGACCGGAATAGATCTGAAGTTTTCGATCCATTAAATAGCACATGGTGCATAGTGGAGGACACTTGGCCTTTCTCAAGGGCCATGCAATTTTCGGTTCAAGTGATAGGGGATGCTCAAGTATATACTGTTGTAGATTGGGGTGAAAGCTTGATTAAGACGAGGGATAATGAAAAAGGAGACTGGTACAATGTGGGTTCAGTTCCTTCAATCATTCTTTCTGACCACTACCGACCAGTGGAGGCTTTTGGTTATGGTTTTGCTGCCCTTAAAAACAAATTATATGTCCTTGGGGGGACAGCTCTCAGGTGGGAAGAGTCAAGAGGTGGGAGGTTCGACATTAGGAGGTTGGATGTGGTGAGGGTTTGTGACCCTTCAGTTACACCGTTGAAATGGAAAGAAACAAGACCAATGTGCAGGCCATCATGTGGCTCCATCCTAGGATGTGCATCCTTGGAAGAATAAATTTCTTTATGATCAAGGTAAAACACTATTCTATTGAAGAACATATTATAGATGCATACTTTATCAAAGGGATAACTAAGGTGTTCTTGAGTCATAATCTTAAGTTAGATCTGAGGCCAGGAAATGTGATTTCAGTCATGCGACAGTCTAGCATGATGTTCAATAGCCAGCCTTGAAGAGCTATTTAAAAAATAAAATAAATAAATAAAAATTGAAAATCCTTTGTTCTTCATCCCATTGTTAAGAAATTATCTGCTTCGGTATGTGTACTTTTTGTAATAGCATTGGTTATATGTTAAGAACCTGTGCCCATTTGTTGACAACTTTTCTTAAGACTAATTTCCCCATGCGCTGTTAGGTATTCCTCAAAGTTGTAGGGGAGCAATTTTTTAATGCATTTTTAAGTCTTTTCCAGATGATAAGTTTTTAGATAAGTGTTTTTGTTATGCATTTTTAAAGTCCTTTTCGGATAATGAGTCTTTAAGTGTTTGAACAGTGCAGTGAAATGCTTGCACTCCTAATACTGCATGCTATGCAATTTCACATCGTCTCCATAATCTCTCTATCCTATTTTCCCAGTCATTTTCATAGCATGGGTATTGTTATATTCTTCTTTATTTCTGATAATACTTTTATTTCCCATTTCTATTTATATTCGGATTAACTAGGGTGCCAAGCAGAGTTGACTAGTAATATGTTATTCTGATGTTTTGCAGGCTTTTTTGCTGAACGAGGCAAAACAAAGACGGCTTTAGGAATGTTTAAAAAGGAACTATGCAGGATTTGATGTATGTGAAGTGAAGAAATGAACTTGTGGTTGGGTTTTAATCGATTAATCCTGATTTGGGATGCTTGTACTGTTTTAGATGTTGAACATTCAAAGTGGAAAGCTGGGAGATTGGATATATTGTCATAACTATTCAAATGTTTATAAGAATTGAAGATTTATAATTTTCTGTTTTAACAAAAAAATGTTTGATTCTGTGTCTGTCTACTCTTTAGCTGTTTGTTGTCTGGATTTCCTTGTAGGGTTTGCTTTTGTTTTTTCTCCTTTTTCCAGATACAGAACAGGTTTCAGTTTTTGTTGGTGAGCATTCTCTTCTCATAGTAGCAACAGATTGGGCAAGTTGCTCCATTTGGTGGAATTTTTATTTAGGGATAGGCTTAAATTGATTTTTATTTTGTTTTCTTTTTCAAAGGAGAATTTTGTTTTCCAACTAGTTTGTTTGTCATTCAGTGAAGTTGTGCAAATGAGTTATCAACTGTTACGATAAATTATAAGAAATCATTCAAAGAAAAGAAAAACACAAATTCAATTAGGCCAACAAAAATATTCTGGTGATTGCAAATAATGTGCCATGACAAATTTTGAAAGGAATGAAGAATAGCATCGTTTTTATTAAAAAAAAAAAAAAAAAAATCTAATTTTGTGCACGTAAACTGCCACACACGAAGCCATGAATGTGTTGAATGACCTATTGACGAAGCTGGCAATCAGGGAATTATATTAAAAGCGCCAAAACTGGAGCTGGCCATGACAGGGAGGAAGACAACCGGAAGAGCAAATAGCGGTTTCACATCACCAAATGTAGCAAATTCGTTGGTGGGAGGAGGAGCAACCTGTCCTTGTGGCTTGCCTGAAAATATGAATTAAACCAATAAATTACAAAGTTAGTGGATATATATAGGACATAACTGAAATTCATAAAAAAGAGAAGAAAAGAAGTATTATTACCTTGCAATTGATAGTCTTCCCATTTTAATTCTTCATGGGATTTGTGATTGTAGCAGGTCATAGCTGAAAGTGAAATGAGCAGGCCTGGATAAGAATCACAGCAAAGAGTAGGAGTGTAGGGAGCCACTCTACTTCCCCATTGATCTCCCCAGAAGGATTTTTCCCCGCACTTCTTGCACACATGTATAGTGGGTGGTGCCATTGATGTCAGCCCTCCTGCATATTCATCATATCTTTTAGTATATATTCTTGAATCGAATATTACAATATAACTTAATTGTATTGCAGAGTAATAAATAATTACCAAAGGAAAATGTATGTTGAAACAAGGGAGGTGTCTGATGAGCCTTCTCTTCCGATTCCATGGGTTTGGGGATGCTTGAAAAATCGAAGGTTGGCACAGAAGTTGTTGTTGGGAATGTGAAAGTAGTAGGCGGAGCAGGTATTGAGAATGAGTTAGTAGCAGCAGCTTGGGAATCTGATTTGGAAGGTTGGGTAGTGAAGGGATTGGTAAAAGTGGAATTAGGTGGAGGGTTACTGGTTGAGAACAAGGGCCCAAATCCAGATGAAGAGGATGGATGAGTGAATGTGAATGGGGCTGTTTGGGAATCATTGAAAGGAGCAGGAGCAGGAGCTGGAAACCCTCCAAAACTTGACCTGTACTCTCCTGCATTAACACATTAACACATTAACAAGAAGAAGAAAAGATTGTTAAGGCCAGGCACAGGGGGGTTTTGAGGCAACATCCATGAATATATCCATTACGAAAACAATCAAAGATGGGAAAACTTACCAAAAGCGGGAATATTGAAGGTTGTTGTAGAGACAGGAGGACTAGGTTGGAATGTGAAAATAGGAGAAGGAGGAGCCGTGGTAGCAACCAGTGATGATGTATTGGAACCGAGATTGTTAATTCCTGGTGGAGTGCTCGAAGGGGGTGCATTTGAAGAAGCCATTGTTGTACTAGTTGAATTCGGATCATTATCTCCTGCATCCAAAAGAAAAACATGATCATGAATTCATGATTCGTGATCCATCCAAATATCCAATGTAAGATTTAATAAAGAAAACAAGATTCTAAAACTTGAATTCGATCGGATTCTCTGTATGAAATTAACGTTACATTGTAACAAGAAAGAAAAAAACATCATGATCCATCCAAGAAAACTAAAGAAACTTGAATTCGGATTCTCTAATGAATCTCCTGTATGCAATTAAGGTAACATCGTAACAAAAAAGAAAAAACAACATGAATCGTGATCAATCCAATGTAGAATTGAATACAGAAAAATAAAGAAACCGAGATTGTATTCTTCTTGTTTGGCAATATTAAGATATAGGATTTAAAGGGAAACAGAAAACAAAAAGAAAAGAAAACTAAAAGGAAAAGAAAAGAAAAGAAAAGTTGTTACCTCCACCCATGTTGGGGTCTGAGTCTGAGTCTGAGCAGAATCTGTATATTCGCAAAAGTTAACGATAGAGAGAGTGCGGGTGTTAGATGTTAATGGTGTTTTTATAGGGAGTAGCTTCTCCTCATCTTCCCGCTCGTAATTCCTACGCAGGCAGGGGCAGAGTAGCTTCAATTCTAAGCGGTCGATTTGATTTTGACTTAATTAAATATATATTTTATTTTGTTTGGGCTTCTTTAAATTGATGGGCTTTTTTAATATAATAAATTGGTGGGCTATTTATTTTTAGCAGGTTTAGTGGGTTACGCTACACGCGATGGTGATGATGTGTGACAGTGTGAGTGTGCTGCAACCAATTCAGGAGCTGTGGTGTTTCTAATTCTTGTGTGACCATTTGGGTACAAAAAGAGAATGCAACTGGGTTGATTAATATTAGAATGTTAAGAGGGGAAGACATTCTTTTTCCGGATATCAAGAGAGAAGATTGCGGTAATAATACAAGAGGAAATAGTTTAATAAATTATGGGTTGTATCCCTCTTCGTGACTCGTGAGCTGAGTGTCGGTGGTAATCTCAATTCTCAGGTCCCCACCTGCACCTCTTTGGCTCTTTAGTCTTTACTGTAAATATTGGGATACGTCAAAATATCTCTACAAAGTAGAAACCCCACCTGCCTGCATTCTCATTTCTCAACTTGTATCATCTTCTCTTTTATGTCTTCATTTGCTTAATTATGATTTCCTCCTCCTGCTACCTACATTATCAATTTTCTTCTTCTGTCTCTCTGTCTTTTCCTTTATTAATTAAATAGGAATTTCATTTCATCAAAACATGGAATGCAGCAGCACTTCCCCAGCCTTCTTCAACTTACTGTGGCTCTATGCTATACTGGGTTTCCTATTATGCAATTGGGTCCATGGATTAGAGTATTTAAATGCCACAGCTGATCATAATCTGATGCCTTATGCCTTCTCTCGACCTCCACCATTGATGGTTGGCTTTACTTTTATTCACGGAGCTGCTGCCAAAGGAGCAGGTTCTTTTCTTCTATCACTTTTACTCCTAATTTCCTTTTCATTTATTCCATTTTCACTTGTTGCTGTTGCATTTACCATCTTCACTTTTCAGACCAATTGTTGTTGTGGTTGCAATTATTCATTTCTCAAATTAGATAACAGTCTAAGCATACACCAACTGCCTTTCTTAATTAAAATAAGCACAATGTTGATCACTCTCAGTAGCATTTATCCAATTTATAATAGATATCTTACTTTCATGACCTTTCTGTTCTGTATGCGCAGTCTGTCTGGATGGAACATTACCAGGGTATCATATCCATCGAGGATATGGATCGGGCGCTAACAACTGGCTCGTTATGTTGGAGGTACATTTCGGATAATACCAAACTTTTATCTCTTGAGCCATAATAAATGTATCAAATAGGGATTGATGAGTTTGACTAATCCAAACTTTACCATGACAATTGACAGGGAGGAGGATGGTGTAATACAATTAGAGTTTGTGTTTACAGTAAGAAAACCCGGCATGGTTCATCAACATATATGGAAAAGCAGATACCATTTACTGGGATATTAAGCAACAAAGCTGCAGAAAATCCTGGTCATATTCTAATAACACTCTGACTCCATCTATGTAATATAAGCTGTTGTTCTACATGCATGTTACTAATTTGACACACTGAACTATCATCTTTGCAGATTTTTTTAATTGGAACAGAGTAAAGATTCGTTATTGTGATGGTGCATCATTTAGTGGTGACAGTCAAGTTGAGGTTTGCAGAAAACTTAGAATTCTATGCTTCTTTCAATTCAATTTCTTGAGAAATCTGGCCTCAATCATCATTTTGCCAAGAGAAACCAGAAGCTCTGAATCATTGAAGATAGTCAGACTGTCGTAAATTTCAATTGTTTTCCTTTTTCAATAACTTGGAAGTCAATCTTAGCCTATGTTCCTTACATTTCAAATAACAAATTTAAAGAATAGAATATTTTATCTTTTCTTCAGTTTTGTTTGCATGTAAGTGATATTATTATATATGTAGCAATTTGGCTAAGGTAAAAAAGAAACTTCTTCATGCAGTGAGTTTGTCAAAGTCCAATTACAATTTACATCAAGTCATTACATAAATCGCTCTTTGTCATTAGCAATAGCCAATAGGTCTGATCAATCCTAGGCAATCACGTATTTATCTGCAGCTAATGCGTCTTGCTAGATTTAAATATCTCCCCCTCAATGGTGCAACATTTGATTCCAGGCCTCTGGCTGAAAGAAACCTAATTTCATCCTTACTCCATAGGCAGCACAACTGTATTTTAGAGGAAAACGGATCTGGTCAGCAGCAATGGAAGATTTAAAGTCAAAGGGAATGCGCTATGCTAAGCAGGTATGTGTGCTAGATTATGCAGATTTTACCATGCCCTCTTGATTTTGGTATCGACTTTTATGAGGTTTTTTTTGGTCCTCTAGGCTCTTCTTGCTGGATGTTCTGCTGGGGGTTTGGCAACAATACTGCACTGTGATGAATTCCGTGAATTATTCCCAATGACTACTAGAGTCAAGTGTCTCAGTGATGCTGGATTATTCCTTGATGTGTAAACACCTCGTGATCTTTAATCGCATTTTCCTGATTGCTACTTTTGATACTTATTGCTCTTATGTTGGTCTCATCTGGTATTGCAGAATTGACATATCTGGTCGGCGGACTTCAAGAAACATGTTTGGGAGTTTGGTTAGCCTACAGGTGATTTTTGTCTTTATTAAATTTTACTTGATACTTTTTTTTTATTAGGTCCAAGTGATAAATGAAAAAGTAATGTTCTGATGTGTCATCTTCACCGATGATGTTATCACTAGTTCTAAAAACACTTAGGCCTTTTGCCGGACAATTAAAGAACTTTCGATGACTCAAATTCAAAGTAATGCAGCATGCTTACCACATTGTGTACAATATCCATTTAACGATTTACTGTTAGTTACTATAATCTTCCTGGTTTATAAGTAAAACCTGTTATTTAGTCTGTTTAGGATATTGAAGAATTGCAAATTGTCCTTTTGAAATTACAAGATTGATAATGCCTTAAAGTTTTAACCATATGTACAAGTAGATTCTTCATGTTATAAGGAGTAGTCATTGGCTTTCTTAAAAAAATTTGAAAAGTGAGCAACTAGTTGAGCATGCTATGTTTCTATAAATGTATACGCCCATCAAATTTCTATGAGCTCCTTCTTAATTTGCATCTTTTATTGCACATTTGACATGAATTTTAAAACACATTAGCATTTTTATATTGCAGAAAGTGTGGAACTTGCCACAGAGATGCACGAAGCGTCTCAATCCTATTCTGGTAATGTTTTCCTTGTAATAATTATTAGATGAATTCAAAAACTGGATAGAAACCACTGAATTAAATTTCCCCTCCTGTTTGTATCCTCAATTAACTATTTGTTTTCATTTTCAGTGTTTTTTTCCTCAGCACTCAATTACCAGTGTTAAGACTCCACTTTTTCTTCTGAATACAGCTTATGATTCATGGCAGGTAAGTTCTATATCTCTACAGCTCTTAGATTGAACTTGTCTGACAAAAATGAAAAAAGAGTTTTTACATGCATAGAAAACTTTATTCTTTTTAAATTCCCTCTAAATGATGTGTTTGCAAAGGTTTCTGAACATTAAGGCATAATGGTATCCTTTAGATCATCAAATCCATTGCATTTAATCTTCAGATGGCTAATAAAAGTTTATTTTCTTGAGTAATCATCACTGGAAGTAGTTCCTTACTGTTAGTGCCATATTAATAGTGGATAAGCCTGAAGCATGAAGTTTCATGCCTCGTGATTACCGTGTGCTGCCTTACATGGTCAGATTTTGAGCACCCTGATGACATAATAATCTGTTTTGTGTCCCTATCCTTTTAATCAGATTCAGGCCAGTTTAGCTCCACCATCAGCTGATCCTCATGGCAGGTGGCATGAATGCAGAAACAATTTTGCTCGCTGCTCAGCTTCCCAAATTCGATTTCTACAAGGTGGTTTCATTGGATTATTTTCTTTTACTTTTACTTTTGTCATCAGTAACAGCTTCAATTTATTTGTGTTCTCTTTATCTCTCTCATCTGAAGCAGGTTTCCGAAATCAAATGCTCTATGCTGTTAGAGGCTTATCAAAGCACAAGAAAAATGGGATCTTTATAAATTCATGTTTCGCTCATTGTCAGAGCGAGAGACAGGATACATGGTTTGATCAAAATTCTCCCCGTGTTAGAAACAAGGTATGTGCAGTCCAACTTTTAGTGAAGAACAATAGATGAAGAAGAACATAGTTGCCTTTTGCCATATCTTAATTCCCACAAGAGCCAAATCCATTGTTATTACACATTGTTCATCATTTTTTATTTTTTTTCTATTTATAAATAACAAAGGCTGTCTAGCCAGTTCTGATGCATCGATTATATATTTATCAACCTGCAGAGAATTGCAGAGTATGTTGGCGACTGGTACTTTGATCGTGCTTACGTTAAGGCTATTGATTGCCCCTACCCTTGTGACAATACCTGCCACAATCTGGTGTTCAGGGGAGAAGTGCCATAGAAATTGTATTATTTTCGTTGTTATTGATAATTGTCTTGTATTGTATTTCTATAGTTATATTACTGGTGCGAGTGGCATTCATTGATAAAGAAAATAAGAAGTTACTGATAAGCAAAGATTGGCTGTATCAGTAATTAGCTTAGTTTAGATTGGATAATTTGACTGTCAATTAATGAATGATGAAGCTTGCTACTAGTAACAATCATTATTGATTATTAGAAACATGCATGGTGGTTGGCATTAATCAGGAAGGATATATTGTCACCACATATATGCAGATATAGTATACAGGGTATTCCTATTTCCTAATAATTAAGTTGCAGAGCAGCTGCCATATATTATATATCTATGGAATTAATTAGCAAGTACGTAACACATAAAAATGATAAAAGGTGGTGATGATATCATATATGGTGTTTTTGGTCAATAGTAGTAGTAGTAGTGTGATCAAGTTTAGGCCTAGTGTTCAAAAGGACCTTGCGAAGCATGGTATTTTCATTGGTCAACGTGGAGATGGTCTCCTCTAATTTAGAGTTGAGGTCCTGCAATTCCTTGGCTCGTGATTCCAGCTCGTTCACGTATACTTTCTTCCTTTCTCTCGCTTGTTGAGCTGACACTCTATTCCTCAGCAACCTGCAATGGGAGCATATGATATGCAACCAGATTAGCAGAAGGCAGAAGGCAGAAGGCAGAAGAAATAGTCTTGATAAGTAAATAAAATCCCTTTGATCAATTAAGTTGATGAATGAATACCTCTTGATCCTTCTGTACTCCTTATCGATAGGGTTACGACCCTTGCGCCGCTTCTGGTTTTGAATCTGATCTGTATTATTATTATTATTATTATTATTATTAGTGGAATCCATGGCTGGACTTGCTTCAACATCTGGAACTGTTAATAAATCTTCATCGCTGTCTTCTGCAACAATAAATCAATCATGCATCATTTAAAAACATGTAAAACATAATTAATTATAATTAGAAGAGGAGATCGAAGGAGATCGAAGGTACCTAGTTTGTAGTGTGTAATGTTGTTATGATGATGAAAGTCTGTTCCTGATCGTGGAAAAGAGGTAACCTCAACCTCGACCTCGACCATGGACTTGTTGGATTTGCTGCCATCTCTCGTAGCAACAGACATGTCTCTCTGTTTGATTGGACAAGCAATTCTGTGATGCATACCATGATAATTAGCTATACTACATAGTTCAAAGGTTTTCTGGTTGAAGGAGGAACACGTTGATGCATGGATAGCCGCCACTTTTCCACGCTAACTTACAAAACCAACCACTAATTTTATCGATACGTATTACGTACTCTAATATCTTAAGTCAATTCCTCATCCATAAGTAATCAAATACACGTATTTTCTCTAGTCTAAAAGGAGAGAATTATATATATTAGTTAGAAATTAAAGGTTCCAGGAGGTAGAGAGTGACACATGCATGATGCATGATATATTTCCTCTTCCAAGTTCCAACTATGTAGTATGTAACATTCAAATTTAAAAAGTCACTTGCTGGAAACGTGTTATGTTTAAGCCCACAAGGCCAGCCTAGCTAGCTCATCCATCCAAATCATCTGCTTCTTTCTCTATCTTCACAAACCCCATTTCAATCAAATTAAATGCTTAACATCATCTTCACTTGTTCTAATTCCATTTTTCCTTAAAAATTAATTAATTAACTACAGTACTGTATGTATCACCTTTCTGGCTTTCTCTATCTTTCTTGTAAGTTAAAGACTTAAAGCTGTGGTTTCACATGGTGCTGGGTCAGACACAACGTGGGCTCCTTCTCAGTCAAGCCTAGCTAGCTACCCAAGACCCATTAACGTCGCCTTTTCTCCGATCCATCCATATATACTAAGATTAAATTGTTGCAATATAATTATATTCTTTCTAATGGAAAAGGTATGTGTATACCATCCAGTAAGCCAGTAATGTTGTCTTGGCTTTCTTCTCTTGTCTATGATCTGTTCATTCGCTGGCAAACCGGCCACAAGTCAAAAGCAACGCTTAGAATAGAATATAATGTTGCTTTTTAGTTTAAAACAAAGGAACGTACGTACTCTGTTATTATACAAGTAAAACCACCCAAATTAAAACAAAAATAAAATTTTAAAAAAAAGGCAGCACTAACTATATATTTGCTTAATTAGGGGCTTAACAGGGCCCCGCTTTAGTGAATTAGCATTAATAATAGAGGAAAAAAATGTCTTGGTAATTATTTTGTCAATATCGACCAACCAAGCATATGATCATGACATGTTGATAAATCATAATTAATAAAGCCTGAATGGTGAATGGTATATATACAGTATAATTAAATGGAATGATTAAAGATTTGAGAAGAAAGAGAGGAAAATGAGTTGTCAAGAAAGGAGAAAGGCAATATAGGCATAGAGAGACCCCATTGCTCATGTCAAGTGACCTGTCTTGTTGTCTTCTTTTCTATTTTTGGTGGGCCTCTTTCTCTCCACTCTCCACCCCCATCGTTTCCTTTTTTGCTCTCTCTCTCTCTCTCTCTCTGTGTTTTCTCTCCACTCTTCTTCTACTCTTTCTTCTTTCACTCTGCTTTTCACCATGGCGTCTCATACTCAGACTGTTGCATCCGATCATGCTCTCCCTACTCTTGTTCATCAGGTACTACGTTCTCTCACTATTATCTTTCTTATACTCAACTGGGTGGTTTATGACATATAATATTCTCTAACCTCAAACATCATATGCTCTCTCTATTGTCTATGGAGGATCTTATTGCCCAACGCTTGCACACACAGCTTTATATATGTTTCCTTGATAAAAATAAAGTTTATAGCTTTACTTGTTTTAATATATATATGCTTACTGTGTTATTTCCTAGTATTGCATCTTCAACTTGAAGTAACCTTTTAAGCCTGTTTTTCCATACTTAACAAAACTTGTCTTCAACTCTCTTCTATTATATATTTCGATATATGATTACCAGGATGACCGATTCTTTACAGCTTACTAACTCTGTCTACTATTACAACATATCTATCAAGTCTCTGACCAGAGATTTTGCCTTCTAACTGTTTATAGAATATCAACTACAGATTTTAGATTTTGCCTGCTTGCTGTATATCTGGTTATGTATTTGACTTCTATACACACATTATTTGCTTGCTAATGGCAGATATATCTAATACAATCTTCATAGCTAGCAAGTGATCAAATTTTTGTCACATGTAACATATTCTCTATATCATCTTCTTTCAGGTCTTAATGTACACTTCATATAATACTTGCTCGATTGCAGCCTTGCAGTCCATGTTAATTTTAATTCTTTTTCAGTTTTATACCTACCTGTCTATATATATATATATATATAGAGAGAGAGAGAGAGAGAGAGAGAGTGAGAGAGTGAGAGTTGCATACTGGTTTCAATGTTTGGGCTTTTACTTAGTTTATGAGCAGGACCACTTCATGAAGATCATGCATGTTGACAAACTCACATTTTGAGGATTTTATTTCCACTACAATGGGAATCTTATTTATTAGCATAAAGCACATATGCTTCAAATCACGGGGGACGAATTTATCTATACATATGCCTTGATTGTATAATAATCAGTTGAACTATAGTTTTTGTTTTATATTGTGGTCATTATATTTGAACTTTATCTTTGCTGATGATTTCTATAGTATTTTTCACATACATACACACAGAATACCCCATGCCATACCTTCATTGTAGCCTTGTTCTTGTGTTTTTAAATTTCTTGTGTGTTGTGTTTGCACCATCTCGGTAGACCTCAAGAAAATATTCATGTTTTTGTATTCTCATTAATCATTTTGTTGTTGACTTGGAAGATAATATGATTTTGATTAATTGCAGGCGGTGGAGAAGAAAGTTGATGAAGAAATACAAACAACCAAACAGGAGGGTGATGGAGAAAAAGGAGAAAAGGAAAAGCCTACAGAAGAGAGCTCTGTCACTGAATTACAAGATTTACCAGACGATAAGAATACTGAACCTCCAGTAGTTGCTGAGGTTGAAAAGGTCCAGAATGTTCGTACTGAAGTTGATAAAAAAGATGCAGATGTTTCTGTTTCAGAACCTGAAGCCTCTTCCACTCTGGATTCTACTGTTGAAAAACAAGTAGTGTTGGCAAGACCAGTTAGTGAAGCAGTTGAAGAACAAGTAGCAGAGTTGAAACTAGCAGTTGAAGCAGTAAAAGAAGTAGAAGAGGAGACACCAGCAGCTGAAGCAGTAAAAGAAGTAGCAGAGGAGACACCATCAGTTGAAGCTGTTCAAAAGTTGCCAGATGAAAAACCAGCAACTGAAGAAGTTGAAAATTTATCAGATGAGGTACTGCCAAAAGAAACCAAGGAAAAATTGCCGGAGGAACCAGCAATTGAAGCAGTCGAAAATCTACCTACAAAAGAAACAAATGACAATTTACCTGAGGAACCAACCATTGAAGCAGTTAAAGATGTAAAACAGGAGAAACCAGAAGTTGAAGCAGTTGAAAATCTACCAGAAGAGAAGCCAACAAAAGAAACAAATGTTAATTTGCCAGAGGAACCGGCAATTGTAGAAATTAAAGATGTAAAAGAGGAGAAACCAGCAGCTGAAGCTGTTGAAAATCCAGAGGAGACACCAACAACTGAAAAGGTTGAAAAATTGCAAGAGGAACCAGCAATTGAAGCAGTTAAAGATGTAAAAGAGGAGAAATCAGCAGTTGAAACTGTTGAAAACTTGCCAGAGAAACCAGCAGTTGAAGCAGTTGAACATGTAAAAGAGGAGACATCAACAATTGAAAAAATTGAAAATGAGACAGTGGAGGAGAAATCAGCTACTGAAACGAAAGAAAATGAACCAGTTCAAGAGAAAATAGAGGAGAAGGAAAAAATTGAAAATGTAGAACCCATTTCATCAAATGAAGCAGTAGGCCAACCAGTGGAAGTTTCTTCTCCCAAGCAGCCAGAAGAAGTTTCCAAAGTTGAGTTTAAGGCAGAAGAGAAGGCGGAAATAATTGATGAGGTGGAGGATAAACCAGAAGAGCAATCAAAAGTGATTGCTGAAGAAACTGCAGAGAAAATTGAAGCCAAGCTTGAAGAAAATTTGGAGGGTGGAGGGACAAATGCTAATGCAGTTCAGGAACCTGCTGCAATTGAAAGCTCACTGTCCAACAATGAGGAAGCTCCAGCTGATTTAAAAGAGGTGGCTAAAGATTCTCTAGTATCCAATGTAGAAAAGATTGTTGCTGGGGATAAAAATGGAGATTCTAGTGCAGTTGATGTAGCTAAAGGATTATTGAAGAATGAAACCACAGTGACAGAAAAGGTTGAAGAAGTGATCAAGGAAGAAAAGACTGAAGAGAAGAATGTGAAAAATGAGGAACCAATTCAAAGTGAAAGAAGTAAGGATGAAGGTGTGAGTGGTACCGGTATTGTTGCTGAAGTAGTTGAAAAATCTTTGGGGGCAGAGCAGGTCATTCCTAGAGATGTGGAGGATGAAGGTGTGAGTGGTGCCGGTATTGTTGCTGAAGTAGTTGAAAAATCTTTGGGGGCAGAGCAGGTCATTCCTAGAGATGTGGAAGTGGACAAGGGAAAAGTGGAGGAGAATTTACCCACTTCAGTTGAGCCTAGCAATGATAAAGTTGTTGTGGAGAAGGTTAATGCTACTGAACCTGTAGGAGATCTAAAGGAACCTCAGTTGAATGTCAATGCAGAGGACACCGATAAAGCTGATGCAAAATTGGAGAGTACAAAAGAAGCTATTGATGATAAGCCAATAACCAAAGAAGTTGATGACACAAAAACGTCTCGGGATCTTCCTGTGCAGGAGGTTTCAGTTAAACCAGCTCAAAAATCATCAGGGAACATAATGTCCAAGGTAAAACAATCAATTGTGAAGGTGAAAAAAGCTATAATTGGGAAATCTCCAAACTCAAAATCCCTCCAGCCTGAAGCTAAAGGTGATGAAAAAGCCAATTAATTGTGAAGATGGAGGAAAGAGAAGTAGTTTTTCAAAGTTGTTATTTGTTATGTTGATTATGGTGTTTTGTATGGTGTATTTGTTTTGTTGCTGTGCTTCAATGGCTTGCCTTTGGGTTGAAGAGAAGGTGTATATATACATATATATAAGGTAAGGTTTATGTGAGGATTTGAGAGATTTTTTTATTCCTTTTGATTATAAGTCATATTGGTGTGTGTATTTCAGGTTTGTGCATGTTGAATTGGTAAGACGATGTATTTAATTTTGTGTTATCAGTTTCAAATGGCTTTATTTTCATGTAATTTACTCTAGACAGTAACACATGCAGGTTGTTTTAATTTGTTAGTGAAATATATATTTATCTATCTCTTGAAGCTGTAGTTTGTAATTTTCATTTTCATGCAATTTTTGGGGTGTAAGCTTCTTGCATTGGTGTTGGAAGCAGGGAGGGCTTGCTGCTCTTGTAGTAGTAAGTTGATTGATTAGTGGAAGATGTAATTGCAGAACATATATAATATTATTTACTTATTAAAGGAGCCATTGAGTTCACAAACTTCATTTGTGGCATTTCCATTTAACCACTTTGATCCTTTAGACCTTTACTAGTGCATGTAAAGATATATTGAAATCCAGATTACTGGATTGGTATGTGATCTATTAGCTATGGCCTCAAAGTCAAAAATGATGTTGATTATATAGATTTTGGTGTCCACATGATGCATGGGGTGTTTATTTTCCTGGTGACAATGAATATGAATTTTAGAGAAGATTAAAAAAAAACAAATATGAGGAAAATCTCAGGATGGTTCCCCACTAGTGAACAAAGTAACAGTGTATAGTTTACTGAAAGAGAAGGTGTTGTTAGTTACCCAATGAGTCCAGCAGGTAAAGCCTATAATTGGGATCATGTCCCAGACATGCTTCATGCTAGCTTCAACCTTGACTTAAATTTAGACACTGCTCCGGAGAGAATAAAGTCAAAGGGTTGATTGAAGAAGAGAGGACGTACTTTTTTTATTGGGTTGATAACATAAAATAGAAAAGAAAAGAAAAGAAGAAGAAAAAAAGGGTAATACTGTAGTAGGGGAAGTGTAATTAGATGTTGTGAGGATCATGATTAGTCAATGCATGGACTCAATAGGGTATGGCTCATCACACGAGGACATGCCCACCTCTCATTCTTTTTCATCATTTATTGTCTTCTTATATCACATATGAATGAATACACCGGTTGCAGGGTTAGGGTTCTAATAAGATTAATTTGTGATTTAGCGGAAGGATGAATGCAAATAAAAATTGATAAATCGAAGGTATAAATATTTCAAATCCATTGATTCTTAAAAATATTGAAAATGAAATAATAAATATATAGATGTTGTTAAGCTACAATAGATTTGATTTAATCAAATCAAATTATAAAATAATTTGACTTACGTACCTAATTAAATATATAATAAATAAAAACATAATAATATGTATTAATTAAATGAATTTGTTTAATAGATCAAACACTATAAACAAGATTGAAAAGCAATAATTCCATATAATAGATTCAAACCCTTGTTAATTACCAATTCATAGAGGAAAGTTCATAATCAACTTTACTAAGAGTTAATTAGAGTTTGAATGTGCATATATGGAAAAAGTAGTAGATGGGATGATGGCTTAAGTTGTACACAAAGTGTGAGAAGAGAATTTGTATTGAAAGGCGAGAAAGAAGCAACATCGGGGGAACAACCTTTTCTTTTACCCCTTGTTTGTTTGTTTGTTTCTTAACACACCTTTCTTCTCTTCCAAGCCACCTATCTTTCTTTTCTTTTTTTTTTTCAAAAACCCCATTCTCTGCTAATGACCAAAAGTCTGCACAGCAACTGCCTCTAATGACTAATGGGTTTTAAAAAAGTGTTTAAAGGATGAGATTATATAATTGAGACCCCATATATGTAGAGCTTAGACAATAGACAGCTCAACACATGTAATGGAACAAACATACAGTGCTGCATGGCGGTGCTTTTGCACGTGCGAATATAAGTGCATGCACGGTCGAATTATAGGGTTTTCATATGTTGATCGAGGGTGGGCATCATATAGTTGATTACTTGATTGCATGTTTGTTAAAGTTGGTGTCATGTCTTCTCTTTTATAATTATATTCCTTTTCATTAATTACTTCAAATCGAACCCAATTAATTACCTCTCTAAGCCCCACGTGAGATACATTAAAAGTTAAAACACATTCGTAGGTATGTGTGTTCTACAGACAAAAACATATATTGCATACTAGATATTATCATAGCTTCTTTCTTTAATTTTTTTTGTCTGAGATTCATGAGCTAGAGAGCTGATATCGGTACCAAAAAAAAAAAACAATCTCCAATCTCTTCACTTTATACAAATCTTATTAATACATTTTTTTCATTTTTTTTTTATATCAATTTATAATACATTAATACATATTTCTTTTATCTCTTATTTTAATAAATTTAGGTTGGCACATTATTAATTAATAGAGCCTAGCTAGAAATTAAGATAAATGATTAATAATGACGTAAAAAGGTAAACATGCAGCTTTATATATATATATATAGTATACAAGTTTTTATTTTGTTTTTTCTACGGTAAAATGTGCCGAACTTATATGTTTTTATTAAACCAAAGCATTAATATATCGAATGATTAAGTGTAATTGTGAGTATAAGATAGTTGGTAAAACCTCTTAGTACCGTGTAAGAAGTTTAATACCATCTTAAGGTTGGCATATACTAAATATAATGAAAAAAATAAAAAATTATAAACAATGAAATAGCATAATCAAAATAATATAAAGATGCATGACAAATTTAAAGAGATATATATTCTCCATAAAAAAAAAATAATAAAAAAAAAAGGAAAAAAGGAAAAAGATGTAGATATGGAGACGGTGGAGTAAACTAAAGAAATAAGGAAGCTTGTCTGGTTTCCAAAGAAGATGCATGTACAACTTTAAAGTTGGCTTTCTTGTCTCCACTCCCTTACGGCCTCACTTCCTCAACGAGTGTCAATGTATTTTAATTTGTTTAGTTTATTGGTTGGTCCGTCTTCCATTGGACTTTGGAGAAGTACTTTGAAGTTAAATTAATGATTGTTTAATATGTGCTGCATTTGATTGTTATATATTGACTATGGAAACACGAATAGAATTGAAGTCATGTAGGAACAATATATATACAAGGTAAATTATTATCATTCTTTCTATCAACCACAGGAGTAAATTATCATTACAGAGAAGGATATATATGTAAAGAATCTTAATTAAAAAGGTGTAGATGGAAAAATGAAATTTATTGATATCACAAGTTTGAAGCATAAACGAGTAAATGAAGGGTAGATAAGTACTTTTCCATAATAACAAGTAATTAAGTGAAAATAAGTAAGAGGTAGTTGGTTTTGTTGGATTATCAAGAAAGAGATCATGTTATGAGTTTACTATATATATATATATATGCAATCAATTTAGTACAGAAGATCTGCACAAAGTTAAATTCTAAGTATGTATTTGATTTGCTATCAGCTAGGAAGCACGGATACTTCATTTGGTGGAGGTAACTCGTATCGAACTCGTATCCAGTTCCGATACTTCCCGGATACTCCAAGATACGTATCCGATACACCAAATGGCGTATCTGTTGACTTTTTCACAAGTTTGACTGGAGGATACTTAGAGGATACTTGAGGGATACTTGGAGGATACTTTTGGGGCAATATTATAATTATTTTAGTATAAAACGGGGTCAAATTATAATTTCAAAATATTAGGGGTCAAAATGAAACTGTAAAGAAATTTTGGCTTTGATTCCATTGACATGGAGAATAACGGGATACTTGAGATTGCAAACCTTTCACTTGATGAACCAGAGTTAGATGCCGAATTATTTAGATCCTTTAACAATGTGAATGATGATAATGAAGTTAATTAGGAATTTATTATCTATTTTATGAGTTTATTTTATGTATTATTTGGATTTTATAATATACTATAACTTATGTGACATATGTTTTATTTGGATTTTCAATTTTGTAATATGTTACATTGTTATGACTTAGGTTGTTATGTGACATGTTTTATTTGGATGATTGAATATGAATATGTTTTGATTTTTGAATGAATTATCAAATATCCTTTTATATATTCTTATTTTTTTAAAATATAAATATATATTATTTTAATTGACGTATCCTGCCGTATCCGTATCCTAGTTTTTGGAGATTTGCCGTATCCCCGTATCGTGCCGTATCCGTATCCCGTATCCGTATCCGTATCCGTGCTTCCTTGGCTATCAGACGTACCGACTTTGAGCGGGTGATAAATGTGGTAATTAGAGATGGGGTCATTACATCTAAATATACAAAGTATGTACATGCTCAGCTGATCGAATTGATTCAATTGTACGTTGGGTATATATTAGTGCAAATTCAACAATATCTCTATCCTCTACTAGCATTATATTGCAATATTCTTAATTACCAAGACAGTAACTGTCATTGCAGTAATTAATAACGTCTAAATAATAAAGGATTCAAGTTGAAATAAGCTGGAAATGATCAGAAAATAAAACGCAGGAGCAAATATGGAGTACTTTGAAGTTGATGAGATGGGTCGTCTCACTTTTGTATATATGATAGATAGCTCTTAGTATGGAAAAATAAATGAAAGCAGACCAACTTTCAAATAAGCTTGAATGAATACAATAAATGGCTATGTCTAAGCAGTGTAAGGTAGTGAGAATTAGTCATCATAAAGATGTAGCTAGGGGGGGTAGGTGGTTAATTGAATATAGTTAAAGATAATAAATATATAGATGAATGAAGCCACGTAGCAGTGAATGGGGCGTGAACATGTCGGCCACTCTGAAGACAAATTAACCCAAGCTGGGGGGTCGATCCCCTTGTTCATCAACTTTGCTTGCCTAGCTACCTAATTACCTATACTTGTTGCTCTCTCTCTCTCTCTCTCTCTATATATATATATATATAGATGGCATAAGCATCATGTGAGTCATGTGACGGCTTTCTGTTTCAATCTCTCTTGACCGGAGTTTTTTTGTTTAAAAACTAAGAATTGGGAAATGGGAAGAGATGATGACGATGGAGATGGAGCACATTCATGTTCATCTTCAATAGATAGCAGCAACAACCCACCTGCAGCAGCAGATGCTGAGCATCAACCCTTTCTCTCTTCTTCATCAGGAGACTTCAGCACTGATCTAAGACTAAGCCTCAGCATCTCACCAAAATCCCACCACTACCACAACGACGTTTCTTCCACTTCTACCAAAAGGTATCTGCATTTATTTATATCTCTTATAAGGACGACCGGCCAATAACACACACACACATATATATATATATATTCTTGATTAATTAACAAATTAAATGATGATGAATATATTACGTACATGATGAGCAGATCAGAGCTAATGAACTGGCCGCCTATAAAAGCAGTATTGAGAAGCAGATTTGCAGGGAAAGCAGAGAATGTGTGTTTATTTGTGAAGGTTTACATGGAAGGGATTCCAATTGGTAGAAAATTGGATATGTTTGCACATCAAGGTTACAATGCACTCATTACCACTCTTTCTCACATGTTCGCTACCACCATTCTCTGTAAGTAGTACTATTTAATTAATTAATAATTATTAGACGGATTATCTGATTAAACAGTAAACATACTAACTGCTATATATGGTATGTTTACAGGTCCTGA
This sequence comes from Acer campestre, assembly GCA_954870605.1. NCBI lineage: Eukaryota > Viridiplantae > Streptophyta > Magnoliopsida > Sapindales > Sapindaceae > Acer > Acer campestre. Next base: position 84,962 of record OX940811.1, read on the forward strand.
TCATGTTACGGCTGGTTCGAAACACCATAATGTTCATGTGTTAACTTATGAAGACAAAGAAGGAGATTGGATGATGGTTGGAGATGTCCCTTGGGAGTAAGCATTTACATATTATTAATTCATCACTTACCTACCCAATATATATCTTTTCTATAATGATATATATTCAAGTACGTAGTTGATGATTTTTGTTGGTTGATTTGAATAGGATGTTCTTGACGACAGTGAGAAGATTGAAGATTACAAGAGCAGACAGGTGCTAATCAAGCTAGGATCAAACATAAATATATATACCAATTCATCATCACCCAACCCCAATATCCCCTCCACATAATTACATTTTATTAATTGTTGCTGGGATATGCTACAAGAGAAGATAATCAATATGTAAATTATAATTCACTCGATCTTTAATTACTACACTAATTTCCACCACATATATTAATTATATAATTATTTCATTCAATCTTATGTCACCAATTTTAATGTGTGTGACATTGATTTTTTTTTATTTTTTTTTATTTTGAAGGGAAATGAAAGTGGGAAACGTAAGCATTTTATCCATCCTCATCAGAGGGGGAAAAAAAGATTATGTGTGTACATAAACAGCAAGATCAACCAACCAATTAGGAAAACTGTTCAGCAAATTACTAGCCACATTATGTGTGTACATTGAATTGATTCACATCAAACAAAAAAGAAAAGAAAAACACACGACCCCCTTTGATGGAGCAATATTGATTAATTATTGCATTCTTCAAGTGGATGTGGTCCTGCAACTGCATGCTCCATCACCATAAAGGCATAAATGCATACATCATTATCAAACCTAGCTACGGTTGCCTTATTCATATGAATATTGTCGAACGACTACTAAAAGTCTCTCTTGATTATCCTCAATAAAGGCCTAGCTTGTGTATTATTATTGAGAATTCAAATGGAATGCTATTTCAGATATTCTACTATTGATCACAACAAGTTTAATAATTTAATTGCATCATCATATCAGTAATTAATAGCCAATTCCGATTATTCAGCTCATTAATTTCAGGCCCATATACCTGCATGATTTATACATCTTCCAACTCCAACTAGAAGCCTCAAATTCACAATTAAATTTCAATCAAGGCCTTCGCAATTGTGTTCTCTATTACTCAAAGTCAAATCTATATATAAACAACTTTTAGAAGAGAATACAATTTGAATTTGGATCCTCTTGTTAATCTGATCTTTTTCCTGATCCTACTTAATCTCATGACGCATAAGCATTGTAATGAATGGATGATTAAGATAAGATTGGTTTTCACAATCACTTTATCAACAATTAATTATATACTTTATAAATGTCATGAAAAATATCAGATCAGTAGAGATTCAAATCCATACAATTTATGCATGTCTTAAAGCTCATGTCATTAAATATTTGGTATGTGGTGACTGTGGTAGCCAAAAATGGCCCATAGGCCCAAAGTGCAAAGTCCAGACTTATTTTACTTTGGCCCTAACTTGAGTAGCCCAATAAGAAAGGCAGCAGCATGACTTGGTCGTCTGAAGACCAAGTCAGCCAAGAGTGTCAAGTAACGAGATTCTGGGGGAGAAAATCTCTCCGAGAATCTCGCCCACAATCAGCCCATGATTCTACCTATTTGTTTCAAACGGTAACCTGATTTTTCCTATAAATAGCAAAACATTTTTTCACATTAGAAAAAAAAAAAAAAAAAAAAAAAAAAAAAAAAAAAAAAGCTTACGAGAGCGTACTGAAATTCTGCACTGAGAATCACGACAACCGGAATCCCAGTATTACGATTGTCACAAACTGTTGCTCAGCCTAAGCATACCTAAGGCTAACGATCTAAACCACCTTCTTTTCTCTTATTTTATTCATCGTCTTTTTCTTCTCTTGTTCATTTTTGCAGGTTTTAGGTCAATCGACCAAGTTCTTTCACAGAGTAATTAAGCAAATGACAACAGCATTCTGACGGTTCAACCCAAGTTGCATTGGGTCTAGTAAAACACGACCTGATCCACATCTATTGTAGGTTAACCCCCTACAGTGACCTCTTACACATGATCTTTTTTTTCTTTTTACAACTATTACTAACTTAATATATATATATATATATATGCTACTCTTTTTCTTTCTTTTTTATTTTTAATCTTTATCACATACCCAGATAGGCAGATACCCTACCCACCCTTTAAATATAATGAATTTACTATTAAATGTTATTGTCAAATTTTCAGTGATATTTTCAAAATTTTAATTATATTTTTTGTGAATTTTTTTTTTTTTTTAAATTTCGGCTCCCAATATACCTATCAAATTCGATATTGTTATTTTGTATTACCTATGTGCCTACGGATATAGCCAAATTGTGATTCTATCCTCTCTAATTTATGAAGGAAAAAGAATTATAATTCATATAAAGCTCATAATTTTGTATCATAAACAAATAGGATTTGAATCTTCTCCTCACTTCACACTGTCCCCACATAAATCAATAATCTTAATTAATTTATCCCTTGATAAAGTAAAAATATAAAATTAATAGAAATAATCTAAACTATTAATTTTGTCATATTAAACACATGACAATGTATTACAGTGATATGGACACGAACGAGTAAACAATGCCCTGTATGGCAATATCTACTAGAGTAATGAGGCATATAGTAAATATAAAAAAGATGCGGGGCAATTATATCAAAACATATAAGTTTCAGTAAGCATCCCCGTCTCCGTCTCCGTGTCTGTCTCGGTGGCCTCTGTGTTTTACAAAGACAATGAAACTGCCGGCGACGTCGTCTTTCAAAGCTCCAGTCAAGTTCAGAATGTCAGTTCACTCTTTTCCTTCCTCCTCCTTCTTCCTCGTTTTTTCATATGCTGTATCACTAACTCATCAATTTCCATTCTTTTGTAAAAAATAGGCCGACAGCGGACAATTTGGTACCAATTCGATTGGACATAGAAAACGAAGGCCAGCGCTACAAAGATGCTTTTACCTGGAAGCCTTCTGGTATTCACTCGATTTCCCTATATAAAGTTTCGTTTTTTTTATTTATTTTTGTTCATGTCAGTTCACCCTTGTTCGTTTTTAAAAGATCCGGATTCGGAGGTGGTTGTGTTCGCGAAGAAGACTGTCAGGGACCTCAAACTTCCTCCCCAATTCACCACACAGATTGCTCAATCCATTCAGGTGACACCCTTTTCTCGGTTTCCATTCAAGCTTCTTTTTTTTTCCCCCAATTGTTGTGTATTTTAATTGGTATCGTTTGTTGGCCCTAATTTATCAGAACCAGCTCACTGAGTTTAGATCATATGAAGGACAAGACATGTATACTGCTGAGAAAATTGTCCCCATCAAGGTTTTATTTTTTTTCTTTCTTCTTTTGTCTATTAAATACTGTATGTTTATTGCTAACAAGAGTAATGTGATTTATCTAATACTTTCCCCTTTGCAGCTTGATCTTCGGGTGAACCATACTCTTATCAGGGATCAGTTTTTGTGGGTAAGACTAAAGAGTAGATAAATTAGATGGTGCATCTTGTGATTGTACTTACTCCAATCATTGATCTGATCTTCATCCTTTTGTCCATTTTGTATTCTGCCATTATTTGTGCATATCAGGACTTGAACAATTATGACAGTGATCCTGAAGAATTTGCTAGAACTTTCTGCAAAGATTTGGCTATCGATGACCCCGAAGTAGGGGTAAGTGAAGTTAACCCATCATCATATGACTTGCATTGGTGAATAAAAGATGGAAACTCCTCTATCTAGATCCTTCAGAATTGACATTTATAAAGCTTTTTTTTACTAATAATGTTTTTTCCAAGCTATTGAATAAATGGAAAAGTTAAATAAGAAATGCCATCACTTGTTATTGAACTTGTAAACTCATTCTCCTCTTTCCTTTTCTCTCAACTCAAGTTCTTTAGAACTCATTAATATCTTGAGTAATCTTTAGTTTATTCTGTGCAGCCTGCAGTTGCCTTTGCAATCAGGGAACAGTTATACGAGGTTGTCCTTTAATATTTGTTTGAGCAATCTTGTTACAATTCATCATGACTTCTATTCTGGTGGATATATACCATTCGACTACTTTGGTTTTCTTACTAAATGTTTATAATGTTTCACATCCTAGATTGCAATTCAGAGTGTCGCTTCAGCAAGAGAAATTAAAATAAGCAAGAAGGGGCGGCGGGGAGCTGAACATATGTCAGCCAGGTTTGTCCCCGCCAATCTTGTTTCCTCACTTTTTCTTATTACAAAACAAAAGGAGTATTATATTTAGGTGCTGTAAGCACAGTGTAGAGGAATGTTAAACCCTGTATTTTTATGTATCTCTTACCTGATCATATATATATCACTCCCTCAGTAAAGCAGGTGGTAATGCGTTGGACCTGATGAAGTTATTCAGATTCAATTCTAGCGTGGTTCGGTAGGAATGCTCTTTCCTTCTAAGTTTTGTTGGGAAATTACTTGTTTGTTGAAACCTGAAGAATTTGTTGCATATAATCTCATGCTGATTTGTAAATAACGTGATTGTTCTAATTCGAAGTTATACTGTATAATCAGACAGTGCTCCCGCATTTTCTCAAGTCATTCAGCATTATATGTTTTAATGATCTAGTAAAAACTTGTATAGTACTAAATTTTATTCAACCAATGCCGCTGTTATGGCTTCATAATTGCTTCTGTCATCTAATGAATCAGGAAAAGAAAAGAGTGGGAAGTATATGAACCATTTGTTGATATTCTATCAAATGAGGAAGTGGATGTCCTTGAAGCAAGAGAAGAGAGAAACACTCGGTGAACTGACATATCAGAAGTTGTATATGTGGTTTCAGGCTTCAGGAGAAAAAGCAAAAGGAAAGAAAAAATGTAATTTATTGGGAATTTACTCTCACAGATATATTTGATGTTCTCTTCTTTTTCCTTTTGTTCATATGTTAGTAGTAGTAGGCTGAATGTTTGAAGCAACTAAATTATAGTGTCTGATTAGCAAAATGCAACTTCTGTGTCGCCTTTTGTCAAGGTTTGGCACCAAATTTGTTTGCTTTGGAGTGCCATACACATGACAGGATTATGTATTCTGTTTATGAGTTAAAGATATAAGTAGTGCGCATGGTTTTGACGTTTTCTGAAATGTGTATTATTTTACATTTGACACATAATTAGTTGTAAGCTTTTGTTGGTGACTGTGGTGATGCTGACCTTATCATGGACTGATTGATTAGTTTTTATAAATGCTCCTCAATCCAGGTCTTCCAGGCATTTAGTCCTAATATCTGAAATCCCTCTTGCCGCCTCCCATCATGAGCGTTATTCTATCACAGAAAATCGTTAGAGGGAATGCTGAACCCTGCTTTTATGAGTAACATATGAAGTCTCTTTGCTTAGGGTGGGTAAGTGTTGATTAAAAGCAGGAGTGTGCTATGAACAGGAGAGTGAAGGAAACTTAAAACTAATTAGAAACCTAACAAGAGAGGTGAGACTCTATTGTGCTTAGTATAATTAACAATTTTTATGGGTGCTAGTATTTGGTCTATTGTTGAACAGGGTGAACGGAGTTGGCCAGAGGCACTATCAAACGTTTTTGTAGCTTTTTAGAAAGGAATTTGTTACTTTGTTTGGCACCCAAACTGGAATAGTCAACAGGCTTCCTTCAAATTCAGTCAAGTATAAAGCTTTTGATGTTTCCAATGAGATAAGAGAGTTGATGCTCTGAAACCTGTTTCTTTTTGTTGTTTAATTTGTGAATTCTCTCAACTTATCTGGATACTCCCCCACTTACAGTCTGCTACAACGAGTAACAAAAAATATAGACTGATATACAGAATTTGAATGGCCAGGGATGGAAAGTTACAGCAGAAGATATTGGATTCTTTAGATGAAGTGCATTATTGTGTTGGCGGTGGGGGGGCCATTAGCCCGTTAGATATTTATCAAGTTAAACTGTATCATCCAATCACCTTCAACTTTGACCATACAATCAGATTACGTGGGGCCTCATTGATACTCAATCTCACCACAAATCTTGCCCTGATTGATTGGTGTCTGTCTATCAATCCAATACCAAAACAACTTGTCATATGATAAAAACATTATACAGGATTGGATGAAAAGAAAAACAACTGGTACTAGTATGAAACATGTAGATTTGGAAGAAATCTAAAACTTTCCATTCCATTAAAAATCTCGCCGTGTTGTTCATTCATCATCACGGGGATTCCCGACCAAAAAAGAAGAACTTAAAAAGAAAAGTTGAATTGCCAGCAGACCATCATTGAAACCAGGGCCGGGCATCCTAACAAAAAAAAAATCAACTTTCCAAGCTCCTAATTCTTTGTTTTTTTCTTTTAAATGGGTGAAGGACTGAAGGTGAAGGCAGCAGCGCTTCAACAATTACAAAACAGAAAATTCATATCTACAAAATCCATGAACATGGTTGGTACATATCAAGAAGAAGTGATGTTGCAGGCATCGGACTTGGATTTGTCAAGTATAGACCACATGACTTGAACATCCTCGTAGCCACATGCCATGACTTCACCATGGAGATCCATTGCTCTGTTATCATATTGCTCTGCAACCAAATTATGACGAATATAAATACAACATCTCTAACTAATATTAATCAAATCAATCCATATAAAACATGATGTATGTATGTACCTGGCTGTGACTTCTTAATATCCCTGGAACTGGAAGAAGAAGCTGGTTGCTGATTATTGAAGAAAGTGCAGGCCTTCCTAAAAGGGGTGGTGATGGTTTTCTTCCAAGAAGCCATTTTTATCAATCTGTCTATATATAAAACTAGCAGTAGTAATATAAACTAATGAAATGAATGTTTTAATTGAGACAATTAAAGGACGTACACAGAAAAATGGGGGGGTGTTGCATTTATATATAGGAAGATAGATAGAGATAGAGAGAAAGAGAAAGAGAAAGAGAGAGGCAAGATCCGTGAGTTGAGCAAAGAAGAAAAAGGGAACAACTCTCACAGTCTCACTCATAACACATAACAGTCAACACACCTTTTTTAATTGGTGTTTTCTTATCTCTAAGTTTTGGTTTGGCCGACTGCTCTGCACCCAACCACATGGGCCACTCTCCCAAATCCCAATTACACGTGAATACCCCCCCTTTGCCCTTTTGAAATAAAATGCATGGTACATCTAGCTCCACCGGCCTTCATCTACCTACTTCCACATTCAAACACAAAATCACTTATATACATATTTCATATTTGATTGTTGATTACTTTATTTTGTTCAATGAATAGAGAGAAAACATGTTCATTGGCTAAGATCTAATAAAAATATTCAACACAAAAAGTCTTTTCTTGGCTCTCTCTATCTAGCTAAGTAAAAGTTGCTTGGGTAGTCATTGTTCTTAGTTCTAACATAGTTTGTTTACAGTCTTCATATTTCTGATTGCGGTGGTGATGGAATCGGAGGATATAGCACGCTTGTGTGCGTCGCTCTCGATCTCAGAGAAGGACGGCCTAGTTCGTATACTAGAGGAGAATCTTAGAGATGAGGCAGTTCTCAGAATGTCCTTATGTCTTGTTGGTAAGATACTATCCAATAAAACAGCAAATAAAGAAGCATTTATGAGGGTTATAGGGAAAATTTAGCATGTGAATAAAGGATTTGAGATTGAATTAGTTACATGGAATGTCTACACTTTCTACTTCAAGAATGAAAACGATTGTCAAAGAGTTATTTCTGGGGACATGGATCTTCGATAATGCCTTAAAGGTATTAGTAAAACTAGAGGGAAATGGAATGATTAAGTATATTCAGTTTCGAGTAACAGAGTTATGGGTGCAGATACATCAGGTGCCTATTCTTTGTATGACAAAGAAGGTAGGTTGGTTTCTTGAAGTCTTATTGGAGAAGTGATAGAAGTTGATGGGTGAAACGTTGGTGAAGCCGATGGTAAGTTTATGCGAGTTTGGGTCAAAATAGAGATCGATAAGCCTTTGAAAAGATGTCTAAGGTTATATATTTTAGGTGATGGGGTGGAGTCTATCATGTTGCTTAGATATGAGAGGCTTCCAAGTCATTGCTTTAAATGTGGTATGGTGAATCATTATACATATGAATGTCCATTAACAAAGCTAAATTAGATGAATCATGGAGAAGAGAATCTACAGTTTGGATTATGGATGAGAGCTTCAAATCCGGTTAGTAGAAACAGAGATAGGAAATGGGGCATGGAGTCTATTGGTGGAAATTTTCAGAGGAGGACGGTGGCCGGAGGAAATTGGAGATCCAATCAGTATCCAAATAAGCCGACGTATGTGGAGGGTAACTATGAAGGCACAGCTCAAGTGGGAAGACAAAAAGTGACTATAAAGGGGAGGAATTTGGGAGCCAGTGGGGAAGATAAATCAGTTCCCAAGAATGTTGAACCAATAATGTAGATGAACATCGAAGGAAACAAAAGAATGTCAGCAGAAGTGATCAAATTTCTGATATGAATATGGATCCAGCAATTAATGAACAAGATTTTGGTCTTGTCATGGATAAAGAAACGAGTAGAAACATAACCCATCGGCTGGATGGAAATAGGACCTTTACCAAGTATGGATACTAAACTGCAACAAGTTGAGTTGGGCCAACCAAGTGAGGAACCTAATAATCCAGTTGATGTGGTAGAACCTTATTACTTAACTAATATAAGGCATGTAGATGAGAGGTTAAAACCTGGGCTTGTGGGTAACGAATTTGAAGAGGATATAAGTGTGTCGGGTGAGAACCGAATTCATTCAAAGAGTCAGAAGAAATGGGTAAGGAAAATTAGGATACTTGATTTTGGGGGAATTGATGAAGCTTCATGAGATAAAGTTGGAAGGAAAAGAGAAGCACCGACCGTAACTGAGTGTAATAGCAGGCGGAAAAGTGTGAAGTCGAAATCTCTATTGGAGTACTTTAAACAAATTGAGGTAGGTGGGAATGAAGGGGAATTGGATAATTCATAGGCCATTCAAATTGATGATTCGGTCTTGGATGGTCAGAAGTGCACAGATAATTTGGTCTTAGATGCTGCTAGAAGTGATTAATAGTCTGGAGGGATAGCTGGACAAAGCGCTAAATTTGGAAGAGAGGTACCAGTGTCAAAGAGCTAGAGTCGATTGGCTAAAGTTGGGGGATCGGAACACTCGATTTTTCCACTCCAAGTCCACTGTTAGGAGAGCCAAGAATAGGATTACTGGTATTTTTGATAACAAAGGCAAATGGTAGGATTCTAAGGCAGATGTTGCTAGAATTTTTGATGAGTACTTTACTTAACTTTATAAATCAAGTGACCCTCCGAATGTGAACTTGAAGAATGTAATGGGTGATAATCAGAGAAGGTTGCCAGCTGATATGTCTAGGGGGTTAGGGGTGGTCGTATTGGGTTTGGTTTGATTATCAGAGACTCCTTGGGTAAGGTCATGGCTTCTTGTTCACAAGTGATGTCAAGTTATTTTAACGCTCAAGCTGCAAAAGTAATTGACATTCTAAGGGGTATTCAATTTAGCCTATATTGTGGTTTATCTCCTTGTATTTTTAAGTCTGATGCAGAATTGGTGATTAGTTAAATCAATATGAGTAGTCATCTGGATTTCGTGTATAGTGCTATTTTTATTTTATTTTTTATATTAGTCTCATCTCTGAGAGGATGGGTGGTTTGAGTTTTGTTCCTGCCCCCGGGCAAGCCAATTGAGCTGCTCACCATCTTGCCAAAAATGCTCTTCTGCTTATAGAAGATATCTATTGGATGGAAGGGTACCCTTTGTGTTCTGCTAGCAGACATACCTTTGTAATGTGTTCTTGTTTGTTTATTTGTCAAAAAAATAAAAATAAAAATCACTTTAACCTACTTATAGTACTTTACATCATTTATATATAATGTTCAGATTTTGTTAGTTGAACATTACACAAAAGTTAATTAGCTAGCTAATTGATTACAAATGATTTGTTTAGTCAAATGTGATGCTTATTAATGCTTCAAGATATTTCATGAATTCATGGTTCAAAATAAATATGGGGGGGTGGTGGGAGCCTTGACACACCTCACTGAAAATGGCATGTTTGTCCACATGTTCTACTAATAAGTCACAAGTTAAAAGATGAGGCCATCAGAGATTCAGACCCCACCTACCTAGCTACCCCCATTTCTACCTCCATTATTATTATTATTATTATTATTATTATTATTATTATTATATTCTATATATGATATATATCATGTGAAGTGTGACCAATCTCCCTCTATATATAAATTAGCTATATAAAAAGAGTGAGTTGATTTCAAATTATAACATCCTTTTTATTTTCTTTGATTTAACACCTCCTTTAATTTCTTTTAATTTCAAATAATAAATATAAGCAAATTTATAATATTAATTAATTTTATTAAATTAACTGCAAACATCATGAACATTATTAATAATGTAAAAAAAAAGGACGGATGTCAATTTAGGATTAAAGATGGCAAAGCTAGGCTCTTTCCCCAGTTAAATATTAATGTATTATGTATCACAATATTGAAATTTATAAAAGAATTACATGAGACATAGACATATATATATATATATAGCTACTCATCATTGAGCCTTCGATTAATAACTATTGAATTTGATGAATAATATTATTAATATATGATGCCGTTGCCCGTTGGTTTTGACATTATACTTCACTTACTTCAATGAAACTCATCATCCTGATCATTTCTCAAGTGTGAACAACCAGTATTTATATATATATATATATATCAACTTTGAATTTAACAAACCACGACACACACATATATATATATATAGCTAGCCTTCATTGACCCTTTATTTAATTAATTTCTCAATAACTTTGAACATGTATATGATTGATTTTAACCCATATATGCTTTGATGACATTAAAAGACTTCACTTACTTCGAAGAAACACATCTTAATTTACATATACATATAGTATATACTATAGTATAAGCTAACATAAGAGATGTTAATTTTAAGGTTAATGTATCTTTTAAGAAGTACATTAATTTATTATAATTTAATTAGCAAGTTGATTGTAATTATAACTTTACCCGAAAGATAAGTCTATCCGATTAGTTAATTAATTAATTACTTATATTCTACTCTGACAACATCGTATATTGTAGTTATCCATCAAAGAAATGTAATAAGTGCATCCCCCTTATATAAACTTTCTTATCCCAATTAATTAAATTAAATTTATTTGTGCCCTTCTAAATACAACCCACATGATCATTTAAAACCTCGTAGTTTGATAAAACTAGCTATAAATCAATATTGTCTTTAATTAATTAATAATATACGTATCTGTCTATATATGATTAGTGAGAAGAACAATATATCACTGTAAGGGGTTTTCACATGCAGACACAATTATTATTTTGTTCTGATTAATAATGTAATCACTTACACTGCCAGTTGTACATGTCGATAATGTTGTTGCAACATTCAGGGAAGAATATACTATTACATATTCTATATATATATATATATAATTATATATGGACTGTGAAAATAACAATGGAATCTATTTACAATTAATCAAAAGATATATTTCCTTAATTTAGACAAGTTAAATTAAGGAAATATGTGAATACATTTACATTATGAACATATGAACATATGAAATATAAAAAATATATATATATATTGTAACTTGTAAGTATATATTGAAGCGAAACTCATGAATGGGCTGGGAAGTTGGTGTGGTTATCATTTAATTAGTGTTTTTGATTTGAAGAAATGCAAATGAAGAAATGTATATGTTAATATATATATATATATATATTTTTTTTTTTAATAGAAACAGTGGATTACAACCTAACACGGTATTCAACCGTAATAAGGGAATCTACACACGGAGGACAGTCCTTCAGCCAAAACAAATCCTCAACAATGTTAATATATTTCTGGTGAATGATATATAATTATATATGCAGAAAACTTTTATATATTTGTACGATATATAGTAATTAATAGTCTGAACAACAAATTATAACCCACCGACAAAGGATCTAAAATTAAAAGAAGCCGTACGTATTTTAATTTGTTGGGTTTTCGGTTCCATATTTTTCAAAATTTATTAATCCCTCCTCCATTTAAAGTTTTATCTCTTCGAACATGCATCGTTTCAATGATTGAACCTAATCATATAGATGAATTTAACTATCAGTTGGTTGATACTGTCCAACGTTATTAGAAGAAAATGCCGTTGATTGAATCCGGTAAAATTTCAAGTTCGAAACACCCCACGTGACCAAGATTATTGGGGTAGTGCAAAAGTAAAATACGGAGTACACGACTACACGTCCTATAAAATCTAAAGAAAAACGAGGCCACTTTAACAATTTGATGAGATTTATATTATATTGGCTTGTGTCCACACAATGTGCATCTTGTCCCTCCAAAGTCCAGAATGCGGGACCCCTACTATTACTTTCCCATGCCAATATGCCATGCATGTCCTCTCTTTCTTCTTCCATCTTCCATGATTCACAACACAGACTCAACATTGCATGTTCCTACCATACCACCATTATATATCTAGGTATATAATGTACAGGCCCATTTCTATATCGATACAGCCGTACAGGCCCGATTGTTTAATTTGGAATTTGCAAAACCACCTATACCCACCTATAGTCTATACATACTTTAATGGATTGGACTTTGATTAAGAGACTCTATTAAGTTAAACTATACTAAAATATCGAGCTTTTATGAGGCAAGGATAACCAAATTTAAGAATAATGTCATACTGTATTATTTAATGATGATTAATTGGAGTGAGTGAGAGACCACTAGAAACATGTCAATGTCACTCACATATATTATAAATTATAAGTAAGATGAGGGGCAGGCAGGTATCAATTGGATGGTCTTTGGAGGCAGAGAGAGGTAATTACTAATTAGTAAGAGGAAAGAGATCCCTTGACTGGATTCTTTTCAACTTTGAAGGTTTGAAGTTTGAACTTTGAAGGCAGCCCAAAGCCCCTCCTTGACTGGATTGATCACAATTTCACATTAATAAGAATCTTATCTCATGACAACTTTAAATATTGTTATTTAATATATATATATATATAATAATTGGGTTAATTAACCCTAATTTTGCCTATCTCATGGCATCACCACAATTACCAATAAAGCTAGCTAGCTAGCTACGTTGTGGGTGGACTAAATGTAAAAGCCAAATCAATAACAACTAAAAGGTAGCTTCTTCGAAAAAGAAAAAAGAAATAGCATAGAAATCCATTTTTATTGACCAATCAGAATTGTCTCCTAGGATCTATAATTGTCTCAAAAAGTCCAATATACATACATTATTCAACCTTTTGAACAACAGTCAAGAAGACCTTATGAAAATTGAGCATTTTCACATAAAAGATGTAAAACGGATATTGGGCATTTTAGAAAAGAAATAGAAAAGCACTTAACAATTGATTTACCTAAAAGCAAAATAAAATCAATTTTAAATCAATTGAATTGAATTTAGTTCATTTTTTTTTCTTAAAAATCGAAAAAAAAAGGGTTTGCACCTTTAGCACAATCTATCCATTCATACCGGAATGGAATTGAATTGAATAGAGGTATCTAGGGAGAATTCACTTTGACTCTGAAGCGACTACTCCCTAGATACGCAAATTATGATATTTTACAATGGAATCAAGTTAATTTGAACCGATGAATGTAGAAGCGACATGCCTAATATTCACCCATAACTAATATCAATTAATGTCTATAACAGAAAAAATAAGATAAGAGAAAATAAACAATCACACAACACAAGATATATGTGGAAAACCCTAAATCAGGAAAAAAAAACCACAGGCTGTCAGGACGACAGAGAAAGTTCCATTATATGATAAATTGTTATAACCATATGCCATAGGATTCTCTCTCACACCTCAACCTTACTAAGTCCCTAAGCTCACAGCCGAGTTTTACATCATGATTCTCAGCTTACAAAATAACCTAATTACAAGGTCTATTTATACTAGTTACTGGGAGTTTGAGATAAAAGGAAATCTTACTCCTCAACGTACAAGACTTACTTGTTTCACATAAATATTATTTCTTTTTATGACAAATCTTCTTCCGCCAAAGATTTCCCGTTTCACGCATACTTATGATTGACTAAGGTTCAGGCCATATGCTAGCTAGCCGCACCCTACACTATTACATGCAGTCACTGGAAATTACATTGTTTAGAAAACCGCGATCCATACACTAAAACGTTCTCGACCGCTGTCATTGTCGCTGTCAAAGCCACACAGCGCCATATCGTTGTGGGAATTGCTATCAAAGCCACAACGTAATCCATGTCGGTTTGCTTTATTCTTTCGTTCTTCCGGTCTTCAAACAATACCATTTCAACTTCATTTGGTTCAATTGAGTTCATTCAAGAATACGAGCCAAAACCTAACAAGACACAAATTGGGATACCATTTTTGGATAGACGATTTGAGTCCTTATCAAATCTCTATATAAGTCATGTCAAGGAGCCCTCGAGGGCGTAGCTCAGCTAGTAAATAGACGAGCTTGAGTTTTGGATAAATGATTCTCAAGTCAACGGCTCGAATCCTACTAATTGATAGATACTGTCACTATAAGAAATTTGGATAAATACCTGGTCTAGATTGATTGATAGATACTGTCACTATAAGAAATTTAGTCTTTCCAGACAAAATTTTAGGAGACAAAGCAAGATTTGTCTAGAAAGGTTACCTTTCTCGATGAAATGAGTTTCATCTGGAAAGATATCGTTTCATCGGGAAAGGTAACCTTTCCCCACAAAACTTAAAATTCTTTGGGAAAGGGTACAAATTTTTTCCCAACCTTTCCCCACAAACGAGTTTTGTTGGGAAAGGTAACATTTCCCTACAAAACTCAAAATTCATCGGGAAATGGTATAAAAATTTTCCCAACCTTTCCCCACAAATGAGTTTCGTCGAGAAAGGTAACCTTTCCAAAATTTTGTCGGCTAAAACCTTGCCCGACCATGATGTCCCGACGAAATTTTTTCGTCGCGTAAAACCTTTCCAGACGAATTTTAACCTTTCCCTACGAAATTGGTTTGTCTGGAAAGACTGAATTTCTTGTAGTGTGTCAAGACAAAAATGTTAAGGAATATTGAATATCGCATTTTTTTTAAAAAAAAAATTGTTGGAAACATTAAATTGAATGACTTAATTTGTTCAAAAACTTTAGTCTTAGGTGGTGAAAACTGAAAAGTGAAATTTCTTCAATGATATTTGTCTGAAGCATGCACATGGAATTAGAAGGAATGAAAATAAGGGATGTTAGATAAAGGTAAGCATAATATATTTTACATTCTAATGGACCTCCTCCTTCCATGTAGCTTCTGAAAAGGCTGTACTCGATCTAACCCAACCCTCCATTAATTTACATTTACTTTTAGCCTGTCAACTACCAATATTTCTTTCACTTCATTGCAAAAAGAAGAAGGTGTCGTAGCTAGCTTTATATTGATGAGTTTATATACATATATATCTTCTTCATTAAGTATTAGTAGTGTAGTATTGCAAATATCGATCTCTACACATGATCATATACTCCTTTTTGTTGGTAATATAAAGTGGGTTTATTTTATGGTCACTTTAAAAGGTGTATTCTTAATCGGGGCAACACATGAGTTGTAAACCATAAGCATTAGGTTCTCTAGCTTACCTTGTTTAAATCCAAATTAATAAGTTGTATACACTATTACTACATATCACATAAGCATGGGCAAAGAAAAGCAAACGAATAACTTTGAGATTCCAACCTTTGCTTAAATGCTTATGAGTTATGATCATCAACAACTTCACGTGATTGCAAATTCTCATCAAGTACAATTATGGAATCTTCTTCTTCCGATGTGATATTGTCACAAACGACAAACTCTACCCACCATGTTCATGCATGTATGCCACTGCACTTCCATTCACTTATATAGTCACTTCTTATTCTCTCTATCTATATACTGCCAATCATTTCTAACTCTAAACTTGGAATGATTTGCTCATTTTTAGCACTTTTTATTTACAGCTATTAATTAAAATATATTCCCAATTGCCAAATTTGTGTTTTTTTTTATTAAAAAAAAAAAAATTGATCCATTTCTCCATTTGTTTCTCATCATTGAGCCACGAAAACTAGTAACATTCATTGAAGTAAAAGTAAATCAAATTTAGCTCTCACAAGTAAATTAAGAAAGTTTAAATAAAAATTGTTAATTAAATTACAAATTAAGGCTGTAAAAGTTTTAAGTGTACCTTTACAAATTCGCAAAGCAGCTGTCGAATAAATATGTTATAGAAAAAGAAGATTGGGAGCAGATACATGGATCAATTACTAGTATTTTGACAAACATATGTTGCCTCTATCTGAACAATTAATAGTGAAATATGAGGTGCAATTATGTTGTTAGTATATATATAAGAACAACGTACCATTAATATACTGTATGATTAAAACACCTTGAGCCTCGATCTTTGCGTCGATCTCTAATTTCTCTATATATACTATTGCAATCAGCTTCTTCCAGAATTACACCAACAATTATCTAGTACTGCTCTTCTACTTGTAATTAACTTGATGAATGTATATATATATATTTATATTTCAACTTAATTATAATATTAATTAAAGTAGACAATATATATATAGTTTGATCACATATGTACGTCTTAATTTCCATTTATCTTCAATATTGAATTTTGATCAGAAGAACATACTTATCAATTATAATGTCTCAATCTTAAAGCTACAAGTTAAAACACAAAAAATAATAATAATAAAAAAAATGATCATGAGATTAAGCGAGTGGAAAAGACAAATGAAAGAAAGAAATAAATGGGCAAAAGTAATTCTAAATTTGATTATGGTTTCCCATATTATTAATACAGGCTATATACGAAGTTATACAATTGATGGGGATTAATGATCCAGCTTATAAATAAGAAATACAGAAAAATTATAAAGATAAATAAGAAACAGAAAAGAAAAAAAATCAAACAGGTGCAAGAGAGCTAGAAGCGGCTTGAGTGGAATCTGTCGATGAAAACAGTGGCTTTGCGGTCGATACCAGGTTCAGCGATGGAGAAGGTGCGGCCATCTTCATCACTTTTACATATTCTGCTGACGTAGTAGCCATCATCGCTCATCATATCATCATCACCACTGGAGCAACACGACTTGAATATGTTGAATATCGAGAAGCATGAAGACGAAGACTTCCTTTGCCTGCTGTATCCTCCTCCTGCCATCTCTCTGATCTGATCTGATCTGATCTTCTTCACTTGCTGCTTGTTCTACTTGACGTAGCTCGATCTCACTATATGGAGTGTTGGAGAATGGAGAATGGAGAATGGAGAATGGAGAATGGAGATGGCATGCATGATGAAATATGTATCGATATTTATAGGTAGGGAAGGAGAGAAGAGTTGTGATATTTAGGTTAATAAAAGTCTGATGAATGACAGAATGAGTAGCTAGGAAATATTAAAATATGTATTCAACGGTGGAGATAGATGGAAATGACAGATTATATATATATTGGCCTATTGGGTATTTGGGTGTTCGTAAAAGTAAGTAAAAGCATATGTGTTATGGTCCTCTATTTTTGTAAATCGACTCCAACGGATGGATCACTCGTGCGCTACAGTGCTCCTCCATAGTCCATATATAAGATCCTCTCTACTAGTTAATAATGCCTACGTACCTACCCTGTTAATTATAATTAACAAATCTTTTTGCTGTGATCGATCAGAGTACTCTATTAATTAATAATTAGTTCCCTACTTCCTACGTACTGATCAAATTGTATTGTGGGTTAGCCTTCTTTAATTTTCATTTCTTTTATGTTTATGAACCCAAATCAATATTTAGTTAATTCTAAATTTCTAATTAGGTAAGTGTATGATTAAAAAGACAATAGTTAATTAATTACTAGGTACATATAATATTTGTACTAATGTACTGATGTACCGTGTACGTACGTAGAGTAATGAGTAATCCAATTAAATTAATAAAAAATAAAAATGGATGCTTTCTCTGGATGTGACACATCTTTTACTTTTACTTTATTTGTAAGGACAACTTTACACATTAGATATTTAGATGCAGCATATATACTGAACTGACGATATATGGACTTGAAATTGAATAAAAATGGTTCTTTCTAGTATATTTTGGAACACATAATACAGCTTGCAAAGCAGTTCCTTTATACAACCAAAACTGTCATTGGCACTTAATTGGCTGTGGCCTGTGGGCAGTGGTGGAGTTTCACCGCGTACTTTCAAAAGGAAAAGGGTTTAAGACTTTAAGCTAGAAGAACAAAACTCTAAAAGCAATCTAGCTAGAGCCTAGAGCCTAGAGACTAGAGGAGAGGGTGCTGTGCATGAGACCGATATCATGTATATTTTTTATATATAATAGCAACTTATGAATTAATTGGCTGTTAAGTAATCACAGGGATTTCCAAGAAGCAGAGAGCAGTGCATTCAAGCTGTATACCTTTTTAGACTTTCAAAAGCTAGGCTATGGCTCAGGCTGTCAGGCATGCATGCATTTTCTTTTTTTTTCTTTTCTTATATATCTAATCTACAAGTAATAGTATACATTACGCTAGGCAGGCACAAATATCTTCCTTTTCCCCCTTTAGATAGATATATATTGTTTCATTTATCACTATTTTATACAACATTTTCTTTCTTGGTTTATTTTATTATCATGTTTTGCTTGGGTCAGAATAATAATCTCATAAATGATACGCCCAGTTAGGACGTAACGTGTCAGCTCCGTATTGGGGGGAGATGCAATTAATAATGATTAGGCAGTGCTCCACCTCCGATCCAGTCCACAGTCCACATATATTAAGCACCTTCTAATCTAATTGAGTTCATGAAGATGATATTCCTCTCACCCAACTCTCACCAGATTTGAATATTTGATTGGTGTTGCACAATTGTCACACGTTTGTCAATAGTGTATACCTTATTGTCATATAATAATAATAAAAAGATTGTGTTGATTATAATTAAGCTTAAGACCAACCCGTTTGAAATCCACTGTATGCCCATTCAGCAAAACCAAGTCATCAAATGAAGCCCAATAATGTTATATGCTGCCTCGTCTTATTAAAATAGAAATCAGAGGAAAAGAAATAGTCTGGTTTTGGAATTTGGCCTTTTGGTAAGTGAAGAGGAAAATATGGCAAGTGAAGAGTTTTGGGCTGATTATAATTTGGACTTTTGGTAAGTGAAGAGGAAAATATGGCAAACACCATTCAATTTTCAATATAGATTAGATGAATTGGGGACCACTAAACAGGAAATACCAACATTGGAATACAAATTGTCCTACTTGATGGCTTGATGGTTTGATGGCTTCATTGGCTTCATGCTTACCTACCAACCGGTTCCCACCAACTCCCAATTCTATCAACTGTTAATCCAATCATTCCATTTCTCCGAACCCAGTTTTGGATTATATCTGCCTTCTGCCTTCTCCCTTCTCCATTCGATCATCATCACTGTTCAATGGAGCAATCATCAAACAAGACTGAACAACTGGATTCTCCCCTCCATGCTATTGGCTTTGAAATCGATGAATTGTCCCCTCAGAAAGTAACCGGCCGCCTTCACGTCACTCTCAAATGCTGTCAGGTTCTTTTTTATTTACCTAGCTCGCTCGCTTTCTTGCTTTTGATTAATTAGGGAAAAAACTAAGATAAACAAACAAGATTGTTTTGTTTTTATGATTTGGGCAACACCAACAGCCATTCAAGGTGTTACACGGCGGAGTATCTGCGTTGATCGGAGAGTCGCTGGCGAGCATTGGGGCTCACATGGCTTCTGGTTACCAAAGGGTGGCCGGTATCCATCTGAGCATCAGCCATTTGAAGCGCGCTGAGCTTGGTGACTTTATCTATGCTGAAGCCCTCCCTGTAAATATAGGCAAAACCATTCAGGTACTGTACTGGACCTGTGCCTGTTATTTGTTATCAACATTAACATACCTGTTTCTGATTCTGATTAACAGTGGATTATGATTATATAAACAGGTTTGGGAGGTTCAATTGTGGAAAGTTGATCCTTCAAACTCAGAGAAGAAAAGCTTGGTGTCATCATCCAGGGTTACTCTTCTATGCAACATGCCTGTCCCTCAACATGCTACACAAGCAACTGCCACTCTCAAGAAGTATGCTAAATTGTAAATCTCTACTCATTATGTAATTCCCAATAATTTTCATATTAAACATCTCCATTACTGTGTCATAATCAATCTTTTCTTTCACTTGTATATCTTACATTACCAATATAACCCATCATAAACACGATCACAATTCACAAACAAAAATATATAATCCAGAGCCCCATAATTTCTCTGTTTTCTAGATTACAGACAAGTATTGTAAAACACTAATCAATGCCAGCCCAGTTGCTCTGACCCTTCAACACAAAATATAGTCTCGGGCAGCAACACTCTAATAAATGCTTTTTGCACCTCAACATTTCTCTCTTTTTCTCTTCCTTCCCCTTAAAGCTACTTTTGGTGCTTGTTTTGGAGAATTTTGGCAAAACTGGTTAAGGACCAGCAAGGTTTCCTCTGGACCTCACTCTTCTTCAATCACAACTTCCAAGTCGTTTTTGCTACTAGTACAAAAAAGAAAGCTACCTTTCTGATACATTACATGCCACAGTTTTGCCAAATTTTCCAAAACAATCCACCAACATATATATGCACACACACAGAGATGTAGAAGCTACTCGTGATACAAGAAAGAGGGAAGTCACATTGCTGGTTGAAAATTAAACACATGCCACCACCAATTTTGCAAACTTTTTTCACAACACGCAGGGATGCAGAGACACACTGAGTGTGGCTCTTTTGCTTGTAATACCAAAAGAGAAAGCCGCCTTCCTGGTCAACACTAGCCACAACCAGTTCTGCTAATTGACTGTACTACTGCTGATCCAATCTCGCATTTTCAACAAACCTTACTTCTGAACTCATCATTTTACAAATAAAACTACATGTCTCCTAATTTTTCAATTAATGAATAAGTTAGGTTGATTTTTACTTTAGATTCCAGTGGCATGGTGTGCTTATAGCCTTATACCCAGCTAATGAAATAAAATTGACACAAAGCCTACCAGACTCTCAAGCACCCACCATTCCCGCAAGAATCATCACAGCTTGAAATAGGTTTGTCTCTAATTGTATATTTGATGCTATCTTTTAAAATGATAACCATCTATAAAGAACCAAGAATGTCCTTGATGCCTCGACAGTCGACACTAACTAGCAAAAAGAATATCTTCAAGGTCACAGAATTATGTGCCTAAACAATGGATCATGCACAATGCAATATTCACAAATCACAAGTACCTCGCATAGTATAACTTTTATTTATTTATTTGATGGTCGAATATCATTTCAACACACAGCACATGCTGTTTATAAGAACAAAGTTCATAGAAACACTGGAAGAAAGAACACAGGTGGAGCATAAATGATGGAAAAAAAAAAACGTCTTTGCGTGATAACTTATACAACAATTCACAGTATAGGACATAAAAAAGCTATCAACAAACCAAGTGAATTGAAGTCAGTCAATGATATTGCTTGTGGAAGAAGTGGGCTTATTGCTTCTGCGTTTCTTGTGACCCCGAATGCCAGAAATCTTTTGCCTTGTAAAATACAAAAATCATAAAACTAGATAAGTTGCAAAGCAGTCAAACATGAGAGAATGAAAAAGAAAAAGAAAAAAACAGAATACCTGATACTACTGAGCTGTTGAGTCAATTCATTGATCTCCAACCCTGAAAGCTTGAGAGAAGACAAGGTTCCAGGGACCTCCTCTGAAACAACTCTTGACAATTTATCGGCAGAGACAGCCAATTTTCTAAAAGCCTGGAAATGAACAAAGAAAACAAGTTAGTCAGATGAGTAAAGACATTAATTATGCGTAACAATACCAAAAAAAAAAAAAAAGACTTACCATCATAGTGGGAACTGAAACAATAGCCAGTGACACAATTGCTCCAATAGCCTGCAGTCAAATTACGAAACAAAAACATGAATTGTTGTGATGATGGCAAGTAACACAGCTGAATATAGCACAAGTAACTGACAGTGGAGAGGACGAAGTAGAGAGAGAGGAGGCCCAGTTGAGGAGGTTTGTAATGGTTGATGAAAGGCGGAGCTGCTGCTGCTGCTGTTGTTGTACAAGACACCCATGATTGTGTTTGTGGTTGGCTGGTGGCACTCATAGCGATAACTCCACTCTTTGAGTTTGAAGTTGCTACTACTGATGAAACTGACCATGAGCTTCTCTTTGTCCCTGAATTTGAAATCCGATGCTTCTCTTTGAATTTGTTGCTGGCCGGATTTGGGTTTGGGTTTGGAAGTTTCAAGCAATTTGATGCACTCCACATGTTCTACCAAATGCTCCAACCAACCAAGCTACCGAATTTTGAATTTTCAATCAAACGAAGAGTTGTCACTTGTCAGATGGCCGGGCCATGCTGCACAATAATTTTGAGGCCCAATTGGGGGCTTCCAAGTAGAAAAGTTTGGAAGATCCGTCAAACTTGTTTATTATCTTATTGCTTTTGAATTTGATACTGTATATAACTAGGAATTTTACCAATTGAATCTTAATGAAAAAGATTGGGTACTTACTAGAAACACGAAACCTTTTCACAAAAAACAAATAAGGAAATCCCTAAATCTTATATTCTTCGTCTATCTGTCACCAGTCATCACCCACCTAACATGCAAACGCGGACATATAAATGTCCTTCTTCTTATATTAATATTCCATCGTGTGGACACCGCTCTCTTCCATTATTTTAACATTTGCTTTCTTCTTACCTCTCGCTCTCTCTCTCTCTCTTCTCTACTCTTACTTTCATTTGTTTTCAGAATCTCGATTCAACATCCGCATCGATCATGGAGGAAGCTAAAGGTTTCTCTCTTCTCGATTCCTGTTATAGTAATAATATATTCCATGTTTTTTGAATCCTTCGATTCTGATTTCCTTTCTCTTTCAATCTCGTTTTCTTATTATCATAATTGAATCTTCAGATTCCTAAGTATATACCCTGTCATGATTTTTGTTTTGTTTTGTTTTGGATTCGTGATTGTGATTGTGATTGTCTTAGCTTTTCTGATTATTGATTCCTTAGCTGCTGACATAGATTCATATAGTTCTAACCTTCACTTAAAAAACATGCGCTTTCTCTTTTTCAATTTCCGGTTCCACACAATCTGCAAAATCTAAGATCCATCATATGAATATATAATCATTTTTCCACCACAATCATCTACCTTTTATTGGAATCACCTTAAACACTATATGTAACTCAGTGGATTGGATTGATTCTGTTTCTCTTTCAAATTTCAAATGCCTGATTAACTTAACTCCTTTTTTTTTTTTTTTTCTTGTAAAAATATATATTATTGGGATGGCATGGAACGATTTAATAGCCTACCCCATGTAGTTGGAATTAAGGCTCAGTTTAGTCAAATGACTATTATTTGATGGCTTAAAGTTTTATTATTTATTTATTTATTTATTTATTATTATTATTTTTGAACTTAGTGATTCCAGTGGTGGAAACCAAGGATGGAACTATTTCTGTGGCTTCAGCGTTTGCCGGTCATCAGGAAGGTATTGTACTATTGTCTCTGCCCTGATCAGCTTTTTTCTGTTAATATTTTGTTATGGAAGAATCCAGGATCCAAAAACCAGATGTCATCCAAATTATGACTACATATCTTGTTTGTGTTGCTCACGCAGCTGTACAGGATAGAGACCACAAGTTCTTAACTAAGGCTGTTGAAGAAGCTTATAAAGGGGTTGATTGTGGAGATGGAGGTCCTTTTGGTGCTGTTGTTGTCCATAACGATGAAATCGTTGTGAGTTGTCACAACATGGTTTTGAGACACACCGATCCTACTGCCCATGCCGAGGTTACGGCTGTTAGAGAGGTTAGAATAAGAACAGCTTATTTGACTTTTAAGATTCATCAATTTTTTTTATGTGTGTTTGTCTGTGTGGATGTGTATCGATTGCTCTCCAATAGGGCATTTGCAACTATGCCTAAAACATATGCTCTATTCCATTAAACCATTGCACTGTCCAAAACATTGCTAATGAATTCGATTGAACAGATGAAAGCAAGTAATTTTGTTCATATATTACGATTTCTTTTTTCTCAAAGTTTGTAATATTGGATAATTAAAATGGATGGGAAATCAAAATAGTAATTGTGTTACTAAGGTAGACTATCAGGAGAGCAGTATTGATAAACACATAATCTAATAAGTGAGGTTTCTTCTGCCATGGATTGAATCTCACGTAAGAGATATTTTGAGCAGGAGTTGCAAAATTTACCTGATTGGATGACTGTATGATCTGAAAATATCACATTTGGCTTAAAATTTTCTGTTTACATATTTCGTTGGTGACATCTGTCTTTAGGTCAATATGATAGTATATGCACATATATCTCCTAGTGATGCAATAATAAGAAAGATGATTCTGAGATTTGCCTTTGCGGTTAGTAATTCCTGTTCTCCTAATTTTTCATCTCTGATATTCAAATTAGACATGTGCCAGAGGGATTTGAGGCCCTAAAGTTGAAAAAGAATAATAGTGTATTTGGCATTGAATGCACAATTCTCGTTATGTATATTGATTAATCTGCATTTACAGTTAATTACCCTTAGCTGTTCACTTGAAGTGTCTTTTTTTCCCAAGTATTTCTTCGTGTCAATTGGTTTTTTTGCAACCATATTTTTATTTATTTTTTAGATTTTCAGAATGATGATCTTGTACTTGAGAGCTTCCATATGGAAACAACTGACGTTGAATAAATTACTCAACAGTTAAATCGTAAAACTTGATTCTGTTTTGTTTCAGTAGAAGTGTAGATTGTAGAACCAGTTTTGTCTAGTTATTGTGGCATCCAATTATGAGACTGAGGATCCATCGCTCTTCTATTTTGCCTCACTTAACAACATTATGTAACGGCATGCCAAAATTGCCACGTCATACACTTTGTCTCTATTCTTTAATGCTTCTGAAAGTTCCCTTTGGCTCTTTCACTGTATGTGATTGCGTAATCCTCATTGTTTTTTATGATGAATCCTACCAGGCCTGTAAAAAGCTGAATAAGATTGAGCTTTCAGACTGTGAAATATATGCCTCCTGTGAGCCTTGCCCAATGTGCTTTGGTGCCATCCACCTTTCACGAATTAAGGTCGAACTACTTTCCCGCCTTTACATCTATTTTCATCTTTCCTGTCAATTATGGTGCTGGACATAATATGTTACAATAATTTGATGGTCATACAGAGGTTGGTTTATGGAGCAAAAGCCGAAGCAGCCATTGCTATCGGGTTTGATGATTTCATTGCAGATGCATTAAGGGGAACTGGGTTCTATCAAAAGGCTCAACTGGAGATCAAAAGAGCTGATGGGAATGGGGCTGCAATCGCGGAACAGGTCTTTGAGAAGACAAAGGAAAAGTTCAGGATGTATTGATTTGCTCAGTTACCCTTTGATCAATTGAAACTAACAATTCATCCTCTCTGAATGGTTGACTTCATTTTTATGCAACTGTATAATAATTGCCCAAACTCAACCGCGCCTGAAACATTGATAATGGTCTCTGATGGATGAAAAATGACAATCGTTGAATCTCATATTTACAAATCTACTTTTAGGTGAAGTTTAATCTCCCTTGCTATAATATACAATTCTTGTTATGACATGTGAATGGTCGATTCTCATCCTTTGTTTTCCAAAGAAAGATCGTTTTTGTCACAAGTAGTGTTACACATTTATATCCCAATAAATGTGGCAATTGTATAGTATTTTGAGATGTTAACAATGGATATATTAATTATAACTTTGTGTGTCGCTATCAAATTGTAGGAGGGATCATGACACCAGCTGCTTGATAAATGATAATTAAGATCATGAATTTCTACCCTACAAATCAACAATCCAGAACGAAAGGGACACTTCTTGATTTTCAAGTTGCTGTCATTCAATATATATCATCCGCTTTAAGAAAATCGTTAGATAACTGGAAAATTCACATTGAGTTACTTCTTTATGAAGATTTTTCACTAGAGAATAATACAAAAAAATATTCAATCATTCAAATTAACTGATTTGGGACATTCACTTCAACAGCACCAGTGGTCTAGTGGTAGAATAGTACCCTGCCACGGTACAGACCCGGGTTCGATTCCCGGCTGGTGCATTTCTTTTTCTTTTGTATTCCATTTTCTTATTAAACTTATTCCTTATTACAACTATTTTCCATTAATTACAATAGCTTCTTACCTTATTATAATGCTCACATTAAATCTATGCAGATTCTGCAAATCCTATCTGCATATTCTCAAAATCAAAAACTGTGTGGTATGCCCCCATGAATATATCTCCAAGAACCCTGCACCATCCCATTTACGCGTATCAGTCTTATAAAAATTCATTAACACAATCCTCATCAAATTTTGCAAACTTTACTAAAGTTGCATATTTGCACAATGACTTACCAGAGGGGCCCTTGGGGGGCAGGCACATCCAATCCCATGAACCCACTAACGCATACCGTTGAATAGCTTCCTTCGATTTGAAGTATATACTGAAGTAAATACCAAGAACACATAAAATTTTGTTAAGAAGTTTAGTTACTAATGTATAAAAGCTGAAATTATTAAAGGTGACAAGATGTGCACCTGTTCCGGAGAGAGGGGAAAGACATTGTTTCCTATGGTGAATGAAACTGATGGCATAGTTGCAATGTCATCACAGTTGATAAATGATTTTCCAATTGGGTTTGGAAGTACCTCACACAGCTTCAAACAAAGATACATGAAAATTTGTGAAAAGAAAGACCAAGAAACTATTAGAAAATCAGAAGGGGTTATGTTCTAATGAAAAACAATCACCTCATTGACATATTTGAATATTGTATCTTTTGTTTTCTGTTGTTTAAGTTGCATTTGAATCCAGAAAACAATCATCTCACAGAATGTACACAACGCACTCTCGTCAATAGATGATCCATAGCTGGTTTTATTTTGTACCACTGTTTCGATACCAGATCTGCATTGATCGAATATTTGGTTCTCATTAAAGAGGATTGGAAATGAAGAAACCAAGGAGAGAAAGGACTTACCTCATATACTGAGATACGTTATACACACACTGACCGATATCAACACAAATGAGTTCAGGTCGTACCTGCAGAGATAAAATGTAGATTATATGATGAGATTCTTCATTTTACCATGAAGGTAAATCAAATAGTCATTTGTACCGTTGAGATATAAAATTTGAGAATAATGACAAACCCCGGATATTAAGGACTCCCATATCAAATTCCCATACTTGAAAACAGCATTTTTACATTCCCAGCTAATAACTCCTGATGCTCCAATAGCATGGTTAATTTGAGCCACAATTTTCTGGGGAAAAAAAGAGTCATTAAGGATGGCATGGGAAGCACAGAGGATAGAAAAGTACATTAATCGAATCAAAATTGAAGAACTTTTAAGTTATAAGTCAATACAGTTGGACCAGCAAGTACTGATGTCCCTGAGTCCACAATGGCAGCACAACCAGCTTCACACAATCCTGAAAATTGTCAAAATAAACTTTAAATCTTGGCTGTGCTTGTGGGAATTGATTACGAATAAATATTATTACTCGGGGACACACAAGAATGATATGAAATTGTATGTTTCCCTTCATGTATTGTAGTCTGTAGATACAAATTTCAGACATTTATGTTTAATGTCTTAGCTGACAAGTTACAACCAACATCGACCAGTAACTAAAGTTCTTCTTGACTGATCTATCACAGTTTTTATATAGTTTTATGAAGCACCTCCCAATTTTATTGAATCTTAAAGTACAGAGAGGCTATTAAGTGGGATGCTGGAAAAGTATCATGAATATATTAGAATTTGCATGAACTTTTCCCAAACTTGTCTCAGAATAAAAATTCAGTCATGATAGAGAAACAGTTGACCAAAATGGGGCATTTAAATGCTATGGCATCACCTGTTGAACAGTCTGCAATAAAAATATCTCCCACCTCAATCTGAAAAGAGAATAAATTTAAGGTTTAAAACTCAATCTTTTTCAGAAGTTGGAGGAAAGTAAAAATGATTACTCTCAACAGACCTGCCAATAACCTTTTTTAGTAACCGGAACATAGATGTGGTCACCCTTGAAGTGCCTCCAATCAAAACCTCCAAAGACAACCTCACCCCCCACTTTTGCATATGGATCTCGATTGAGCCAGAAAGAGAAGAGTTTCTCACTCAAATGTCCTTGTTGCTCCATATTGTACCTGAAGACACAACACATCTATGTGATCATGCAGTGAGGACTAAGTTATGAAAGAACTGAAGAAAAAGATAACCTTTTCTTTAATTGAAGAAACTAATTGTTGTTCTAAAGAGATAAATGAGTAGTATGTTCATCTGAAACTTATACCACACAGGATCGACTTTCCCAACAGAAATCTCCTTGAATCCAAGTCCAAGAATCCCATCGAATTGTGTGAATAGCAATGTTAAAAATCCTTCCCCCGTGATCTCAGCAAACTCCTAATGGAAGGGGGGATTTTCAGTAACATCAGTGCATGGGAATCACAAACATATCTGAGGCCTAGAAACTTAGGAGAAGCAAAAGCTCACTTGATCTGTAACGATAATATCTCCGACTTTGACATTATCTTGACTGAAGAAGCCATAAATGGAACCGGAGCCATAATGAATTTTACAACGTGCTCCTGAATTAAAATATAACACCATGTTGAGTCAATTTATAATAGAAAAAACTCATGTACAAGCAAAATAATTCTACAGCTAAAAAAAAAAAAAAAAAAAAAAAAAAAAACTCTCAACTGCTTTAAAGATTAAGAAACATTCAAAGTGATTCAGGGCAAAATTACCAATCTTGGTATAAGTACTTGATAGCTTTGCCCTGTACTTCGAATGGAAGAAGCAAGATATCTGCATAAAGTGGTGCTTAAAAAGTAGTTAAACAGATTTATGCAATAACCAAAGACTTGATATTGAGTGTAATTAAGAGGACTTACAGATAACAGACATTTTGAAGATGGTACCCAAAGATTGGAGCTGCCAGTATCGAAGACAACGGTGAAGCTTTGTGGAGGGGAACCGATACCAATCTCTCCATAATATTGGGTATCAAGAAAATTCTTTAGATAAATTATATTAGCTTTCACATCATTCGAATTACCTTGGACCTCTCCTCTAGTGATTGTTGCAGAATTTATGCTGTTGAGGTCTGGTTGCCGCTTCTTTAGTTCAATTCTCATTAACCCATCAGAGGACGGCATAAAAGCTAAGGTACAAGGACAAACCCACATATAGATTGCAACAACAAGAAACTTAATCACCATTTTCAAGCCTTCTGTATTAACACAATAAGCGAAAATCAGAATTATTAATAACCTTTAATGTGATAAAAAAGTATGCAAAGCCGTCTCACAAACTGTTTGTAAGCGAGAAAAAGGTTAATGGTAGCACCGACTTGTTTCAAGTAAATAATCGCATCACATAGACAATAATAATTACTAAATCAGTAGAGTTATTGTATTAGCTATTAATATGCTAAAAAACAATCAAACCTGGATTGCTTGATCATGAAGATGAGAGTGAAGGAATTGCTTTGTTTGCAGAGGGTGAGGTTCCTTCATTTTTGTAGTGTTTGTTAACACAAGTACTGACATGTCAAGAGTTTCATTCACTTTAGTGATTGAATGAGTTTTTGCTCACGAAACCACCGAGAAATTTCCGGGAATCATTTATAGTTATATGCAAACATGTATATGGAGTCTTCAATGGCTTACCAACTTTGTTTTTGACAAAACAGACAAAACCAGGGAGTTGCTTTAACTCATAAGATAAATTAGTGAGAAATGAGAATGGGTGTCATTGCATATATTTGCATTGCATTGCTGGCTCTACAATATGTTCTTACCGGTTACCATCGTGTACAACTATAACAGGACAAGACAAACCACAAACCGTTGTTATCAATTCAGCTTCATCAAACCGTTTTCAACGATAAAAGGAAAAACCTTTATTTTGGACGGGATATTCCCTAGTTGTATCGCATTAGCTGTAGTTCATCTCCTCTCCTCTGGGCCCAACTTTCAAAGACGAAAGAGTGCGTAGTATCTGTATGGCTTTCGTTTGAATTGGGCTTGAACAGGTATAGACATAAGCCTGGTCCATAAAGAGAGTTGAGGTGGATTTGAACACACACGTGTGTCAAACATCTGTCTTTTCCTTGATGCTTTGTCCCTCTCATAATCTTTTTTTTTTTTTTTTTGAAATGCCGACCCATTTATGAAGATTCTTTAGTTTGAGTCTTTGATATTGCAGTTCAAAAAAATAGTGCCACTGCCCACTGCCCACTGCCATCCAACTTTTATAAAAAGGAAAGCAAGGAGCAAAGAAGAGAGAGCGCGCGCGGTAAATAATAACAAAATGGAAGATTTGGACGATTGGGATTTCAGTGCAGAAGAATTGGATTCCCTTGAAAGACAGGCCCTCCAACAGATTGCTCAACGCCAAAACCCTTCTTCCACTTCCACTTCCACTTCTTCTTTTGTTAACAATCAAAACAACCCACAACCTTTTCTTCCTTCTTTCTCTTCTACCAATCATCACCATTCTATCCCTTCTGTAAACAACAACTACATCAAACCCTTTTCTGATTCTCGCTCTAACAAGGTAAAGCTCTCGCATTTTCTTTTCAAGGTCACTTTTTTTTTTTTTTTCTTTTTTCATTTCCTTGTCTATTTCATATTTAGGGTTCCTAATTTGAGTGTCTGCATTGTGTTTTCCTTCAAATGCTTATAGTTCCCATGTAAATATGTAATATATCACTCTTACTAGTGAGTAGAGACCTTATTGAAAAAAGAGAACTTTTTGTATTGGGTTACTAGGATAAAATATGATTTGAGAATTAAATTTATCAAGACTCTGCAAACATGGGAATCAAGTCCTAATATATATATTTTTAAAAATTGTAATTCAGGTAGAAGCTTTGCCGCCAGGGTCCAGAACATTACCCACATCTATAGCTCCTCAAGTAAACTCTGGTTGGTTGCTTCATATCTTGTAATACTGAATGTTCGTTTCACCATCTTGTTTTCATGAACTGTTCTTTATAATGCTTGATGTATAACTACAACTAAGGACTTGATTACAAAACTTGATTTCGGTTTTTGTAATTCCACTGCTGTTTTAAACCACGAGTTGCCCTGTCTGCTTGTTATAAACATTATGATCCTTGAAGGATTATCCGACTGACTCTAGGTCCTGTCTGCATATGTTGTGGCTTTGTATCCTTAAGGTGAATTTTCAAAGGAACAATTACCAAAGCTCTCTGTCAAATTTCTGCTTCATGCTAGCGGAAATGGTGCTGCAAAATTTTCATATGATCCGGTAATACCTCTGACCTGTTTTTATGATTTTTATATTTATAACTTCTGTGCATCTAGTTTTTTATTTTTATTTTTATTTTTATTTTTATTTTGATTTTGAGCAAGGTACTAGTAGGTGCTTTCCGCAAGATCCCTAAAGCTACATGGAATGCAAAAGAGAGGTCTCTTTGCCCCCTACCCCTCTCGCAATATATTTATACTGATTATCTTTTGTGCACTACAGTATTATGATTGTATGTTTTGCATACTTGCTGGAACTTCATGAGAGTTAAACTTTAGCATGATGTAATATCATAAAACCTGCAGATTATGGCTGTTCCCATTATCTTCTTTGTCATCAGCTGAAGCAGCTCTAAATGAAATATCTGATTATATAGTTGAGGTAATAACTCATGCACCTTTTTTCTTTGTGGTGATTCAATCTTATCTCAACATTGTATAAATTGCCTGCTGCAGTTGCTGTTTAAGATAAAATGTTTTGTGTTTGAACTTTGAATAACTTTTTGTGTTGTTTCATTTTAGGTAGAGAAGTTAGATCCCTTGGTTCAACGTGCTCTAGCTGCAGCCTCTGTCACTCCTGATCTTCAAGGTAAAGGCTGATTGATTCATGTACAAATTGACCTTTTAAATTGTGGATATGATGGACATGTCAATTAATTGCTTTTCCCTTTGTTCTTGTATGTTTTTTTCTCGATTATGTTCCTCTTTGATGCTGCTTCTAAGTCATTATTGTTAGTTCTTATTTTAAAATGATCCCCCTTTGTACAAGGCCAATATGACCAGATACCTAACCACATTGAATCAAAGCTTCTGCCATTCCAGCGGGATGGTGTTAGGTATGTAGTAAATGACTCTTTTCTTATAAGATCATTGTTATGTTACATTTATAAAATATTATAGCTATTTTGTAATATTATAAATTTTGTATTTCTTGGTTGCTCATATAATAATAGTACTGCAAACTCTATTATCATTTTGGTACTTTCTCCAGGTTTGCATTGCAGCACGGTGCGCGCATTCTCCTAGCAGATGAAATGGGACTAGGAAAGACCTTACAGGCAAATAAATATTTATTTGACCTTTTTCAGTTATTTTGATATGCCAGGCTATATAATATTTCTATAAGTACGCTTTACTAACTTCCTACAAGAGCACTTGTTTTCCAACTGTCCAAAAAATTATTTCTATCTATATCCTTTTAGAGTTTACCTAATGGTAATAGTATATAGTTGTTTTAATGTCATATCTAAATCTCATGTTTTGCAGGCTATTGCTGTAACTACCTGTGTTCGGGAATTTTGGCCTGTTCTTATAATTGCACCATCCTCCTTACGTTTGCATTGGGCTTCAGTAAGTGTTGTGTCATCTTTTACATTTTTGGTTTTCAACAAGACTTATTTCACCCATGATATACACATTCATTTGCTATGTTGCAGACGATTCAGCAATGGCTAAATATCCCATCATCAGATATAGTTGTAAGTAACCTGCAGTCCTTGGCGAATGTTTTCTTGTTAATTTTTTATTTTTATTTTTATTTTTTTATTTTATTTTATTTTATTTTATTTTATTTATTTATTTATTTATTTATTTTTTGTAGCTTTGAATTAAGCACCTACTCATCACTTTTATGCCCTTTGACCCTAGTGACTTAATTGTTTATCCGGTTGGTTCTATCTTTTTTCTTTTCCTAACAAGTTGCTGTTAATAGGTTGTTTTGTCTCAATCAGCTGGTTCAAATAGAAGCGGGTTTTCTATAGTATCTTCAAACACCAAGAGCAGTATTCATCTTGATGGCTTGTTTAATGTCATCTCCTATGATTTGGTTCCTAAGTTACAGAATATACTAATGGAATCTGACTTTAAGGTAACTATAGCCGATTGTTTTGAAACTTGTTACGCTATTATTATTATTATTCGGTTGTCTTGAATATTCTACCCTTAAGAGACACAGATGTCTGGTGGACATCCTTCTAGATAAAGTGATGATGGACTATTAGTGAAGTTTATAAAATAAAAGATAATACAGTTATATGAACAAATATGCTTTAGTTTGCTCTCGGTCTTAAGAAATCATATCAAAGACCATTAAGTTAGCCCACATAAAGATTTTGAGATGGGTGAGCAGCATTATAGAAAATACAGAAACACCTTCTTTGGTTGTTAGTTATCATTTCTATATATTCCTAAAGTAATGAAACTTATTAGAGAATCCATTTCGAAGATTGATAATATATTCGTTATGTGGTAATATTTCAGGTAAATTTAATTATATAACATACAGTAATACAAATATTGAATTTGATCTCAAAGTTAGAAATCCAATTGAACTAATTGGGCGAAGAATAATTTTCTTTTCCTTTCTTTTTCTTTTATTTATTTTGTGTGTGTGTGTGTGTGATTTCGTGGCTGGAGCTGGACATGGAACCTGTATACTTCTAACATGATACATTTTTGTTCAGGTTGTGATTGCAGACGAGTCGCATTTTCTTAAAAATGCTCAAGCAAAGAGGACAACGGCTACCCTTCCTATCATTAAGGTGTTTCTCTCTTGATAAAGTGTGACTAAATTCTTGCATCTGCTTATCTTGTTCTCAGACTATGCTCACACATTAATTTCATTATATACCCTGTAGTTTTCCAATAAAAAATAATTCATCATAGACCCCTATAGACTAATCAATCATAGTCCATATGGATGCAAGGTTTCAAAAATGAACAAATGGCAGGTTTTCTGAATATTCAGGTGAAGATTCATTGTAAAGTTCATAATTGACATCAAATTTGCATGTTTTTAGTTGTCAAATTTAAATTGATTGAGCTAAATCATCCTATTGAAATATAAATTAGATATGCATAAAGGAAACAAAAAAAAAATAACAAAAAAAATTGATTATGCCATACAAATCCCTACACTATTTTGCATATTTATTAATTTATTTTTTGGATTATTTTCTGGTCAATAATGCAATAGAATGCAAATAGTTTGATTCAGCTTCTCTCTCTCTCTCTCTCTCTCTCTCTCTCTCTCTCTCTCTCACACACACACACACACACATACACTCGCGCTCTGATAGAATGTTTACAATTACAGAAAGCTAAATATGCATTATTGCTTAGTGGAACTCCTGCCTTATCTCGGCCAATTGAGCTATTCAAGCAGGTACATGTTAATGCAAGTTTTAAATCCTAAAGTGTTCAATGTATTTTTATGTTACATCTTAATTTTTTGTGGAAATTGTTTGTACATGACAGCTTGAAGCCTTGTATCCTGATGTATATAAGAATGTCCATGAGTATGGTAACAGATATTGCAAGGGTGTAAGTCACAATTCACTTGGTTTGTATAATCTGCTTTTTCTTTTTTGTTTCGCTATAGTGACCGCCATATTTATTAGTGAACTTTGTTCTCTGTTGCATTTCCATATTCCAGGCAGTATTTGGAATGTATCAAGGTGCAAGTAACCATGAAGAATTGCACAATATGATTAAGGCAACGGTGATGATCCGCAGACTTAAGAAGGATGTCCTTTCTGAGCTTCCCGTGAAGCGTAGGCAGCAGGTAGATAGTTATATTTAGTTCACAGGTTATTGATGAGCATTATATTCTTGCCCAAAAAAAGAAGTGTGAAGCTTGATGTCGAAACCATTACTTAGTTTTTGGGATGCAAAAAGCTAGTTTAATCAGGAAAATGTTAATCAATCAGCTCATTGAGAGCTTTGTTCTAGCAGCGGCTGGGTGCAACCATGCTAGCCTTTGAGAACTATTTTGTGAAATATATGCAACTGGAAAAACACTTCTTGAGTTAGGAAAATTCCTTGGACCATATCATCCAGTCCAGTTAATTTATGATAGTAAGCAAGTATTAGCTTGATTCTGAGAAAATTTATGCTTTGTTACAGTACGGATATTAATATATTATTTATATGTACACAATTACACATCTTGGTTGTGGATTTGGAATTGGGTAAATTTTCATTGTCGTGTCATATTTTAGAAACACTGTTGACTGATTCTCAGGTCTTCCTGGACTTGGCTGCAAAGGATATGAAACAAATAAATGCTTTATTTCGTGAGGTAAGTTAACTCTTCCATGGTTGATTAATCGAATGTCCTTAATCTTTTAGAAAGTTGAGAATAATAAACCATTTGGCCACTTAACTATATCTAGCTATTTTAATAAATTTGGATATTCCTTAGAATATTTGGGGAATTATTGCAGTTTCATGGTAACTTGCTATGGGATTGTCAGGATGTCAAACATGTTGAATGGTCCCATGATTTTCTAGCTTTAGTTATGACTAATATCAGTCTTGTCATTTGTAGTTGGAGGTAGTGAAAGGGAATATTAAGGCCTGCACATCAGAAGAGGAGATTCAATCACTTAAGTTTGTTCAGAAGAATCTTATCAATAAGGTATGTGTACCTATTATGCACAACATTGCAATTATTTGCCAAAATCTGTTACAACAGCTATTGCCGTTTGCGAAAATGAGTTTTGGGTCATACTGCAAATCAGATTGATAGGTAGTAATTTCCTGCTTTTGTACGACTTTTGGATCATACTGGCATTTTATTATAAACATATACTATTTTATGTTTTTCTTTATAGTTTGATTAATTAGTGTTAAATGCTTATAATTTCCCGATTTTCCCCCTTTTCTTCCCTCTACTGTACTCCAGATATATACTGATTCTGCTGAAGCTAAAATCCCAGCAGTCCTAGATTATCTGGAAACCATCATTGAGGTACTTTCTTATAACCCTGTTATTATATATCTTCTCATTCTTTTTAGTGCATAATATAGATCAATGTAAGGGCATGATTATATATTATGGTTTTGTACTTTTGTAATCAAAGAGGAGATTAGAAGTTAGAACCTGGCGATAAGTACAACTATGCTCCTTCCTGGCATTAAGAGTGAGTGAGTGAAATTTGTAAGTTCAAGTGTTGTGTCAAAAAATTTGATTTATACTGTAGTAGAGCCTGTGATAATTTGAAAAGAGCGTGGTAGACCATAGACTTGATGCTTCTCTTTACTGCTCATTCTGGTGATTTGTTTCTGTTTCGGCTACCCAGTTTGTTGCCTGTTTATAAACTTGCATTAAAATTTAGATTGAGCTCTATCTTTAAGCCTACAATAGTGTTGACGTTGGTTCTAGTGGTCTGCCTTGTTTAAATTGTCGACTGAATTACCTTACATTTGAGTTACAAGTTTTCTAATTACTAATCCATCATATAATGCAACGTTACTCGCAACTTTCCTTATTTGCTTTTAAGTCCTGGCATATTTGCTTTAGCTGTGGATTGAGTAGCAGTATTCTCATGATTTCACATCTGGTCATGGATTTAGTTTTAATATAATAGTCTTTTCACGTCCTAACAATCTTATATGATGAATGAATATTGCAGGCAGGCTGCAAGTTTCTGATATTTGCGCACCATCAGCCAATGCTTGATTCAATTCATAAATTTTTTATTGTAAGGCTTCTTAATTTCTGTGGAATTTTCTCAAGATAGATCCACCCTTGTGAACTTTTCCAACCAACTTTCCAGAAAAAGAAAGTGCGTTGCATTCGGATTGATGGCGGTACCCCTGCAGCCTCGAGGCAAGGTTTGGTTACCGATTTTCAGGAAAAAGATGATATCAGGGCAGCAGTGGTATGACTCTTCTCAATTTTGTAGTTTTATCTCATTTTTCTGTTGGATTAAATTGGAAATATCATAACTTTCAGCTTTCATGTGAAACAGCTGTTATTTGATTCTGAAATTTGGTCTTTTTGAATGTCATTTTGCAGCTATCTATAAAAGCCGGAGGTGTTGGGTTAACTTTAACAGCTGCAAGCACTGTTATTTTTGCGGAGTTGTCATGGACCCCAGGTGACCTGATTCAAGCTGAAGATCGTGTTCATAGAATTGGCCAGGTGAGCAGAAGTACAACTAGTGATTTATCCTAGTAGTGTTGATAGCCTGTTGTTATATAATTCAAGCTTCTTTATATATTTAAGGAGATATGTACACTTATATTGCTCATTATCCTATGCTTGTTATTAGGGAAAAGCCGCATTAATATCATATCCCATGTTTTTGACATGTAGTTTATGTTCTTAGGTGTCTTCAGTAAATATATACTACCTGCTCGCAAATGACACAGTTGATGACATAATATGGTATGATCCTGTGCTTTTATGTTTTTCTTTTCCTTTTTTTTTTTAATCATTTTGAGGGTTGGAAAAAGGTTTTAGGGATCTATTATTATATTATCGACGATTGTAATCAGCAAAGCTACTGTTTCTGTTCAGGGATGTTGTTCAAAACAAGTTAGACAACTTGGGACAGGTACTCTCCTCTTCTTACTGTCTTTGACATGCATGCACCATATTGATTTAGTTATTTGCATTCAATTTCAGTAGACTCCTGGTTGATTATATCCCGTTTCTGGTTATTTGGTTATTGAACAATCAGATGCTTGATGGGCATGAGAATGCCTTGGAAGTTTCAAGCAGCCAGCTGAAACATAGCCAGCCGAAAAGCAGCCCTGCAAAGCAGAAAACACTTGACTCATTCGTGGTGAAGCGCTGTAACAAAGCAGATGACTCAGAACATCAGCCAACGATCAAGCACCAAAGGCATTAAGCCCATGTTTTACAAAATGTTAATGTATTTTGAAATGTACAGTCAATGTAAATCTGTTAACTCTGAAATCCTGAGAGCTGTTAATGATCAATGCTTTCGAAGCAATGAAAAACAAATGTGCATTTTGTTGTATAATATTATCAATCCAATGCTTGTATCCTCGATCCTCTGAGTTCTGTGGTTGGGTTAGTAGAGTATAAACATCAAGTTATTTGTAGAAATAGAAAGACCAAACAATTATTGAGATGGAAATAACTTTTTACTAACTATTTATATTTACACTGTTTCACAATGCAAAAAAAGAAAAAGTATTACAAAGATGCAAGATTCAAATCCAAGTCATTGGTAATGGTGGTATGTTGAGCTAAGAAATTGGCTACAATGCCACCCACATCCTCCAAACCAACCCCAATGAAGAGAGGATTGGCTGGAGTGTCATCAACAGAATTACAAAGCTTGACATTTGGTGCATTTTTGCATTTTCCCATACACTTGCAGCCAACAACCTCAACATCAACAGCTCCTTCGACTCCCATTAGTCTTTGAAACTCCTCCAACAACGCCCCACCTCCTGATTTCTTGCACTTGCCACCCATACACACTTGTATTGTCTTCTTATCATCATTGCAACTAGTAGTAGTTTCTTCCTTCTGTATCTGTAACTGTGAGCTTCGACCTTGGAAATCATTCTCTTTGTTTTCCTCACATAGTACAGTCTCCTCTTGAGATCCGTGTTCGCTGTCAATGGATTCCAATGATGGTATCTGAGATTTGAGCATGGCCTTTTCTTGCTTCCTTTTTCTCTTCAATTCCTTCTCTTCTGCTCTTACCTGTTCCAGCTGTTTCAACAACATCTCTGCTGCTTCCTGCACACAAAAATATAAAGAATTCATATTTGTGATTCGATTCTTCAAAGCACGAATTTTTATTCATTTTTTGGATCCATACAAAAAACAAAAGGCAGAAGAGAGAGTTACCGTGATCATCTGTCCCTGAACTTGAGCGCGCAAATCGTTGTTATGATCAACAGTAAAACCCATCCCGGAAAACGTAGAGAGATCCTTTGACAACCCTTTAAGCAATTTCAACTTCTTCTTTATAGCCCCCTTTTCTTTCTTGTTCTTCTTCCTCGCCAAATCATCACAACAGTAGTCTGCGCGCCCCTTGTTCATCATCATAAAAACTCTACCTTGATTCGAAAAAGACTGGTGCCGGTGCTGAGTATCCATTCCAGCGCCGGATACGCATGCGATTTGTTTCAACGCGTCCATTGCTGAAACGTCCACCCGAATTTAAAAAAAAGAAAAAAAAGGAATCGACTTGCAGAAATCGATCAACAACCAGGAGGTTGCTTCTTTATATATATTGAAAGAAGGAAGCTTACGTGGGTTGTTTTGGTTGGCTGTAGGTGACGTGGCTGATGCTTTATTGGGTGTTCTTATGCTGCCTCGTGACCGGTTTCGGTTTGACACACTTTTTCATCGTCCGGACATGCGTTTGTGTTCCATCTTGGCCGTTGGACTATTTGGTGGATGATCCAACGGTTTCTTAATGTGACAAGTCGATGCCACGTAGGATGCCACGTAGACAACCGCGGGAAAGGTCGGTTGTCTTTCTTCAACAGATATTCATTATTATTGACTTATTGTTATTATTATATTGTTATCAGTTGCAGCTATTGGATAGATAAAATAAAGCGCCAGAAAAATTGGATGGGATAGAGATATGATGATTGATGAGTCCACAATCAACAGCATATTCACCCCCAAATTTGACCTTCCCAGTAACCTGTATTCAGTCTTTTTTGAACGTTGAATCTTGAAAATCATGTGTTAAATTCACCAACTTTCTCATCATTTCCCAAAGACTTTTACACAAGACATTGAGATTATTACAAGCTTGAAGCTCCCTGTGTGTAGATAAATCTTTTCCTATTTCAAAATTCAAACCAGATTCTTACTCTATTCATAATTCATTACTTAGCTTTCCACTATATTTTCTCAAATCTCAAACCTTGACTACTCATCTAGAGGACACTAATGGAACAAAAACAATAATTAACATGAAAATCTACTGTAAGAGATTCTCAACTCTCATGCTGATGGTATGCCTGCTAAAAGCTCACGAGATCCTCCCAGGTGTCCTGGTACACGCTGCCTAATCTCTTCGAAAGCACATAATGTTTCTGAATCAAGACCACCGGCAAACTGCACATAGACCGACACAGATGAATAAGCGTTCATTCTCATGTTGCAGTGTATAAATTTCTCAACTTGATAACGACATTTTTAAAAGAAATTTCTGCTTCATGGTCAATCACAAAACACAACAAATCAGACAGTTCTGGCCACTTTGCAAATGCTCCCATGCCAGAAGAGGGGAAACAAAAAAATTTATCATCCATATATTATCCCAAGAATCTAGTATCTTTTAATTTGCACGACATGCAGATGCAAGAAATCAAACACAATAGTAATAAATTAGAGAGTTGAGGATCACCTGGTGAGCCCTGTATGCAAAATGCACACCTTGGAGCAGCAGAGCTTCTTGAGTTGATTCTCTATCTGAATTGCGAACCAATTCAAGCTCCGTTGACACTCTCTTCATGTACATCTGGGCCAGCTTCATGGAAGCTTGCTTTATCTGCATCAAATTAAAAATGAATCTTCAATCACCCCAGCTACAGTTTTGAAGAATTCAAATGTGAAGGCAAGGCGATACAGTTTTGAAGAATTTTCGGTACAAATAATTACAAATAGTCACATAAAGAGCAAAGTACTAATCTGGTCAAAAGACTGAGATTTCAACCTAAAGGCAGATATATAACTTCTTTCATTATCAAACCTCTAGGACTAGAAGAGTCTTCTTAAAAAGAACATACCTTGCTCACAATTCCTGAATCAAGCATCCAATCAACTGGAATCTTGCAGTCTTGGTAAGAGCGCATAGCTGAATTCCTCAATTTTACTAGCCTTTGTATGCTTCTCTCCG
This sequence comes from Acer campestre, assembly GCA_954870605.1. NCBI lineage: Eukaryota > Viridiplantae > Streptophyta > Magnoliopsida > Sapindales > Sapindaceae > Acer > Acer campestre. The sequence continues at coordinate 126,153 of OX940811.1, forward strand.
ACCTTGCATGAAGAGAAGTGGAGACAGGTAGGTTAAAATTCTAACACTTGAAATGACATTAATAAATATCTCAAGAGAAGAATATTTCACATAATCCTTACTTGTCCAGTAAACCGGCCATCTTCTTCAAGGCAGCTCCACAAGGGATGTTAGTATCATCCTTGTAGGAAGAAATCTCACGCCCTAACAGTTTAAGGTCTCGATATTCAATAGCAGCTTCTCTCATGGCATCAGCTTTCCGCTCAGGCCAGTTGAAATGCTTTAACACAGCCCGCTCATCAGCCTGTGAGAGATATGATACAAAGCAAATACAGATCATTTATGATCTATCAAGATGAAACTTGGCATTCTTCAATTGAGACATCAACATCAACAACGAAGACCTAACAGCTTTCTTCAGGAGGAACCAGAGGTAATATACAATATATATAACAAACATCATCCATCCTAACAGATAAAATCTCCAAATATATTAATCTTTATGTAGGAAAATCTCATTTACTGATTAATTCGAATAACATATGAAATATTATATAGTAAAAACAAGAAAATGGCAAGATCAACATTAAGATAGTTTCCCATGATATCTCTTGTTGGATTTAGCATCACTATTCACTGCCACCATGATAATGTTCAGTCATTATAGAAATTGTAACCAAAATTATGAAAATCCTATTAGAGTTATTAAGCATATGATACTCAAGATATTACAGTTTGGAGCTAGAAACAAAGTTGGAATCTTCATCGTAAATGAAACTGAGAATGTCTTCCTGGACTTCCAATATGAAGTGATCCAGCAACATGCTATAATGGACTTGGAAAGGGTTTAGAATTTACCAGCGACGAAAGTTCACCGTCAAGCCAATCCACAAATTTTAGGACATCTTCTATATCTGTATAGGCTGCAGCGAGCACTTTCTGGATAAGACTGTTGATGAAATCTCCTTTGGTTTCAATGTCTGCTTTTATCTAGAATTGTGTCAACAAAATTCAAACTTTAAAACTAGGCATATCAGCAAAAATAAATCATGTCTAAAAGGAAAACCTCAAAATTCTTACAGCCAAAAGATGTGCTGAACGATTTTGAATTTCTCCAACTATACTATTGTGTGCACTAAAAACTGCTGGTTTACTGCGATTCACAGGGCTCGGATGATCTTTCTTCATCTCTTGCTTCGTTAACGAATGATAAAGCTGCAGAAATGAAGGAGCCTTGCGAGAGGCAGCTGCTCTTGCTAGAGGCCGCAGTGGGGGTGGTGGGGGTGGTGGAGGCCCTGGTACTGAAGGACAGGCTGTAGCTTTCCTTTCTATATCAGCAGCAGTTTTCGAAATGGAATATGTTGGTCCTGATGGTGGTGGCTTAATATTACTTTGGTCAGCGATTGCCTCCTTCCTTACTATGGAATGTTCCAATTTGTTTGCTATGATTTTTTGAATGTCCTTGAATTTGGGGCTTTTATGCTCTCCAGCAACTGGCTCTCTCTTCTTTCAAACAACAAATGCAAATCACAACACTGACTAACTACTACACTAATCGAATCATTCTCTAAATTTTTGTTTAATAATCTACTCAAACCGAAAACTTATAAGAAATTTATCAAATCAAACAATGAACAGAAAACTAATTAAAAATAACAAAAACAATAATCACATTGATCATATTCTCACCTGCTGACGACAGCTAAGAGCAGCAATCTTAGCTTCAGCAGCAACGAGATCCTCAACAAATTTCTTGTTCTGCTTCTCCAATTCAGCTTTCAAGCTATTTGCTTTATCCAACTCTTCCTTCAAAGACAAAACCTCAGACTGCAAATCTTTAACCAAACTCTCAGTCAAAACCAGCTTCTCCTCCAACTCTTTATTATTATTATTATTATTATTCCTCTCATCAAGCACACCATTTTCGTATTTCCCAGAATCAGCTTCCAAAGTAGCACCAATCCGCTGCTTCCTCGAGCGAGCCAAGACGTTGACCCGGTCAACCTTTTGAGATCCCACTGAGGAGGAGTCCTCTGGAGATTTGGGTTTGTTGAGCACCAAAGACCTCCTGCTCTTTGTAGCAGTAATATTTGTGGTCTTCACATCTGAGGAAACAGGTTTCGGTCTTGTATTAACAGCAGGTGATAATGACACAGCTCCAATACTTGCATGGTCCTGTAAATGTTTAGGAGAGTCCTTGGCTCTGAAACGAGAAGGGGTTGACATGGTAGTGGGTTTGCATTCAGATTTTGTACTAGTACTAGTAGCAGTTGAGGGATGTGTTTCTCGCTGCTGCTCCATGGGTTGGTTTTTGGTATTCTTGTTTCAATCTTTGTTGTCTGGAGAAAAAAACAGAGTCTGCAAATGAAAACACAGCAGGAAGGTATGTAATAAAATGACAACTGTTGTAGTTGTTGGTGAGATGTCTTTGATGAGTTTGTGACCCCACTCTGGCCACAACCATACAAGTTTCTGATTCTATCAGTTATTTATCCATACTAATTAGTTATTAAATTAACGACACCATTAATTAATCATCTGCATTTAATTTTGATGACCAAATCACCGTTGGATTGACATTCTTCTTTTTGTACATATGTTAGTATAGTATGAATGTATGATCATGATTTAGTAGTAGTGGGAACTGGGAAGTCCTATGATGAGATGGGTCCATACTCCATACTCCATATATGATACAAATGAAGATAAACACATTTTTTTATTTTTTTTTTGTAAAAGGGAATAGTTTGAAAAAGACCACCAACTCTCCTATAATCATGTAATTTTAGGCTTGGGATTGAATTGCGTTTTAATTAAGTTGGGGATTTTTGTTGAGTCTCTAAAATGAAAATGGTTGGTTCAAAGTCACGTTATTTGAATTGCATCTATTCATGATTCCATTTAATTTCATGGATGATCATGATCTACATTTCTTTGTCTTTTACGAAACTTTTTTGCTATTATTTATGTTATGTATAGACTATAGACTTATAGAGATGCTCTCCCTATATTAAAGTGATGTCAAACTTTTACTAATAAATTTTGATTCCATATACAATTCTATGATTGTAGTAAAGTAAACCCATTAACATGCAATATCAAAAGTTTTAAGAACCAATTAATGTGAAAATTACAAAAGTAAACTCGCAATTACCAATTATTTATATCAATAATTGACTTAATTAAACACGCCTACTTACTACTTTTTTTTTTTTTTTTTGATAGATGAAACCCTACTTACTACTTAGAGCATAGGGAAGGGAGAGATGATTCTATAGTTAATATTAATATTGTTGTATTGGCGGTGGTGGTGTTGTTGCCAAAAGACCCATCAAACAAGCAAGCATTGTAGAAAGAATAAAAGAGCATAAGCAAAGGCTTTTCCTAGAAGGCACTCAAGGCAGGAAAGAGATGGGTAAAATGAAACATTAAACAGAAGACACAAAACCCAAGAAGGCATATAAAGATTCTTTTTGCAAAGCTAATGCAATTACACGCAACAAAAGTAAAGGTCTTAATCTTTTAATCTTATATAGGGCATAAAAAGACTAAAAAGAAAACTAAAATAGTATAGATGTAGAGGGAGTCATTCAATCATTATCATATATATATAGATCTCCTATTGTCAGTTCGTCCTGACAATAAATATATTATGACAAATAATGTGAACCACTAGATTTATATACTTTGACTCAAAGTGTATGCACTTGTCAAAACTTCTCAATAATCTATAGTCCACATTCTTTATCCTAATATATTTATTGTCAAGACTAGAGATGCACATTTCCCCCCGGGGCCCCAATTTTCCCCGTCCCCATCCCCATTTGGGGATTTTTTTTTGGGGGAAAATGGGGAAATGGGGGGGGGATGGGGATGAAAATCATCCTCAAATTGAAATGGGGAGGGGTCCGGGACCCCTCCCCATCCCCATTTCCCCATTTTCCCCACAATTATGTTGAAATGGGGATGGGGATGGAGGGGAGGTCCCCCATCCCCATTTCCCCATTTCCCCCAATTATATATAATAATATAAATATAATTATAATATATATTTTTTTTATTTTTTTTATTCTTTGAAAACCTAACTCCCTAACCCTAAGTATATATACAATTTTACTCATTTTAACTTCAAGACCTAAAACTTAAAACCTAAAGTTGCTTTCATTTTCTCAACAATTAGTTGTTATTGTAATGAACTTGTGAATTTTAAAACACTTTATTTTGTATTTGTAATGCACTAATGAATTTTATTTTATATTTGCAATGGAATGTTTGATTTTTCAATTTAATTTGTAATTTTTATTCAAATGGGGGAACGAGGGAAACGGGGGAATGGGGAAACGGGGAAAATGGGGAATTGGGGATGGGGATGGATATAGGTCCCCCCAAAATTCCCCATCCCCATTTTCCCCAAATGGGGAAATGGGGAGGGATGGGGGAAGGGTCTAGGTAGTGGGGATGGGGATGGGGGAACCTATATCCATCCCCATTCCCCAAACGTGCATCTCTAGTCAAGACGAACTGACAATAGAAAGATTATATATAAAGGTGAAGTTGATAAAATAAAAAAATAAAAAATAAAGAGAGGCATATAATGTGGGTGGCAATCAATCTATAGATAGGTGTCAAGTTACACAATTAATGCAACGGTGACTTTGAGGATCGATGATAAGATATTATCATATATGTACGTCTCTACCGATCGAAATTACCAATGATGGTGATGAAGATGAAACAAAGCAATTGTTGTTTTCAGTTCACATACTCACATGTCAACTTTATTTAAGATCACATGTTCCTCTCTCTCTCTCTGTCTCTCTCTCTGTGCTCGATCAGGACAGGACCACCACCACCACCACCGTATCATGGTCATGGGTCCTCACTGATCTGTTTTATGAATCAATCAACACCACTCTCATGACCTTTTGCTATTTATTGTAATTCAAGTGTATGTTGCAAAAAACAAACATGCATGATAATCAACATGTGATTACTTTGTTTTTCACATTATTACAACATAAGTAAATATCAAAGGTGGACACGCACGTACCTTCAAGTATAGGAAAACAAATGGTGTCTTGAGGCTGATCTCAGTCAGGAGTAGAGATGCTGATGAGCAAAGAGGAGGTGGGGATTTCCTTTGAAGTAATGCTTCATATATCATGAAAAAGGGGTTTTGGTTAGTTGCCATTTCGCATCAAATGGTGTTGGCTTTGATTGTGATTTCAGATTTAGTCTTCTCTATTATTATTATCTCTTTATAACCACTCCTAACCTCCACTTAATTCCCACTTTTATTTGCTTTCAAATGTAAAATTCCATATCAAATACTTGTGGATTTTCACATCATCCCATCTGTTTCATTAGCTTTAGCTTTAATCATTAATGTGATCACCGTTAAATAATGATTAAGCATATCATAATTAAACACGTTTGTCATATAACATGATGAATTATTGGAGGAGTAAAATATACTCACAAGTCACAACAAATATTACAAAATCCACTTAAGTGGTTGGAAAAACACTAATACAATCAACCATTCTCTCTTTTTCTTCCTTTTTGACTCTGTATAATAATTATTATTATTATTATTTGATTTTCTTTAGTAGGTAGAGGGTCAATTGATGACAACATATATTCCTTCTGTGACAACAATGGCTGTCTCCACCAGTATCACTTCAAGCAATGCTAATCATTATACAATAATATATATATATTTACACACACAGAAATAGAACGCTTAGAATTTAAAAAATATTCTCCAATTTTGATTCCTCTTTCAGTCTTTTGTTGTTTTACAAATGACAACTGGTAAAGAAAACAAGAAATCAAAGGAAAGGCAAGGCTGTTGAATGGAGCTTTTCAGATGTTGAGATGGCAACATCCTTGAGCTACTACTTTACAATATTGTCAAATGGGCATTGACAAATGTTTTATGTTGCTCTGTGCATCCAATTAAGCTGTGCATATCATCATTAAACAAAAACCCTAACATTCTTTTAGCAAAGCCAATGCAAATACAACAAACAAATAAAAGAGTAAGGTATCATATATGGATGCACTCTTTAAAAAGACTCCACTTAATTCATTGTCACTTTTATTGCTTTCAAATGTAAAATTCCATTTGAAAAGTTGTGGATTTTCTTTCACATCACTCCATCTGTTTCATCGGCTTTAACCATTAACAAGTATGGATGACATATTAAAAACCATTCTATTGTACACAGATAACTTAACAACCAAACTATCAACTCTACAACACCAAGCTAAAATCTAGTACTAATATCGGCCTACCAAGATAAAGTCGTCATCATCTAGAACCTGAACGTCCTTGTCTCCTACAAAATTCTCTCTCCCAATACTCTTCACCAGTTTCACAAATTCTACCCTCTTTGCCAGAGGCAGAGGCACGTATGGCAATCTAAAAACTGGGCGTATAACACCGAGTTGAGCAAGCGCTGTGTTTAAGGGGATGGGGTTTGGTTCCTGGAAAAGCCACTCAATCAGAGGCATAAGCTTTGAATTCAGGGAAGGGTTCTTTCCTTCAAAGAGAAGTTGTCGAATTAATCCTGGAACCAAGTTGCTAGTAACAGATATCACCCCAGTAGCCCCATAATCCCACCTAGCATCATGCAACTGGTCATCATTCCCAGTCCAGACCACAATTCCATTATCTGTGTACTGTTTAACCCGATCATTTCCAACACATTCCTTAATACCAGCCAGGTTCGGACTCTGAGTCAAAGTATGAATTACGCGCGGGAGAATATCTTGGCCAGTTCGTGATGGAACATTGTAAATAATGCTAGGGCCCATGGACAACACACTATCAAAATGAGAAAGCATGCCCTCCATGGAAGTTTTACCATAGTAAGGATTGATGTGCAGGGCAGCATGCATTCCAACAGCAAAACCTTGTTCAGTGGCATGAATCGCTTCTCTGGTGGAGTTGCTTCCGGTGTTTCCAATTACTCTAATTGATCCACCAAAACAATTCACAGTGTGGCCAATAAGCATTATATGTTCGTCCCAGCTCATCAATTGTCCTTCACCAGTTGTGCCGCCAACAATCAGACCTTCAGCTCCATCTTCTATCTGCATATTCACCAGGTCATCATAAGCTTCAAGATCAAATCTGCCATCTGGAAGATATGGGGTTTTGATGGCTGTTATCAATCTAAGAGACTTTATATCCTCTGTCGACGTCCTACAATCATAGTAAGAGTATCCATAACCATCATTTAGAACAAATTCTTATAAACAGCACATAACCATTTCCAGCAAGCTTAAGTGTCAATAATGAACATCATTCTCTACAGCGTGAACAGAATTAAATTCCATAGAAACTTTATACTCAATTTAGAACAAATCATGACAAATAGTGTTTGATTTTGATATTGTGGAAACGTTTTGATCATCGCACACCACAATTAATAGCATCAAAATAAAATTTTCTGAACCTTGAACAATTAAGATGAAGAAAACAAGTACAAATTCTTAGTTGTATGAGTTAGACCCTCCATTATCAAACTCTATGCATAATGAGTTTGAGCTTCAGCCGGAAAAAAGAAATAGAAAAAAACTGATGTAGATAAACTTGATTAATTGTGGATGTGAAATATATACCAGTGCAACATTTGAAAAGAAGCTATGCAATATCGACTGACTGTGTTGTGCATAAATTTCAATTGATTTCAAGTAGAGCAAGACATTGAAATATAAATAGCTTACCTGTTTTTGGATTCAAAACTACGCATAGGAAGATGGTAATTAGGAATAATCGCAGCTTGTGGGGGTCTCCATTTGTTGTTTTTTCTGCATCATCATAGCAAACATTCACAAACAAATAATTTCAGCTTGCCTATGTTACTACAATCAGTGTAGAAGAACTGGTGACCACTTGATGCGTGATCAATGTGAATTCAGAAATATTACATTGATTGATCAAAAGATGATAAAAGAATTAGTTGATAACTGACTGTGCCTATCTGGCAAGATTCAAGTCAGAGGTGCCAAAATAGTCAAGTTAAAGTTTATAATTTTTGTAAAGCTTGTATATAAGCGGTTGTTGTAATCAAGAAAAATCAGAGGTCCATTAATGGAGATTTCTTCTCTCTGAAATATTTTTCATTTGACAAACATGTTGCTATTTCTATCAAACACATAAAGAGTGTTTATATGGTCTCACTAACAAAAGGACAAGTCTTGCAATAAACAACAATGAATAAATCCAGCTCATTTACATTACATGAAATAATATTATTAATAAAAATAAACAAATGAATAAATTAAAAAGACCTTGCTATCAGGAGCGAGTGATGAATGGAGGTAGCAACCGTCATGGCGGCGGTGGAGGGTGGCGGCGTCACACTCAAAACACTCGAATTATTTGTTAGGGTTTCTCTGTCTGGATTCTGGAATTGGGAATATTATTATTATTATTATTATTATTATTATTTATTTATTTTTATTTTTTTCTCTAATATTTTCATGAACGGCCCACTAGAGACATACCAGCCACAGCCCACAGGCAGCCCACTTGAAAAACAAACGGGGTAAAATATCATTTTCAATAACATTTACAATCACATTGGAGTAAAATATAGTGACAAGTCACTACAAATATTATATTACAAAATGTTATGGCAGGCAAGATCCACCAAGTGGTTGGAAAAACACTAATACAAACAATCAAGATTCAAGCATTCTCTCTTTTTCTTCAATTGATGTTCAACAAACAGACAAATGTTTTGTGTTGCTCTGGATAATTATACAAAAACCATAACAATACAAACAGACAAATGTTCTGTGTTCTGGATAATTCTACAAAAACCATAACAATACAAACTACAACAAAAGCTGACTTGGGTCGGTCGGCTACAACAATGTTAATTTCACATTCAGCTTTACTTTGCGAAGCAACTCGGAGACTGTTTTCCTTGTTAACATGTAGTGTGAGCTTTCTTTTTCACAAACCCAATTGTTGAACCCTCTGAAAACCTTCCGGCACGGACTGACTGTAAGCGCTTTCAGAGCAACTGAATTCTCAAGCAAATACTTCAAGAGCTCAATTTCATGCTTTTCGCCATAGAATCCATTCATCTCAAGTTCATTGAGATGCTTATGGGGACATTCTGGAAGAAGCCTCTCTATTTCACGCTGTTTGATAAAGCTTGGAGAGAACAACTGCAAACAAGGAAAATGAGAATATTATATTTCTAATCAGTTATACATATACTTGTACTTGTAAAGTTAACTTGAGTTTTTATTTATAGAAATGGTAGTATCTATCTAACTCACATTTAATTGTAGCTTCTGCAACAAAGGGAAGGTCCTGAGGATGTATGCAATCCAGCTTAGTCTGTCTTCATCATGAAATGGGTAAATGCTCAGAACCAACTCTTTCACATTCGTAAATGCTGGTCCATTATCTGGTAGCTTAAGTACCTGAAATTCAAAGGAATTAATTAGCTTGGTATGCAAAAAACAAGCCAACACAAATTGTAAATTACTCTTATGAAATAATAGAACAACTTCTACTCACATTCATGGACAAAATCGAGAACAAATTCAGTTTTTCCAACTGAGGTAGCTCACTTGCCAATCTCGTAAGAGCATAAGTTGTACCAGACAAGCGATTCTTTTGTGTGAAACATATATAAGCTTCAACAAGATTGGGAACATGCTTGAAGGAGAAGCTAACTACAGGACCGCTATATTCTAATCTTCTGACATTCTCAGATGATATCTCAAGCTCATTTAATCTTAAACACTCTTGTATTCTCAAGAACTTCAACCGGAGGCTTGAACCATCAAAATTTAAATTGACAAGATCCTGGCAACAATGAAGACTCAATGTTTCAAGATGCAAGCAATTTGATAAGAGCTTCTTCAACATGTCGTCACTAATACTGACACGCCACAATTCAAGTTTGATCAAGGAGTTGAGACAATTGGAACTCAAAGGTACACTTAAAAGGCATGAATCCAGTTTCAGAAACTTTAGATTACTTTTTCTCCCTGGTGCAGCAAGAAGGCCGCAATCAAATCTATAATGTTCATGTTTAGTTGAACAGGCACAGTTCATATGACTGCAAGACTTGGATAGGTTGAGATCAATACTTTCAACTTCCTTCATAACAGCACAACTGATCCAGTTGTCAATATGAGAAGAAAACTCCTTGCCCAAGTGAAAATGGACGGTTAATGAATTCATCTTGAGGCCCTTGCGACGTTGGTTCATTAATTCATCGACTCGATGTACAAACTTGCGTCTTTCTTTACGTCTGCTTGATTTGCTTATACAACTAGTCGTTGATGGCCTTAAGTGAGCTCTGCTTCCAAGTACATTAAGTGAATCAAATTTGAGGTGGGAGTGACAGGTCCAAATGGATTTCCAGCTTTTCGACAAAATACTAGTCCTTATAGCCTCTCTCAGCGGTAGCAAGGATATAATTTTGGAAAGAATCCCATCGGGTAGCTCCATAAGGGGGTCCTTTCTTACCATTAACTCGGCTGTTTTCAATCGTTTGATACCCATCTTGTTTTTCTTCAAGATTCACTATACTATTTAACCCTTCCTTGACCACAAATCAGCGGAAAAAAAAATTCAATATTTATAGGGTACAAACTAATGCTAAAATAGGAAATTAACAAAAATAAGAAACTAACACACAAGAGGAAACTTTATGTTGAAGAAAACTTAATTTCCTAATTTCGATAGGAATCACAACAGATACAATTAAAAGAGGAAGAAGAAAGAGGAAAAGAGAGGGAATACGCCCAATCGGCAGCGGAGGTAGAAGCAAGGATGCCGGAGAAGGATCCGGCGCCGGATCGCAGAGAGAGAGAGAGGGAAAAGAAAAGAAAATTAGTAACTGAGCAATCAAAAATAAGATTTTGTGAAGAACCCCCAAATTCTCATAAAAGAAACCTTGGCAAATTGTTGATCGAGAACTGTTTACTCAAACGTGAGATGAACCATTATTATGATTATTGTCATGAACAAAGAACAATCAAAGATAACAAGATTAATCGTAAAAGACACACAGAAGAGTTAAAAGAGACTTACAAAGTAGAGCAAGCAGGCAAGAAATAAGTGGGTTCCATGAAAATTTGCTTGTGGGTGTCTGAGAAAATGAGAAAATTTTAGTGCTATAAAAGCAAAAGACTAGGCAGAATTTATTTTGTTTTTTGTTGAAGACCAAGTCCTATTAGAAAAAGGAAAGCAAATCCAATTCTACGTTCCACAGTTTTTTTTTTTTTGTGTTGTGTACTTGTGTCTTGTGTTCGGTTTTCTATTCAACTCGAATTTGGTGGACCCCACCAGTCCCGCCTATTATTAACCGCGCTATGGCACGTGGCCAACTCTGATTTGATTTATTTCCGTTACATTGTTTACATGTGATTATTCCCTAATTATATAAACTATAAACAACCAAACCCATAGTCACACTTTCACTGTAACAATCACTCACCGGAGAGCGGCCACCTACCTTCGCCCGTCGCTCGTCCGCCGCCGGAATCAAGGTAATCACATAATCGCACTTTTTAAACTGTTTATCATTTTTTTCCTGAAAAACTTTGTATATAATATTGGAAGTTTTGGATTTTAAGTGAATGCTGAATTTTGTGAGAGAATTTTCTACAAACTTTTGATAACTTTTTAAAAAAATTGTTAACAAACTTTGCTCCTGCTTTGATAAGTGAGATGTCTAACTTGTATAGAGAAAGATGTTATTACTTGAACAACACACACACTGGAGTGCTGTTATGACCACCTCCACCGTATCCAAATCTTGTTTTTTTTTCGTCGAAATCTGAATTATAATGTTGGTATTAAACTGAACAATTTCTCAATTATAATGTCACTTTGCTCCAACCTTTTTATAGAAATGATTTTCTTCATGTTGCGATTGTCACTAATCGAAAGTGCGTAGTTTACAATTGATTATCGTTTTGCATATGATAGATACGAGATTTTTCTCAAAGTCCAGTTGCCCTGGAATGTTATCATTCCTGCTGCAAGACTGGAGTCAAACGGCCTGATGCTCCAGAGATGTATGATTCTCCGCATATTGGATGACTTTGCTTCCAAAAAAGCAAGCAAACATCTTGGATATTATATGGCTGTCACCACTCTCGACAACATCGGATAGGGAAAAGTCAGGAACAGCACAGGAGATGTGCTGTTTCCTGTTCTTTTCAGTGGAATGGCCTTCAAAATTTTCAGGGGGAGAGATAATAGAGGGAGTCATACACAAGCATCACATTGGATTATTCCAAACAATCATACACAAATCATGAAATATACAACTTGTAACGCACACACTGTCAACAATTTTGACTAGAATACGCAATCCCACTTGTTTTTTTCTTAATTATCATGTCAATCGAAGAAGAGTCACTAGGATAAAGCAGCATTGGTGTGTAAAGCAACCAAAGAAGCATATATACCTTCTTTTATATTGACCAAAGTTTCATGCTTTCCTTTCTCAGCAATCGCACCATTTTTTACCACGGCAATCACATCAGCACCCTTGATTGTCGATAATCTATGTGCTACGACCACTGTGGTTCTGCCTACCATGATGCGATCCAATGCGTCCTGGACCACCCTTTCGGATTCTGCATCAAGTGCACTTGTTGCTTCATCTAGAAGTAATATCTTAGGTGCCTTCACTATTGCTCTTGCGATTGCCACCCTTTGTTTCTGTCCACCTGACAATTGAGTCCCTCTCTCACCTACGAATGTGTCATACCCCTGCACTTCCAAAAACAGCTTTAGTGAGCGTTTGTTGCAGAAAATATGTGACATGAATATGATTACAGTTTCTCTTAACCTGTTTTAAGCTGCTAATGAACTTGTGAGCATTTGCCAATTCTGCTGCTTGCATGACTTCTGCTTCTGTGGCATTTCCTTCCTTGCCATATGCAATGTTGGTTCTGATAGTGTCATTGAATAACACCGGCTCCTGGCTTACCAGGCCCATCTGCTGCCTCAACCACTTCAGTTGTAGCTTTTGGATTTCTATTCCGTCCAGTGTGATATGACCTGAATCAGGGTCGTAGAATCTCTGCAACAATGAGATCACTGTCGATTTCCCACTCCCACTTTCTCCAACCAGAGCTACTGTCTTGCCAGAACGGATGGCCAAGCAAAGATCTCTGAAAATTTGAATGTCAGGTCTTGTGGGATACTTAAAACTGACATGGTGAAACTCGATTTCTCCCTTAACATTTTCTATTGTTGTTCCGGACTCATCACCCGAGTATATTTTTGATTTCTGGTCAAGAATCTGAAAAACAGAAGCAACAGCACTGTTTGCCTTACTGGCTTCAGGAGCAAGGGAGCCAGATTGAGCTATTGCAGTTGCTGCCAAAGTGAGAGCAAAGAAAACCTGCAAATTTTGGTCTCCTAGTAAGGAACTTTAAGGATATAAAACATAAATTTGTGACTGATGAACAAGGGAAAACAATCTTACGCGGAACACGTCAGAAATCGTTGTTGCACCTTTCTCAACAAGTCGGGCTCCAGCATAGAAACCGGCACCATAGACAGAAAAGAGCAAAAAGTAGGACAGTCCAAAAGCTATCCCACCCATCAAACCTTGCTTAATTCCTGCCTTAATAGGGCCTTCACATTTCTTGTGATATAATTGCATCACTTTCTCTTCAGCACAGAAAGAAGCTACTGTTCTTATACTCCCTACTGCATCATTGGCAACTTGACTTGCTTCTTCATACATTTTCTGCAAACATTTAAAAGGTTTAGCTAAGCCAGTCAATACAGTTAAATTAGGAGAATTGTATGGAGCAAACCTTAGCATCAGCACTGAAACCTTTAAGGGACTTCATATACATATATCCATTAACTCCTATGAGGGGCAGCAATGCAAAGACTATGAGGGCCAGTTGCCAGTTTGCTTCAAAAGCAATAACTAAGCCAGCAATTACTGTTGAAATATTTTGAACAAGCAGAGCAAGAGCATCTCCAACTATACTACGAACACAAGCCGAATCTATCGCTAGTCTTGCACCTATTGCACCACTTGAGTGGTCAGGATCATCAAACCAACTTACTTCCATGTAAACCACTTTCTCGAAGCACATTGATCTTATCCGTTTTATCAGTTTACACCCAGCCACAGCAAAAAAGTATGACCTTAAAGGATAAGTAAATAGACATAGAGTGGAAAGAACAAAATACATCAATGCCCAAAATTGTGTACCCTTACGGAGTTCATGTGGTGGCTTATAGAAGGATTCTATTACACTGGAAAGCAGGACCCCCAGTGTAGGTAATGTCATACCAATTACAGCTGCAGCAATTGTGCCAAGTAGTAAAACTGGCATCTCTGGCTTGTTAAGACAGACCAGGCGGCGAAGTGGGACTTCTGGAGGTCGTTTAGAAGTAGAATTGTAATTTTCTTGAGGTGCTGTGTCCAGGACATTTACTCCAGTGGGTACACCAAATGAAATTGAGAATGAGTGACGACTGCTGTTTCCAATTCCAGATGATCCTCGGCTTATGGACCGTATGAAAGACATACGCTGGCTTGATTGCCTTCCTGAATCCACTGTTATTTCTGGCCTGCTCTGAACATTTACAACATATTGTTCTGACACTATCCCCATCTCTTGTAACCGTATAAGCTGGCTATACGGTCCATCAGGATCCTTGGTTAGCTCAGAGTGTTTTCCTGATCAATGACAGTGAATTCAAAGCTGTAAAATGATTGAGAAGTAATGAAAAGGATATTGAGAACTCAAGTGGTAGCTAAGTGACTAATTTGATTAAGCATTTAGGAAATTTTCATCAACTTTTAGCACTTATCATGAGTTATTGAACAATACATATTACTGTTAGGAAACTTTTAGTGATGTTTATTAGAAAAGCTGAACCTGTTTCAACAATTTTTCCCTGATGAATGACAGCAATCATATCAGCATTCCTCACTGTACTCAAACGATGGGCTACAATGACTGTGGTTCGGCTGATCATAATTCTGTCCAACGCCTCTTGCACTGATCTTTCAGATTCTGCATCAAGAGCACTGGTGGCTTCATCTAAAAGTAGAATTCTCGGGTTTTTAAGAATTGCTCTAGCAATAGCTACTCTCTGCTTCTGCCCCCCTGATAGCTGAGTTCCATGCTCTCCAACCATTGTGTCTAGTCCCTATAAGAAGCATCAATTCTGATAAATCAAAAGGTCTATCATAACTAAAAAGGAAAAAACTTCAAAACAAAATGAGAGAGATTAAAAAAAAAACCTCAGGCAGTTTATCAATGAACTTAGCAGCATTGGCAAGTTCTGCAGCAGCCCTGATTTCTTCAATAGTAGCACCATCCTTCCCATAGGCAATATTATCTTTAATGCTAGAACTGAACAACACAGGTTCCTGGCTAACAAGCCCTATTTTGTCTCTGATCCATTTCAGTTGAAACTCTTTAAGATTGACACCATCTATAAGAACTTCACCGGCCTGTGGGTCGTAAAATCTCTCTATCAAACTGATCACTGTCGATTTCCCACTTCCACTTTGCCCAACCAAAGCTACAGTTGTACCACTAGTTATCAAAATGGAGAATCCATTGAATATTTGTTCATCTGGTCTTGCAGGATAACTAAAATAAACATCTCTTAATTCTATGTCTCCACGAATGTCATCTAATGTCAATCCATTGGTGTCATAAGCATCTATCTGTGGTTTCCTTTCAATTGCCTCAAACATTTTATATGCTGCAGCCTGTCCTGCAGCAAATGCACTAAAGCATGGAGATGTCTGTCCTAAAGACCTGGAAAATCAAAGAAAACAGTGAACAATATATAATCTCTTTCAAGAGACCAATCCTTCCAGGACAAGTTAATAAAACAGAAGAAACGACTTACAAGGATCCGGTCATGACAGAAAACATTACACTTATGACATCTCCTCCTGAATATCCTTTCTCAAGTATCATTTTCCCACCAAACCATACAGCCAATGAATAGCTGGAAAATATAAAAAAGGTAGTTGCGCCTAAACCCAACCCTGCAGCCAAGCCTTCTTGCACACCAGATTTGTAAGCTTTGGTTAAAGACTCATTATACTTAGCAATAGCTTGCTTCTCCCCAGTAAATGATGCAACCTGTTTGTTTTGAGAATGACCATCAAAATCATGATTTTTAAATGAAGAAATGGAAATATTTTAGCATTCTTCAAGTCAAGGGATTTTAATTTTTACAGTTCTGATTGCACCAATTGTCTGTTCTGCCACAGTTGCTGCAAGTGAATAAGCTGTTTGTCCACGCGATGCCAGCTTTGCTATTACAGTAGTCATAACAGCACCAGCAGCTACAAGAGCTGGAATTGAAGATAACATGACAAGAGTGAGAAGCCATCCCTTGGCAAATGCAACAGCAAAGCCTCCAATAAATGTTGATAATAGCTGTATGAGCTTTCCAACCTGAATCATGCGGAAAAAATAAAGTTCAAGTGGTTAAAAGTATATTTGTAACTCTTTTAAGACAACAGGAAACAGTGATGACAATTGAAGGCTTTCATGACACATCATGGTATACCTTCTCTCCCATTGCATCTTGAATAAGTACAGTGTCACCTGACATCCTTTCGATAATTTCTCCGGTGTGAGTTTCCTTATCGAAGAAGCCAATATCTTGCCTCAATATTGTTTTCAGGTATAAACTTCTTATTCGTGCTGCTTGTCGTTCCCCAGTGACAATCCAGCAAACCACCTCTGCAAAACAGCAAACATAGACACCTCAGTTAAACCAAACAGCAATTCAATCCATATTTTATCTCAGCGAGAAGCCTGATAAACTTACGGAAAAAACCTGCAGCGCCTGACCCAATAGCCAAGTATAAAAACTTCAGAGACACCTGAGGATATAAAAAAATCAATCTTTTTCATATTGTATGACAGAAGATAGTTCAAATTCTGAAGAAAAAAAAATTAAGTTTCAGAATACCTTTGAAACTTCATCAACCATATGTTTCATGTTTGCATTGTCTCCAAATGAATTTACGAAACCTCCAAAGAGTAGAGCCATAAGGGGCATGCAGATTCCATTTCCAATAGCAGCAATGGTTCCCACAACCATTAGCAAAATATCAGTGGAGTCAGCAAAGGAGAAAAGCTTGTAATATGGCACTGTTTTACTGCTTTCTTCTTCCTTCTTGATTTTGTCTAAATCTTTTTTATGGTCATCTGAGGGTTGCTGTGACTCTCCTGCTGGTGAGTGACTTGTTGATGCTGCCATTGGCTCCGTGTTTATTTCTCCATCCATATCGTTTGCCTTGGTCATGCTGCCTACAACATAACTTGTTTTGCTAAAGTTCACATCAAATACTTTGAGATTGAAACTTAAATGGCTACAATAAAACAAGCATAAGACATGTATTCGAAGCAAGGAATAAGTCTAACATCGAGTCTCAAACAGACAACGGGAAAGTCCATTTCAAAACAAATATCACAATAACTGAGAACTTTTAATAAGTTGGCATGACAAAAAGCATTGAACTAACCAAAGACTGAAAATGTTTCTTCTGATTCACACTATCTTTGGAGGCTGATGATATGTTTGTACTTGGCCTCTGAAGATCAATCAACCGAGCTTGCTGCAAATGTTCCCTTGCATGCTTCCCAGAAACAGTGCTTTATAACCCCACCTTCATGGCCTACCAAGACAAATTCAATACTCTACCATAGTATAAACAACTATATATATATAAAGAGTTTAAATAAGAAGTAGTCTTTTTTTTTTTTTTTTTTTTTTTGAACGAGGAAGAAGTAGTCTTTATTCAGACAATTTAAACTAGAAGTTGACAGTGTTAGAAATCTATGAAATGAAAATGAAAGCCAGCAAACCCAAATACTGGTTTCTTTGTCTTACAGTTATTAAACTAAGGTCAAAAATTACAGGTCCCCTATCATTAAGTCATTAAATCAAGATTAGTTGCCTAGTTGGTGTCTTTTGTTTTTTTTAAATCCCATTATATTCATATAAGCTACCTATTCCACTGTCAACATAGGGGACCGCATGCTGATTGCTAATCTGCTGCTTAAGAGTTTGTCATTAGTATTTGTATATGTATTAGTGAAATGTCATGAGAAGAAAGCCGCCACAAGCAGTGAGGACAGCTAAATTGGAGATTTTCAATCATTTAACATTATTTAGATTCTCGTTTACATATAATACATCATACCGTTTGATTTGTTTTTGTATAAAAATCAAGACATTATATACTAATGACTCTCTCTAACCAAACAAAGCTAACATGTTAGTCGCTAAGGTTTCAATCAAATAACCTGTCTCATTTGTCTCTTCACCTTCAAGTTTAATTCTATAGAGAACCAATGGTCTTGTCCTTGCATGCTTGTTTATTAGTCTATCCTACCATTTAATATAATATAGAAAAAACCACCTAACCTGTTGATCACAAAATATTTTATATATATAGCACATTCTTTAATCTGATTTAGTTTAGAAAATCATATTAACAACCACTGAGCTGGACCTAAGAGCTTAAACTATTACCTAAGGATCTAAATAATGTAATGCTCTCTAACAAAATAAATAAATAAAAGAAATCAACAAAAAGATACAGCAGATTTAAAAATTATAGGGTCCTAAATTGATCGAACAACAGTACTTCATTGTCGCATTTGCATGAAGTATATTCCATTAGCATATAACATACTGTGTTTTCAAAGTGTGCATAAACTATTTGTTGAAATGGAATTTGTTTAGAGTCAAAAAGCCTGAAAAGGGAAAGAATATATGCCCTTAAAACTAGCCTCATCAATTGCAGGAGCTTAAAAATGAGAATTCGGAGGTGAGTGGTGGTTACTGGTTGATACAACTTTTGCATGTGTGTCCGTCATCCATGAACATTGAATATTGATTCTAATCCTCATTTTTTATAACGGATTATTATCGTCCTCTTCTTCAAGAATATATGCCCCGGCCCCCTCAATCTTGTCATCTTTTCAGTGCTACTCTCTATTTTTACCTTTCTCTGCAGCAAAAACTTTCTTTTAATTGATTGGGTTGTTATGCTTGCTTGGATATATACATGAGTTCGTGCATGTAAAGTTAATCAGTAATCTCCAGATGCTTATCATTTGTAATCTGATGTCATTATAGAATCTAGGTGTCACTGAGCTTTCTTCTTTTTTAATCCAGACACTTCTACATAGTTCTCTGGTTTGTCCAACTTGATTATCTGATTTCTGATATTCTTAAATATTGTTTAACATATTAATACGTATTAGTAATCAAATTAAACCCACTTCTTGATTTTCAATCCTCCTTGAAAGTTACATTACATGTCAGATTCCATTGCAGGCATTAGTTTGATGTAATTGTGTGTGGTGCTACCAAAGATGCATAAATGCCATCCTTGACATTGATTAACATTTTATGCTTTCCTTTCTCTACTATGGTTCCATTTTTAATCACAGCAATCACATCTGCGCCCTTAATTGTAGATAACCGATGAGCTACTACCACTGTTGTTCGATCCAACATTACTCGATCCAATGCATCTTGAACCAATCTTTCGGATTCAAGGTCAAGAGCACTAGTGGCTTCATCTAGTAGCAAAATTTTTGGAGCCTTCACTATTGCACGTGCAATTGCAACTCGTTGCTTCTGTCCACCCGATAATTGCACTCCTCTCTCTCCTACTGATGTATCATACCCCTGCATCCAAGTCATTCTCATTTATGCCATTTTAACAACTTTTAGAAGTGCTGGTAAGCAGAAATATAGTGTATAGGCACTACGGAATACATAGTTCTAACCTGTTGTAAGCCACTAATGAAGCTGTGGGCATTTGCCAATTCTGCTGCAGCTATAATTTCTGCCTCTGTCGCGTTTCCTTCCTTTCCATAAGCAATGTTGGCTCGGATGGTGTCATTGAACAACACAGGCTCTTGGCTCACCAGGCCCATCTGCTGCCTTAACCATTTCAGTTGTAGCTTTTTGACCCGTTTCCCATCTAGAGTAATATGACCTGAATCCGGCTCATAAAATCTCAGCAACAATGAGATTACTGTTGATTTCCCACTCCCACTTTCTCCAACCAGAGCTACCGTCTTACCAGAGCGTATAGTCAAGCTTAGATCGCGGAGTATATCAATATCAGGCCTTGTTGGATACTTGAAACTGACATGCCTAAACTCAATTTGACCCTTCACATTTTCTAAGGTCATTCCAGAGTCGTTACTAGAGTCTATTCTGGATATTTGGTCAAGAATTCTAAATACAGAAGCAGCAGAGTTCTTGGTTTTACTGACATCAGGAGCAAGAGAGCTTGATTGAGCAATTCCAACGGCAGACAAAGTGAGAGCCAAAAAGACCTGTAAACAGTAGCAAATTATATATAAGAAGTGAATTAATTAGCAAATGTATAAACTAATAAACTCAGGATGCTTGAGTTATTTGACACAGTGAAAAAGAAACCTTACATGGAAAACCTCAGTGAATGTTGCCTTGCCACGATCAACTAATATGGCTCCAACATAAAAACTGACAGCGTAGACGAAAAAGAAAAAGAAGAAGGATAGACCAAGGCCTAACCCACTAATCAAACCTTGCCTTATTCCAGCCTTAATTGGGCCATCACATTTCTTCTGATAGAGTTGCATCACCTTCTCTTCAGCACAAAACGAAGCTACCGTTCTTATGCTGCCAACAGCATCACTGGCAACCTGGCTTGCTTCCTCATACATTTTCTGCAACCATTGCATAGAAACTATATTTATAAAAATAAAAAAAAATAAAAAAAAAAGAGAGGTTATTTGAAAGCCTACAATTTCTTTGTTTGATGCTATTTAATGCAGATTAGCAATGACTTATATAAACTAGTTTAGTGTAAACCTTAGCATTTTTGCTGAACCCTTTCATGGACTTCCATCGAATATATCCACTAACTCCCATCAGAGGAAACAAAGCAAGGATTAGAAAAGCCAATTGCCAGTTTGATTTGAAAGCAATTAACAAGCCTGCAACTACTGTTGCAATGTTCTGAACTAGCAAAGCCAGTGCATCTCCAACCAGACTTCGCACTGCAACTGCATCTGTGGAAAGCCTTGCACCAATTGCACCACTGGAATGCTCAGCTTCATCAAACCAACTTATCTCCATGTATACCACTTTCTCAAAGCACATTGATCGTATACGCTTTATTAACTTACACCCTGCCACTGTGAAAAAGTACATGCTCAAAGGTGTAGCCAATAAAGATGCCACACCAAGAACCACAAACATTAATGCCCAAAATTTGGTGTCCCTTTTGAGTTCATCTTCTGGCTCATAGAAAGTTTTAACTATAGCAGCAAGCAGCACACCAAAAATTGGTACTATTACACCATTGGCCACTGAAGCTATAGCACCTAGCAGTAATACAGGTATCTCTGGGCTGTTAAGATAAATCAATCGGGTAAGTGGGATTTCCTGAGGCTGTTGTGATGTCCCACAAGCAGGAGTATCATATGGTTTTGCTGGTGTTCTTTTTGAAATGCTGAATCTGGGGGTTGCAGTTGGAGCTGAGAATGAGCGGCTAGCACTGTCTGGATAAGTTACAGCATTTTGCTCGAACTCTCTTCTAGTTTCTTGCAATCTTATGAGATGAAAATATGCTCCATCTGGATCCTTGAGTAGGTCAGAGTGTGAGCCTGACTACGAGAAAGGAACATCATTCAGAAGATATGCATCTTGGTAGAAAAACTATTGCATTGGAAAATATAGCAAGAAAAATGTACAAAAGTTGTGTTTTGAAACTAGTAATAACATCAGTCAACTATTAAGTATCTCTGAGTCATTAACTGATTTCCAAAGCAATTGTATAGATTCAGGGAAATTTCTGTTCAAATTCAAGTACTGAGATAGAATGATATCAGCAAACTCTTACCTTTTTCAACAACGTTCCCATTCTGAATAACAGCTATCATATCTGCATTCCTTACTGTACTCAAACGATGGGATACAATCACAGTTGTCCGATTGATCATAATCCTATCAAGTGCCTCTTGCACCATCCTCTCAGATTCAGCATCAAGAGCACTTGTGGCTTCATCAAGAAGTAGGATTCTTGGGTCTTTTAGAATTGCTCTGGCTATTGCAACTCTCTGCTTCTGGCCCCCAGATAGCTGAATTCCATGCTCACCAACCATGGTGTCTAGTCCCTGAAGAAAATGCAACACAAATATTCAAAGGACTATTCATTCACAAGACAGATCCAAAGGACTGACTCTTAACACTATAAATGCGAAAATAAACGTATGAAATAACAAAGAAAATATGAGTTAATTGAATGATTGAAGAATTAAACCTGAGGTAGATTTTTTATGAAGTTATCAGCATTGGCAAGCTCAGTAGCTGCCTTGATTTCTTCAATAGTAGCACCATCCTTCCCATATGCAATATTATCTTTAATGCTACAAGTGAACAGCACAGGTTCTTGGCTTACAAGGCCTATTTTGTCTCTGATCCATTTAAGCTGAAACTCTTTGAGATTAACACCATCTATAAGAACTTCACCAGCTTGCGGGTCATAAAATCTCTCTATCAAACTGATCACTGTTGATTTTCCACCTCCACTCTGCCCAACTAGAGCAGCAGTTGTACCACTAGATATCGAAAGAGAGAATCCATTTAGTATTTGCTCATTTGGTCTTGCTGGATAACTGAAACCAACATTCCTTAATTCAATATCACCTTCGATATCATACGATTTCAGTCCATTGACATCATAAGCATCAATCTCAGGCTGCCTATTGATTGCCTCAAACATTTTAAATGCTGCAGCTTGTCCAGCAGCAAATGCACTTAAGCATGGAGATGCCTGCCCGATAGACCTTAAAAAATCCAAATAAAATGTTGAACATATATTCTTTTCAGTTATAAAGTTTCCTAATTCCAAAAGGCACCAAGAACATGTATGCATTTCCATTACTTATTTGAACATGATAAAGCAATATGTGCCTGATGAAATATGCAGCAGAGTTAAACTTACAAAGAGCCAATCAACACGCTGACAATTACAATGATGACATCCCCTCCTTTGTATCCTTTTTCAATTATCATCTTTCCACCAAACCACAAAGCAAACCCGTAGTCGCAGAACAAAATCAACATAACAGTACCAAGGCCTAACCCAGTAGCCAAGCCTTCTTGTACACCAGACTTGTATGCTTTAATCAAAGATTTGTTGTAGTTAGAAATAGCTTGTTGCTCCCCTGTAAATGATGCAACCTACATGAACAATGAGCTTTGTGATAATAAATAATTCCACTACATGGAAGAATCAAAAAGGATTTGATTTTCACAGTGTTGCTTACAGTTCTGATTGCACCAATTGTCTGCTCTACAATAGTCGCGGCAAGTGAATAAGCAGTTTGTCTGTGAGAAGCGAGCTTGCCTATAAGCTTAATCATGAGAGCACCAGAAATGACAAGAGGTGGAATTGAAGATAACATTACAAGGGTGAGGAGCCACCCCTTTACAAAAGCCATAACAAAGCCTCCTATGAAGGAAGATAACATCTGTATAAACTTTCCAGCCTACAATGCAAAATTCAAACACAAACAAAAACGTCTTCAAATTCACATAGGCATGTAAAATTATTGGAGTAAATTTGATCATAGTTTTGTGCTTTTGCACAGTATCAACTATACCTTCTCACCCATGGCATCTTGAATAAGAATAGTGTCACCTGACATCCTCTCAACAATTTCTCCGGTGCTAGTTTCATTATCAAAGAAGCCAATATCTTGCCTCAATATCGTTTTCAAGTACAAACCTCTTATCTGCGCAGCCTGCCTCTCCCCCGTTACCATCCAGCAAGCCACCTCTGACAAATAGTGAACATGGACATCTAATTTCATGCTATGCTTTTGGAAAACCAAACATATCTTTAACATATATGCCTATTGTACTTACGGAAAAAGGATGCAATGCTCGAACCCAATGCCAAGTAGACAAACTTTAGTGACACCTGAAGATCATAAAATTGATTTAATAGATTATTACTGATTAATCGAAATAATTCCAACAGCAAGAATGAGTAATGTTAAATTTATACCTCACAAACCCCATGTACCAAAACCTTGGTGCTTGCAGTTTGTCCAGCAGAATCAATCAAGTCTCCTAATAGCATAGCCATAAGTGGCATACACATCCCATTTCCAACAGCAGCAATTGTACCGAAAAACATCAAAAGATAATCTAAAGAGTCTGCAAAGGAAAACAACATTTTATATGGTATTTTTTCACTCATGTTGTCTTGCTCTTTCATTTTGTCAGTCTCTACTGCTAGTGAATGACCTATTGTTCTGTATTTATATCCCCACCCCAGTTGTTTATTTTTATTTTTTTTATATTTTTTTGAGGATTACAAGCCACCCAGAGACAGAAGCCAAGGGCAGCAAGAAAGCAAACAAGCAAACATTAAGCAGGCATATCAGCCTAGACATTAAAGGCAGCACAAGGAGGATATTCTTCCAAGGCCCAGTTGTTTATATAAGCCATGTTAAAAGAGTTGTATTACTGCTGCAGCAGAGAAGTTACTGAAACTTATAAGGTGCATTACATATTAAAGTAATTTATACAGTCAAATCTTGAAAAACAATGGTATACATATATATATATATATACAACCTGGGAAGAGAGTAGACAAGGATAATTAAAATGAACAAGGGAGCGTTGAAAACAATGGAACTTGCGTACAAGAGATGCTAACATTGTTGGCCATTAAATTGAGGAACTCAATGTCACGTCAACATTTGGAGGAGACGATACATCCAACGCAATGAAATTCTTGTTCGTTACTTTATATATATATATATATATATTACACACACAAAAAGCTTTTGAAGCAGAAAATAGAACTGTATACATCTACAACAACAATGATTAGGTGCCAGGGAGAGGCAAAAAAACAAAGATGATGATGGATCATTCATTTGTATTTGTACCAGCAGCTATTGGGCTGATGGGCTGAGCTGAGCTGGACTGGGTCGGATTGGCCTAAATTCCAGGGTTTTATTTTTTTATTTTTTTGTGAAATACTGTTTTGTTCCACCGTCCACGTCAATTAGTCAATATCATTGAGCATTGTAGTTGTAGACCAAATATCTTCTAGACTTCTACTAAAGTGGAAATGCGGTAATGCCCTAATGGCCCAATGTCCATTGACCCTTTCCTTGTGCATAAAAATGTATTAATATGATTATGTATATGAGAATGAGAGATAATTTATATTAGTTTGTTATTTAATATAAATTCCAGGGTACGTTGCACATTTGCAGACAAGATTATCCACTACTAAAACACAGTGCTACTGGTACTACCATACTTACCCAACAAACATGTACTGCTATTCTTCTGCAGAGACTATGGCCAAACTTTCTGTGTATCCCAAGTCTCTCGCTGCTTCAATGGCCAACACCAACACCACCACCACCAACTGTTTCAGAAACCCAGTAGTGAATTTAGATTCTTTCACCACCAGAATCCCCATGATGTCCATCAAGTGTCGTTGCAGTGCCACAAGCGGCAGCAGCAGCGTCGATGCTGCTAAGCATGTTGGAGATGACTTGTTTTCTGTCACATCGTCCAGCAAACATGAGGTGGATTACTTGGGAGAGAGCACCAAAGGGGATTTGAATCTCAAACTCGACCTTCTTGAGGCTTTTGGTATCTCTTACTTTCCATTTATAGCTTTTTATTCACACTCTCACACGCACAACCACAAAGGCTCTGCCTTTTTGTTATCTGTGTGAGTTTTTTAGCAAAGGACATGGTGGGGAGTCTCATGTTGTTATAAAGTTGCTTCCTTTTTGTTCTCTGTATATGAGTTTATGAGCAAAGGACATGGTGGGTAGTCTTATGTTGTTATAAAGTTTCTTCCTTTTTGGTCTCTGTATGAGTTTATGAATTATGAGCATAGGACATGGTAGGCAGTCTTATGTTATAAATTTTCTTCCTTTAATTATTATTATCTCAATTGCTTGTTGTTTTCATGGTATTCCCATATAGGAGTAGATGGTCAAGCAACTTTAGATGGTCCAATTGAGGAGGTGGCTAGAGTCGAGACTCAAGAAGCTGAGATTTTGCTGACAGACTTGGGTATCCCGGTCAGTCAGCCATATTTCTCCATTTGTTTATGCATATGACATATGTATAAGTTATGTGATGACTAGTAGCCTAAATTATTGATCTTGTGCAGAGTCCTTCTTCGGCTAGAAATTCACCTCGTGGCATATTTTGTAGCAGAACATTGAATCTTCGTTCAATTAGTGCCATTGGATACGATATGGATTATACCCTGATACATTATAATGTGATGGTGAATATCCCTTCTTCTTTTTCCTGTTAAATTAAGATTATTCTTGACTTATTCATTGTACACTAAAGTGTTTTGGAGACACTGATGCTACATATGATGTACATAGCTAAATTTAAGTCTTCTCTTTTTCTCATGTTGGCTCACTTTGAAGGTTATTTGTACATTTGTGGATTCTTTGTCTTCCGTAGTACCACTAGCATTTCATGTAGTTGGTTCTATAAAGTTATTTTAATTTGAATGAACTTGTTGAACTATCTGCATGTATCTCCAAAATCATATGATTTATTTTACTGAATTGATGTAAAAGACTGACATTAATATATGATTTTCCAGGCTTGGGAAGGTCGTGCATATGACTACTGTATGGACAATTTAAGAAACGTGGGCTACCCTGTTGATGGACTTTCTTTTGATCCCGATCTGGTGAGGTTTTCATTTAAACAAGTGGAAGAATTTATGTTGTTGTGAAATTGCTGCAACCTTTAATTTTATTTCTCCCATTTCATTGCCCATATTCTTTTTACTGCTGGTGTAATTAGGTAATTAGAGGTCTTGTTATAGATAAGGAGAACGGCAATTTAGTTAAGGCTGATCGATTTGGTTATGTAAAGAGGGCAATGCATGGCACAACGATGTTGTCTACTCGAGCTGTCAGGTATGGTATAAGCCTTGTCATTTTAATTATGGCACATCATGTGCAAAGAATCTAAGTTTCTGATTCTATATGTATTGTCAAATATGTCAAGATAGAAATACTATGACCTTGATGCCCCCCACCCACCCCTCCTCTCATCTGAAGAGAAAAAGGAGATGATTCTATTTCTGTGTTTCAGCCTCATTAATTGCCTGTTTGTCACTAATCTAACATATATGCCCATACACACTACTGCTTCGATACATTGTTGTGTTGTTAACATTTGCTGGCGTTTCATATTTTTATCCATTCTGTGTCAAAATTGGGGTTATATTTTCTATAGTGCTGCTTACTTTTCTCTGAAGTGAGATGTACGGGAGAGAGCTGGTGGATTTGCGAAAAGAGAGTCGGTGGGAGTTTCTCAATACACTATTTTCTGTATCAGAAGCTGTGGCTTATATGCAGGTTACTTCAGGAGCTGTGGCTACGTCTTTTTAATGTTCTGTCACTTTTTATCAATGTTTGTTAATAACATAAGTTTCCATGGCCAGATGGTTGACAGATTGGATGAAGGAGCTATAGGAGCAGAACTTGGTCCACTCGACTATAAAGGACTTTACAAGGCAATTTCTTGCAGAGTTTTTGATATAAGAGTAACAGTGGTATTAGTTATATGTGTCCTAACTCTAGACATGAATTTTCAGGCTGTTGGGAAGGCTCTCTTTAGGGCACATGTAGAAGGTCAGCTTAAGGTAAGTACATTAAGGGAGATTTATATTATAATTTATAAGTTGGATGTTGTGATCCACAAGCATTTAATGAATGGTGGCTTTTGTTCAGAGTGAGATAATGTCTAAGCCTGAACTTTTTGTGGAGCCTGATCCAGAATTACCTTTAGCACTTCTAGATCAAAAGGAGGTATTTCCCTATAGCTGCTATCACTTAATGAAATGTGCCATCATTGTACTTCTTGATATTTACTTAAGACATTGTCCATGCATCAGGCTGGTAAAAAACTTCTGCTTATTACAAACTCAGATTATCATTACACAGACAAAATGATGCAACATTCCTTCAACAGATTCTTGCCCAATGATATGGGCTGGCGAGATCTATTTGACATGGTGAGTAAACCACATATAAGTTCTTATTGCATCATTAATAATAATATCTGTTAATTTTTTTTTTCTTGCACATTATGGAACTTCGCTTGGCAATCAATGATAACACATTGGAGTTACTAACGAGTTCTAAATGTAGGTGATAGTCTCAGCAAGGAAGCCAGAGTTCTTTCAAATGTCTCACCCATTGTATGAGGTGGTGACTGGTGAAGGTCTAATGCGTCCATGTTTCAAGGCTAGTAAAGGTGATCTATGTGTTGTCCTTGTTCTTGTTCAATCATTATGTTGTATTGTTGTGCATCCTAGTTGGTCTGAAAATAAGGTCAATAACATTTACTACTTGTTTCTAGATGCACAAGACCCTGTTAAATGCATAAATTTTTGGGGAAGATTCTGTCCTTTGTTAAACTGAATATGATTGTCGTCACAGAGAGTCAGAGAACTATATATACTGAACTAAGGATAATATATTAGTAAAGCACATAGCATAACGATTATGGTAGGTGTGTCTGTCATCATATGCAACATGGGCTACACTGTTGACCTAGTTAAATAATATTTTTTACATGATTTAACAGTCTTATGTGTTCACTTTTTATTAATTAATTAATTATTTGTTCATATATCAAGGGGGATTGTTCTCTGGGGGAAGTGCCCAAATGGTTGAGAATTCACTAAATGTCCATGGAGATGAAATATTGTACGTTGGCGACCATATATACACTGATGTAAGTCAATCCAAACTCCACCTGCGATGGCGAACGTCATTGATTTGTCGAGAATTGGAGGAAGAGGTTAGGATATTCTATTTTCACCAAGCTTGCTTAAGGATTAAATATACAATGAAATATGATTTCCTCATTTTTTTTGGGAAGTTCCGATCCTTTTCTAGTATTTGAGGCTTTACATGCATTGATAGGCCTAATCAATGGTATATTGATAAAAGATATTTCTAGAACCTTAACTTGAACCAAAAGGGGAAATTCTTTTCAAATGTTATCATTTGATGTACTGTATTGATTTTATAATGTGTAATCTAGCAGTAATATAATTTCTTTCTGAGGTTCTTGTCATTTTTGATTGATTGATGCTGGCTGGGTCTCATTGCAGTATAAAGCATTGATTGATAGTCGGGGTCAACGGGCCACGCTAATAGAGCTTATTAATCAAAAGGAGGTTGTAGGGGATCTTTTTAACCAACTTCGGCTTGCTCTTCAAAGGCGAACTAAGGGGCGTCCTGCTCAAGTAAGCTCTATCCTCTTGAATATTTGTTACTGGTTGTCTCCGTGGTGCTTAATTCATATAGCAATAACAATGTGAAATGCAGCAAGCAAATAATGAAGTCCAACTGGGCTATAGCCTATCAGAATAGTTTGTAAAATAGTTTGTGTAGATAAATACACCTATTTACTTGGTTTCATCTCCTCACAAATAAGTTTTTGCATCATGATGCAAGTAACACAGTGATGTGCTTTACCCACCAAAATATTGGCCTAAATTTCTCAATTCTACTGGAGTTTCAAAAATAAATGAATAAAGAGATAGAATTGTGAAATGATTGAATTTTTTATTTTATCCTTCTCTGTGTGCTTTCAGACCCTTGCTGCTACTAACATGGAAGATCAAGAACTCACAGAAAGCATACAAAAGCTATTAATTGTTATGCAAAGACTAGATGAGAAAATTGCGCCTATGTTAGAAACAGATGGAGAGCTCTTCAATAAAAGGTAGTACAAGAATGAAACGTTTAACAATTTGATATAGCTTATCTTGACTAGTTAAATTTTGTGATCTATACCGAGCTCATATCATGATGTCTAACACGATTATACTTGAGAAATAAAATTTAGCATGCTTGCAGTCAACGAAGCATCCACCGTTTTGTTATGTAGACATTTTACGAAAGCATAACAATACTGAAACCTCATGACTCCCTTGAACCGTGTCTCTAATATGGATGTTCTGTTTTTTAACATATATGCACAAAGAGTTGACACCTCCCTTACCTCTTTTGCACTAGGTGGGGCTTTCTTTCGCGTGCAGGTCTGTGGGATAAAAGCCACTTGATGAGACAAATTGAGAAGTATGTTTTTTTTTTTCTCAGCCTCCTTTATTCTTCTTATATGTGTATATTTCAAGCCATGAATGTAAAAGAATTCAAATTTTCTTATGAATGTTCATTTCATTAATGGTCTCATTAATTCTTTCCAATTCAGGTATGCGGATATATACACCTCTAGAGTGTCGAATTTTCTACATTACACGCCCTTCATGTACTTCCGCTCACAGGAACAGGTATTCATTCATATCAATGGTTTCTTCGTAATGAATCTCGAACTGATTGTTAATTGGTCTGGCATTTTAACCGACTCTGGTGTTGTTTTCTGCATTGCAGACACTTGCTCATGATTCGTATTCATACTATTGTTCGGAGGAGGTTAATGGGTCTGCTTTTGACACCTAGTGTAACTATTTCTACATTGTAATCTTCTACTCCAAAGGAACTTGTTCCCAGTGATGATGATATTGTGTTTGATGATTATAAGACATTGCTGACTCCACGAATGATTTGTACAATAGCTGAAGGTTTCTAAAATAAAATATGTGATTCTGTGAACAATGAACATGAATTAGTCATTAGCATATGGTCTCTCTTCATTGATTTCTCATTAATGACAATCATAAACCAATGAAAAAAAGCTTACAAAAAGAAAACAAACAAAGACAAAAAAGTTGAAATTTATGGAAATATTGAGTTTTGATTATTGATTTGTTAAAACTTAAAAAGCAAAAGAAAGCGTCGCCTGTGAGATTCGAACTCACGCGGGGAAACCCCACTTACTTAGCAGGCAAGCGCCTTAACCACTCGGCCAAAGCGACGATGATGTTGAGCCGACTATTATTTACTTTTTTATATGAAAGTTAACAGTTTATTTGACACAGTTGTTACTAGTGTAGACAGTAGTAGTCACTGGTAAAATCATTTCGGAATTGGAGTTGGAGTTGGAGTAGGAGGAGAGACATAAATGGCGACGGTCGCCGTGAGTTTGACGGCTCACGATCGCCAGATTCTTACGGCACTCAACACCGGAGCTTCAAGTCTCTCTTTTGTTGGATCCAGTTTCATCGTCCTCTGCTACTGCCTCTTCAAAGAGCTCCGCAAATTCTCCTTCAAACTCGTCTTCTACCTCGCCCTCTCGGTACCACCTCTCTCTTTTTCATTTCTTCACTTTGTAGATCCATACTAATTTATCTTCTTTTTACTTCTTACTATATATATAATTTCAAAAAGGAAAAACAAAGTTGGAATTTTTAATTTGCTAGGTTAGTTTAGTTGGTTGATTACATTCAAAAGATAAAAATGTTTCATTGTATGTGTACTATTACAGGACATGCTTTGCAGTTTCTTCAACATAGTTGGGTATGCTTTTTTCTTGGTTTCTTATGTCTTTTTGCTTAATAAAAGTCACATCTTTATGTTAAATGAAGAATCTTTGTTGGCTTGTTGATGATACAGGGATCCGTCGAACGGCTTCTTTTGTTCTGCTCAGGGTTACACTACTCATTTCTTCTGTGTGGCGTCTTTCCTTTGGACAACAACCATTGCATTTACACTTCATCGTACTGTCGTTAAACACAAAACGGATGTCGAAGATCTGGAGGGCATGTTTCACTTGTATGTTTGGGGTATGATCATGTTTGCGACAATTAAATTTGAACTTCCATCTGTTGATATTGTTATTTGTTACCATTACTGGAAGTTGATTTTTAAAGAGTTCACTAACTTGTAGGAACTTCATTGTTTGTGACCGTCATACGCTCCATTGGCAATGAACATAGACATTCGGGTGTGTGGTGTTGGACACAATCGGGGCGCACTGGCAAGGCAAGTGCATTGTAGTTTATGCTTGCTGGTTTATTGTTTCTATTCAGTTCTTGTGACGATCTAGGAATATCATTCAACTTGGTTGATTTCTTTTAGTTTTCACAGATTTTACTAGGGAATCATCCATTGAACTAGTCAGATGCTTTGTGCTGTTCTACATAATTGTGTATCCTGCTTTGAAGTACAAACGGAATTGAGGAAAAGAAAAATACATATTTCACTTTGATTAACACCTATTTGGTATCACAAAGGATATGCTATATGTTCAGTAGGAATATGAAAGTTAGATATATAATTATTGCTTGATGTGTTGAAGATAGTTATTTCATAGATTTTGTTATTATTTGATCTTTTTATTTTTTACATAAACAAGCCATTTGCCAAAAAAAAAACAAAAAAAACAAAAAAAATTAAACAAGCTTCATATCAAAGGAACATAAAATTTACTCCCTGCAGTGGAATTTGAATTTTATATACAGTAATAATGGATGCAAGCTTGTCGTATGATTGTGATTTGCCAAAAATTGTGAAAAGTTATAGAGTCCCATTGAAATTCTTAGCATTGTGTGTTTTTTGTTTCAATGTAACTCTCAGGCTTGTTATTTATGAGTTCAATCATTTCTGTCTATTTCTGCAGGCAGTTCACTTCTTAACTTTTTATGCACCACTCTGGGGTGCAATTCTTTACAATGGTTTTACATATTTCCAAGTGATACGCATGCTAAACAATGCAACACGTGTATGTATTTTAATATCTTATTCTTGTCCCCTTTTTTTCTTTTTTCTGGAAAATTCTATTATGATCATTCATACATAAAGTCTCACCTATACAAATTTTGGAATTTTCAGATGGCAGTTGGAATGTCTGACCGAGCATATCAATTTGACATGAAGGTATGCAAATTTGTTTCTTAGAGAAGACTCAGAAGAATTTACATGTTATAGAGATATACATATTAGGAGGAAGTACAGCATGCCAAAAAAAAAAATGCCTCTCTGTGTTGATTGCCTTTTTCTTTCTAATGCCCTACTCGTGATGCCATACATACCATATCCTTGAGTTCCACGGTGCCATCATTATTTAAAAAAAAAAAAATAGAATATTCATGCAGGATTTTCTCAGATTTTGCGCATGTATAGTTTGAACAGACTGATATCTCATACACAGTCATTCTTGTTTCTTTCATAGGTTTTGAACAGGTGGGGATACTATCCACTGATATTAATAGGATCATGGACTTTTGGCACAATCAACCGCATTCATGATTTTATTGAGCCAAGCCATAAAATATTTTGGCTCACGTTTCTTGATATCGGGACAGCTGCACTTATGGTAATTGGCAATGATCTTTTCTTTTTGTTATTCTTTCAGTGAAATTCTATTATATCTCTGGAAGGTTAATAGTATTTATATTTAGATTTTGTTTGTCCGTGTGTGTCCTAGTCCATGGTGTATTAAAACTTTGCTTCATATTGACCAGGGATCATGGTCCCTTTCTCATAGAAAATATTGGTGAGAAAGATGCTTTTGTATTTTTTATTTGTTCATTTAGCAAGAACAAGTGATTCTAGTTCACTTCTTGTGTTAAAAAGTTATCCTCATCAGATAATTGTGTCATCCTAACATCTAAATAGCATATCAATACTCTGAACAAAACAGCTTTACGAGTGCAGCTTCATCTAATGTTTATCAAGTTTTTCAGCTTAGTGTAGCAACTGATTGGATACCTGCTGTTTATTTGTTTTAGGGACTTTTTAACTCAATAGCATATGGCCTGAACACTTCAGTGCGGCGAGCAATATATGAACGATTGGATATGTAAGTTATAAATTCTTCTCTTAATGACCTTTTAAACAACTCTATATTTAGTTATCTATACAAAACCGATCTGTTTTATCTTATGTAACTACTGAAATACTTCCTTTGTGCTTGAAGTATCATAGCGTCTGAATTAATTCAGTTATTGATGTTTCTTTGTTGTTTGTCATCTTTATATTTCGGATGCATCTATCCTAACCAAACATATGGTATTGCAACCTTTTCCAAGATTCTGGCCGGATAGATTTCGAAGATGGGCACCCATCAGTTTGAGGCACCGTAATCAACAGCAAGAGAGTGAACTAGTCTCGTTAAAAGTTCAGGATCAGCAATAACAATTTGGACATGGGATGTTACCCCCTTAGCAAAATTCTTTGATCAATTTTTTTACCAATTTGGGAGATGATGCAGCTGAACTGTGAAGCAATATGGATGAACGCATCAGATTGAATATCAATCATTAACATCATATTATTGTAAATGTGATTGCCAAAGCCTTCACTTGGAGACTGATATTAATGAGTAGAAGAGGGGGTGTATCAAAGTGGCATCATCTTTAATTGAGGTTAAGATTTACACACAAACACGAGGTGGAGGAGGACTTGTGCTGCAACACCATCCTCCAACATGGAGTTGTATGTTTTGATTTGTATAAAGGATTCAAGTGCTTATATAGTGATTAGTGAATTCATCTACAATGTTGACAATGATTTGGTTTCTCTTTATTTGTTTGTTTGTTTACTTTTAATATTCATGTATGGATTCTTTCTTTATAATGCTTCCATCTCTTTTATTTGAAAAAAAAAAAAAAAAAAAAAAGATAATTTGTTCTTAAAAACTCCATAATCATGAATAGTTTTAACATAATTAATAAATCAAGAAAAGAAAACAATGATTGGATTTTTTTTGTTCTTTTGAAAAATAATATGCTTAAGAATTGTAATTGGTTGATTTTATATATATATATATATATATCTCCTAATATTTGTATTCCTTCTGAGTAATTTCCACTATATAATATATTTTAACTTTTACAATATTTGCTGATTTGGTTGGTTAGGACTTAGGAAGTTAGTAGGGGAAGGAAGAAACTGAAAAGTGAAGTGGGATCGGGTTAGGCGGGGGACGTCTTGGGCCCAAACCCAACCTCAATTCGGTTAGAATACCCGACCCAGAGTTTTATATGTATCAAAATCATCGCGTCCTGGAAATGATGACAAAAGATAACAACTTCAACTTTTTTTTCCCAGTTGAGCAGCTTTTCAATTGAGTGAAACATCAAAGAAGAAGAAGCAAGAATGAAGAAGTTGAGATGGGCAATGGAAGGAGACTTCTGGGAGCTGGACCTGTCGACTCCAAGAACCCTCGAAGGCACTGCACGTCCTGTCCCAGCGAACCCACTTCCACTTGGTCTCTCGAGAGGCACCACAATCTCTAGACCAAAACAAATCGACTTCTTTCAGCGATTCATGTTCTCACCTTTTATTCCTTCCTTCTCCGCTCAATCTAACTTCACTCTACAGCGCGTCCTCACCATCCCATTCTCCGAAAACTGGTAATTCAATTGCTCATTTGCTGCTTTATGTTTTTGTTGCGTTTTGTTTGTTTCATTGATGTGTTATTCAATGGAGTTAGTTGTTCAGGTTTGCTACTTTGCTGGGTCAATTCAATGTCTCCAATTTTGCTCAACTTGTTAAAAAGACTGAAGATTTCAAGTCTACATGGATGCAGACTCTTCGTGATAAGTCCTTGTATGCTCTTGGTTTTAGTTCCGAGTTTTTGTTAACTTGTGATGATACTCTTCTTGTTAACATAGATGGTTACGGTCATAACAGCTCCTCGCGAAAGAAAGCTGTTTTTCATCACCAGGTATGTCTTTTTTTCTTGATTGTTGTCGCTATTGAAGCTTTGTTTATTAACTTGTTGATTCTTGTCGTGATTTCTTTGTTGTTTGATTGTTTTTGCTGGCAGTTTCCGCATCATAATTTGACTGTGGAGGCAGTTTGGCCTGGACTTTTTGTAGACGAATCTAGTAATTACTGGGATGTGCCCTTTTCCATGGCTGTTGATTTGGCTTCACTTGCTTCTGATTCTGGTCTAAGTTATCATTTCACTATGCACCACAATGCTGGTTCCCCAAACCAGTTTGAGGGTCATGAGAATGCCTCTGCAGTTCCGGCTCCTCTGCTTCCCGGTTTATCTCTTAAATCTGCTTTTTCATATGAGAAGAATATTAACTTTTGGAGAAGTACAGCTCAGAAATTGAAGATGGTGCAACCATATGACATTTTCCTCTCGAATCCTCATGTTTCAGCAGTTGGGATCATTGGTAAAATACCACCCATTTTCTCTTTTAGTTTCTACAATTATATCGCACATAGGCATGCTCTCGTTTTAGTTATTTGCATTCGTAGTTGAAGATAGATTATTTCTTTGAAATGGTTGAGCTCAAGATTAAAACAGATAATAGGGAAGTTATGTTACATATTTCCTTTAAACTTTATCATATAAGTGACCCTCTAAGGGTGAAAGGAAACCGATAGCTTTGTATTCGCATCACATGGGGGCTGTATTATATGGTGGACTAGACTTGGAGATAAATATTTGTGCCCCTTTGAGAACATGTTTGTTTATGATGTTGTAATTCAGGCTTGAAATTTTCTGCAAAACTTGTAGCAACTGTTGGCCGTCATCATTTCCTATATACTACTTTGGCAATCCAAAGGCTATTCAACAAACAAACAAACAATAGAATTTGGTACTTAGAATTTGCCATCGTTTCTTGCAGGTGCTGCTGTGACTGCCTCTGTTGGAGATAATTCAGTTAAACTTAAACCCCAAGTTGAAGATGATTCTATTGGTGTTAGAGGCTTCCATCTTCATGCTCCTTCGATAAAATCTGCCTTTCTAGCAGATATTTTTGCATCCGTAGCACTTACAGCACAGCATGGGACCTTCCAAAGGCTATTTTCAGATCTTACCCGTTTCCATGCTCGCTTGGATTTTCCCTCTGGTTCTAAATTTCTTTCTGGTGCCACACGTTTAGCACAAGATTTCATCAATTCCCAACAGCCCAATCTGGAAACAGTTCAGGCAGTTTGCCCTAAGGTCTTTGTTTCTGTTCAGCAGCAGGTATTTTTACATTTCTTCTAAAATCCTCCATTTTTATATCCATGCATTCAGCAAAATACTTGACTAGCTAGGCTCAGTGTAATGTCAAGAAGCTAATCACAACAAACAAATCCACCCTTGTATTTGGTTCAGTTTTTCGGTGTTGCCAAGCACTTTGCCAAAATTACCTTTGAATTTTGCTGGTTTTTGGAGGTGATTTGCAGAATTACTGTCACTGACTTTATATGTCGTTGCCAAAATTTCTCAAACTTTATCTGGCTACTGAGATTATGTTAGCAATAACTTGAGAAACTTTCTTCTTAAATTTTGAAACATTTTAATGATTGTCTTGGGGTAAATAACCTTTTGACTGTTAGGATATTTGACATCATATGCTTTTCTAAGTTAGGGGACCAGTTTTTGGAGGTCAATTTTGTTTTTCCTTCTCTCGGACATTTTTAAACCAGTCATAACAATTTCATTGTGTTTCTTGCAGATTGCTGGACCTTTCAGTTTTAGAGTCGATTCAGGAGTTGAACTTGATTTGAAGAACAGGGATATACGTGCCAATGATTCTGTGTTTGCCATTGAATATGCATTGCAGGTTCTTGGTTCAGCCAAGGCTGTTGCTTGGTATTCCCCAAAGCAGAAAGAATTTATGATAGAGCTTCGTTTTTTCGAGACATAAGTATCATATGCCCTTTGGCCTGTATTCGGAAATTCTATTCCCCCAATGTTCCTTAATTGTAATATGTTACTAATTCAAGGAAGATAATTCTGGTTCATAATATGTATCACCGTTTGACAAGTTAATATAGTGTTGGAAATGGAAAGTTATTTTGAAGAAATGTCAATTAATTTTACCGAAAATCATATCATTCAAAGCTCAACTATAGGTTGTAGAGATAAAGCTTGTATGGAACTTTGCTGTAAATTTAATATCAGCCCGTCTTTGATAACGCGTATGCAACTAAACCATTGAACACTTTCATTTACCAGAAATCCTCTCAGATTTTCGTGCATCCAACATCAATTAAAAGCAAAAATGATGACTTTTTCGGCCTGGTAATGCAGTGAGATTATTTACCTTAACATCACGTATTTATAAGCCATAGGGGTAGCTTCAGTTCTTCAACCAACGACAATCACACACTACAAACTATGATTGAGAGCTATCAGCAAGTCACCAGAAGTTCTGGTATTAAGAATGAATCCTTACACTTGAAAATTGGAGGTTGATATCAAAATGACAAAATTGTGCACATTGTGGTCACTGTCTCCTACATTTTCATTTTGAAACAACACAAATAGCTAATAGAATGGAAGTTTACATTTGCTCACAGTATGAGTCCTACCAAAACTAGTTGTTGGGCACCCTGCAGGAAGCCGTAGGTGCTCTTCGTTATACTTAATGGAAACAAGGCAGAGCCCTTGAGGTGGGGCAGAGAAGGCAAATTTCGCAAGCTCCTTGCGATCTCGAGTTGCCAAAATCTTTGGAACAATATCAGGAGGAATTGCTTCCTTTCCAATTTGAAGCAGCAAAGCAACCTGCGAAATTGGACAAGGAATGCTTCAAAAACCAAACTCCATGGAACTATCACATTAACTCCCTCAGACCATAAGCATATAACACAACAGAAACTCTTTAATCTGGAATTGGTAAGAATGATTTACCATGTTCCGAACTTGTCTATACAAGAAACCTGAGCCTTCAACTTCTAATTGTAGAAGAGCTCCCTGAACAAAAGTACAATCAGGTGATCATCCCTGAAATCTCTGATCCTTACTAATTTTGATATCAGATAACAAGTTGTAAGAATATGCATAAACTTCTAATTAACTTTGGAAGAATTATTATCAAGGAAGTCGAAAATTACCATCTCAATAACATCAAAACGGAATATAGTCTTCACTGGATCTGGCACTCGATCGTTGCGTGATGCATTGACAAAAGCAGAAAAATCATGCTTTCCAATGTAATGCTTTGCAGCTTCTCTCATGACACTAGTATTCAATTTATAAATACTATGATGAGCATAGTGACGTTGAAATGGATCCATGACGGCATCATTATAAATCTTGTAGTGATAAACCTTGCTCTTAGCTGAAAATCGAGCATGGAATTCAGGTACTGCAGGGCTAATCTCCCTAATCCGGATATCAGAAGGAAGAAGACCATTCAGAGCTGCATGAATGCTTTCCAAGCTGTCATAATTGAAAGGTGTAACGAAGTGTGCCACCTGAAAGCTTAACTGGTTGTGAGTTTCTTTTTTTTGTCAATGGATGCGTGATGAGTCCTCATAAAAGTAAGAAAGTCAGACCTGACCCCAAGCATGAACTCCTGTATCAGTTCTACTAGCACCAACTAAATGAAGATCTTTTCTTTCAAGCTTCGTTCCTCGAATTAAAGCTTTTTCCACAATGCACTGTATCGTTGGTGGGGAAGTCTGAAATTGCCAACCTGAAATAAACTTTGAGCTGTTGAGGACAACAAAAGTTTCGTTTTCTTTTCTTTTTTTTTCAAAACAATTATATACAATATAACTCAAACGTAAATCGACCCCTAACCAATCAACCTTCTTATGAGACTTTTTATATAACTATAATATATCTCCTAAACTAATTAGCTGATGAATACCCACCGAATATAAGATCTTGAGGCATTGATATAGATTTTCATTGAGGGCAAACTTTAAAGTGTAAAAGATGAATCATCAGACATCAAATAGGAATGAAGATGGAAACAACATTACATAATGAAACCTATACAGAGAATAACTCTTGGTAATGGAGATTCCAAACTGGTAAGAACATCACCAAACTTCATGAAAACTCCGAGTTATCCACAGACATATATAAAGTGATTGTATACCAAATAATTATATAAAGCAAACTTAACTATGAAAAATCATAAATTCACAACATCTAAACTTCAACTGACAAAAACTATAATCAAACATTTCCCATGCTTTTTCCTGAATCAATTTAAGCTAAAGACAACTTTTTTATTTGAATGTGAGAGAGAGAGAGAGAGAACCTGAATAACGTGTGCCATCATATGCAATGACCAACCGCCACTTAAACCCAGGAACATCATCAACAATTGGAAGCTTGACTGTATAGTTCGGATCCTCCAAGCATGAACCGTTAGCATTCTGCTAAGAAAACCAGTTCATAAACTCACTCACCCACTGTATTATCAATGTCAACATTTTTACACATAAATGAGAGTGGAAGAAAGAGAGAGTCTATAAGTGTCAAATATAAAACCTGATTATTTGTTGAAGAGAAACACCCATTTGGATATAGAGGGGAAGCAAGACCTGCAACTCCATAAACCATCCCAAAAATCCTTCCTTTTCACTCAACAAACAACTGATCAGCTTCAGTTTTCAGATAAACAAACCAAAACAAGACAAAGAAGAAGGAAAAAGATAAAAACTTTTCCGGGTTACCCAAAACTTATTGGGCTTATAATCCTGATAATCCGGCCCGTTTCAAAAGCCCATTAATCGACGGTAAATAAATTACCGCAGAAGTAGCGTATCACAATTGGGAATTCGGGTTCGAGTACGAAGTCGTTTTGAGTCTTCATTTGTGTCTTGGACTCTCTCTCTCTCTCTCTCTCTCTCTCTCTCTCTTCTATTCGTGCCGTCCGTGAAGAGACACACAAAATAAACTTTCGCAAAATTGAGTTCAAACCCTAAACTTTGGTACAATAAACTTTTGACCCTCGTGTCAGCCTGGCTTCATAACACCAAAGGTAAATTCTTTTTCGATACAGATTTAGGGTTTCTCTCTGTAAATTCATGATAATATTAGGGTTTTAATTTTATTTTATTTGTATTATTTTGGCGCGTTTGTTTAAGGTTGTTATGTGTTACTAAGCTTCTCGAATTATACAATTTTGAGTTTGTTCATGTTAGTCGGACTTTGGTTTTTTGTGGTTTCTGTTTTTCTATTGAGATTTTGTGTTTGTTATTGTGTTGAAAGTTTCGAATTTTTTTTTTTATATATTTGATCAATGTAGGCTGCTTTCGTTGCTTTGCAATTTTGAGTTGGTTCATGTTAATGGTTTCTGTTTTTCTATTGATATTTTGTGCTAGTTTATGTGTGAAAGTTTCTATTTTTTTTTTTAAATATTTGATCAATGTAGGCTGGTTTCGTTGCTTGAATTTTTTAATGCTGAGTGCAAACATATTATATCTGTTTCGCATGTGTTCAATTTGGCTTGAAATAACCTGATAACAGGGGTGTATTTGTTTAATTATGATTACTTTTTGATTTACAGTATTAGTTAAGGGATGGCTACGAAAAAAATTATAGCTATATGTCAATCTGGTGGTGAGTTTGTAACGAATAAAGATGGAACGTTGTCGTATAATGGAGGTGATGCATATGCAATTGACATTGATGACGAAACAGAGTTGGATAATTTCAAGTCAGAGGTAGCTGATATGTTTAGTTGTAGTGCTGATAACATGACTATGAAGTACCTTCTTCCCGGGAACAAGAAGACCCTTATCAGTATTTCGAAAGACAAGGATTTGAAGCGCATGATTAACTTTGTCGCAGACACTATGTCTGTTGATGTCTTCATCATCTCTGAGGAAGCTGCTGCTCGGAATATCTCGAATATGCCTGCCAGTAGGTAGTAATTTTTACTCTTTTAATAAGGCATTTACTGTTTAGTTTTGTCCACAGTTGCAGCAAGTCACAATAGGGTACAGAGGTAAAATGGTTGTATAACGAGCTTTGCTATAAACCAAAGCTCAGACCATGATCACTTTCAGTACTCACATTGTGAACATGCCTTTTTGTACCCTTGACTGAATTGAGACGTGCTGTGACTGTGAACTGAAATATCGACCAAAGCATTTACTGAAAGTGATATGGATTATGCATGTGCCTTAGTTAGAATCTTATGGCCACTTAATGATGTAGGTCAAGCAGGACAACTGTGTCGGAGGCTGTGGTTCCAGTTGTTGCCGCTGATGATGTTAACATGACTAATGCCATTGATATGCCCGAAGGAACCCCTTTATCTGCTATTCCTCCTGACTCCAATGATGACAGTCATCGTAAAGCTGCACAGCAGTGGGAAAACACTATTACTGGTTTAGGCCAAAGATTTAATAGTTTTACTGAATTCCGAGAAGCATTGCATAAGTACTCGATTGCACATGGATTTGCTTATAGATACAAGAAAAATGATAGTCATCGTGTTACTGTTAAATGCAAGTCCCAAGGTTGTCCATGGCGGATATATGCATCGAGATTGGCAACCACCCAGTTAATTTGTATCAAGAAAATGAGCTCTAAACACACATGTGAAGGAGCTGCTGTGAAAGCTGGGTACCGGGCAACTAGAGGTTGGGTGGGAAATATTATAAAGGAGAAACTGAAATCTTCTCCAAACTACAAGCCAAAGGATATTGCTGATGATATCAAAAGAGAATATGGGATTCAACTGAATTATTCTCAGGCATGGCGTGCTAAAGAGATAGCAAGAGAGCAACTTCAAGGCTCCTATAAAGAGGCATACACTCTGTTGCCATATTTCTGTGAGAAGATAAAGGAGACAAATCCTGGCAGTGTTGTTACATTCACAACAAAGGATGACTCAAGCTTCCATCGTCTTTTTGTCTCATTTCATGCCTCAATATCTGGTTTCCAACAAGGTTGTCGCCCTCTGCTTTTCCTTGATAGCACTCCTTTGAACTCAAAATATCAAGGGACACTGTTAGCTGCAACAGCTGCAGATGGCGATGATGGTATCTTTCCTGTAGGCTTTGCTGTGGTAGATGCTGAGACCGAGGAAAACTGGCACTGGTTCTTACAAGAGCTAAAAACTGCAGTATCAACATCTCAAGATTCTCAACAAATTACATCTCAAGATTCTCAACAAATTACATTTGTTGCAGATTTTCAGAATGGCTTGAAAAAGTCAGTGGCTGAGGTCTTTGATAAATGTTACCACAGCTATTGCTTGCGTCATCTTGCTGAGAAACTTAATAAAGATTTAAAGGGGCAATTTTCTCATGAAGCAAGAAGATTCATGATTGACGATTTTTATGCTGCTGCTTATGCACCAAAACTTGAGGCTTTCCAAAGTTCAGCTGAGAGCATAAAAAGCATCTCTCCTGATGCTTACAATTGGGTGGTACAAAGTGAACCAGAGCACTGGGCAAATGCATTCTTTGCAGGAGCAAGGTATAACCACATGTCATCAAATTTCGGACAGCAGTTCTACAGTTGGGTATCAGACGCACATGAGTTGCCAATAACACAGATGGTTGATGTGTTACGAGG
Organism: Acer campestre; assembly: GCA_954870605.1. Taxonomy (NCBI): domain Eukaryota; kingdom Viridiplantae; phylum Streptophyta; class Magnoliopsida; order Sapindales; family Sapindaceae; genus Acer; species Acer campestre. The sequence goes on from OX940811.1 coordinate 169,375, forward strand.
TAAGATGATGGAATCAATTTATACACGCCGTGTAGAGTCCAATCAGTGGGTAACAAAGCTAACACCATCTAAGGAGGAAATATTGAAAAACGAAATCGCAGTTTCACGGTCATTTCAAGTGTTACTCGTACATGGAGCCACTTTTGAGGTTCGTGGAGATGTTGTTGAGATTGTTGATATTGACCATTGGGATTGTACCTGCAAAGGATGGCAATTAACTGGCATGCCTTGCTGCCATGCTATAGCTGTTTTTGAATGTATTGGTAGGGATCCTTACGAGTATTGCTCCAGATACTTCACAACTGAGAATTACCGCTTAACATATGCCGAGTCGATTCACCCTGTTCCAAATGTAGACAGACCACTTGTTTGTGAGTCAACTGAGGAGGTAGCAGTCACTGTGACCCCACCGCCAACTAAACGCCCACCAGGACGGCCGAAGATGAAGCAGCCTGAATCAGTAGACATAATTAAACGGCAGCTCCAATGTAGCAAGTGTAAGGGCCTTGGCCACAATAAGAAGACATGCAAAGATTCTTAGTACAAAAATGAAGGTAATGTGAGTAGTTATATATCAATTTCACTGTCTTCCACTTATGACTCTCAACTTTTTTGTTATCAGTTTTGGTTTGTACATAGTCATCATATGCTTATTACATTTTATCACCGTCTTTGTCAATGGAACTTTAGTAATAGGTTAGTATGCATATTCTGAGTTTTAAACATGGCCAAAAAGAAACAAGATTTTCACTCTTCCTGGAAAAAGTAGATACCTTTTCAGAATAACCCCCATAGTCTATGGACATTTAATGGTTCAGGAAAAAAATGTGAATGGGTTAACATCTGTGAAGTTGTGTTCTGTGACTTTCTGTCCATAATTTTATCAGATGGTAGCCAAGCTGTATAAAACAGAAGCGATATGCTTTTACTTTTGTTTGAAATTATCATTCAATAATTTATGTTTCTCTGACATACTTGGTTTGTGACGTATTGGATACCTAAATAACTTAAACAGTTTTATTTTGTTGTGAACAGAACCTGGAACAAAGGATGATGCGGTAAATTATGAGTTATTAACCAGATTGACATTTGAAGAAATTTGGCGAAGAGGTGGTGCTGTGTTGGTATCATCTTCCTTGATGTATCTATAATGTATTTAGTTTTGTTGGTACTCTTCTCTCATGTGGAGGCTTTGGGTAATCAGTGTAGTGGAAGTGAGGTTTTTTTATTTTTGTTAGATATTACTTGTCGATGTTAGTTATTGAACTAGTTTTCTGATTCATTTATATGAACTACATTTCGATGGCTCTTGTCATATTAATTACTAGTAATACATTACATTAAATTATTTGAATTACTTGATTAGTAGCAGCATCTCATGGTGAAGATTTGATTAAATTAAATATAACATGTGGAATTCATTGGTTGCGGAATGTAATGCTCTCTCTCACTCAGGTTTTCTGGCTTGTGCACCAAAACTTTTACCCTTTTTATACCCTCAGGCCTCAAATAAATTTCTAAACTTGTTTATTCATCAAGCTCTACAATACAACTTGATAGTTGGGAAACTTGACGACGTCTTATGTGTATGAGGCTTTAGCAGGATGGACAGATATGTGATTTGTTCTCAGGCAGCCAGGCAGGGTTTAAATACCCTTGTGGTCCAGTTCACAACCCAATTCACAATTCATTAATTCTTTGTAACTTTAAACCACTACAATCCACAATATACCAAACCTTCATTTCACAGTTTAGATATATCAATGCCACACGTATATGTATATGCATAACATGTAGTATACGTATTTGACACCTTCCTTTGGGGCAATGTTGGCAAGGCCATCTCTAGAAATTTTGGGACCCGGGTAATTTTATATTATCGACAAAAATCGGGGCCCTATGATACTAACAAAAATCGTCTCCAGACATTCATTTTTTATTTTTATTTTTAAATTAAACTATAACAAAACCGAGCAAGAAGAAGCAATGCAAAGCAAACCAAACCTAAGAAAGATAGGCCCGTTGATTCGTTTAGCACTTTAGTTTTAGGTCAAGGTTGTTTTTTTTAATTAATTTATTATTTGGTTTTGTTTTAAATAGTGTAGTGATGTAGTCTCATAATCACAAGTTTATTGGGCCTAAAGTTTTTTTTTGTTTAATTGAATTAGATCATTGGGCTGAAAAGGAAACATAAATAAAAGCAGTAAAATGTTTGGAATTAGGCCATGTTTAAACATAAATATTTTGGGTTGTGAGATCCTATAAAAGAAAAAGTAAATTGGGCCAATTGGGGGTCTCAGCAAAATGCTGGATTTGCTCCCCCCATGGGCCGGCCCTGGATGTTGGTATTGAAGAAAGATAATGAATATGTTTAATTACAGTTTAAAGTTTGATGTTTGATGGTTGTTGTGCATTTCAGTAATAAACGTTAAGGTAAGGTTGTGTGGGGCATATGTGAACGTGATGTGAGACTTGAGAATTTTATTATTCCTAAATAGTTGTAATATCTATGGTTTTGAGTTAAGATCATTGAACTTAATGGATTAACAGATTATCAAAAGCAAGTTTGAATCAAACGTTGTATTGTGTATATGATGTATGCAAGGATATATCGATGTTGTGTAGAGACTAGAGACTGAGCCTTTACTTATGATGGAAATTATTTATAAAGTTTAGAAATTAAAAATCCTGGTGAATTGAATTTTGGAATCTATGAGATATGGGGAAACTGTGTGTATATCCATGACCATGATGTTACGAGTGGAAATGGAATGATTTAAAAAAAATAAAATAAATAAAAATGTTTTTGATTTGAATTTACTGTTAATCACGTACTTGGATTTTGGGTTGTGGATGAATCGAGGACAATATTCTTCTTATTTGGCCCAATATACATAACATGTAATTATGCAGGCCCTAGTGATCTTTTTCATGTAGTTGATTACTTTGGGTTGAACACGTTGCAGCACAACATTGGTCTCCAGTAACATAGAATGAAATCGGTGCATGATGTACCAATTAGACACGCTCGAGTTTCGGATTCTGAACCCTCAAGAAGACAAGGACACGTGTTGTCACTTTTACAACACGTGGCCTTCTCCGAAGTTGTTAGAATGTTTGAGTTGCATGCCAGCTGTCACAAACCGATAAACACGCCGACACCTTCCCTCCTTTTTCACCTTCTTTAAAACCACCACCACGCCATAACCCCAATTAACTTCACATTTCCACTTCAATCAGTTTTATTTCAAAGATTAACAACACAAATTTAGAGAGCGGTTGAGAAAATAGATTTCGTATTTCAATGGCTTTGAAACGCATATCGGTGGTGGCGGCTGTGATGGTGGTGATGTTTGTGATTAGTAGTTGCAGTTGCACTATAGAAGAAAATCATGAAGACTTGGATCGTGAAGTAATGGGAAAAACAGAGGAAGCTAAAAACAAGGCAACAGAGGCAGAGAGAAAGGCCAGAGAAGAATCAGAGTCTTGGGCTGAGTGGGCCAAGGAAAAAATCTCCGGACTTGGACTCAAACCTGAAGACACAAACAGAGCAACCGATACATCGTCGGAGAAGGCACGTGAAGTCAAAGATGCGACAGCACAGAAAGCTGGAGACTTGACAAACGCGGCAAAGGAGAAGGCCCAGAAAGTGAAGGATACAGCGGCGGAGACCGCTAAAGAGGCAAAGGAGAGAGCGAAGGAGGCGAAGGACGCAGCAACAAGAGCGGCCGAGGACGCAAGAGAGGCGGCGATTAACGTGAAGGATTCGGCGACAGAGAAGGTTAAAGAAGCAAAGGAGAAACTGTCGAAAACGGCAGAGGAGGCAAGCGAGAAGGCTTATGAAAAGGCGGAGGAAGCAAAGGAAAAAGCGAGAGAAGCGGCGGAGGAAAGCGAGAGGAAGGATAAGGAGGCGGAGGCGGAGACGGAGGAGCAAGTAAGCTGGGCGGAAGCAGCGAAGAACAAAGCAGGGGAGACATTAGAGGCTGCTAAGCAAAAATCTCAAAAGTTCAAAGATAATTTAATTGGTCGTGATGAGGAGCTCTGATTTGTTTGGCTTGATACATATGATATGATCATGCATGCGTGGTTTTTTTTTTTTTTTTCTTGTTGTGAGTTTCAGTTTGTTGTAGCAGTCTTACGTTGATTTTGCTGTGTGTGTGTCAACTTTCGTATGTCTCATTCGGTCAAAACAGATATAAAATATGATCATCATATATGTATGTTTGATTGGCTTACTTATGATGATCAGTTCTAGATGCTTTATATGTTTCAAACAAATAAATATTTTCTTTTTTTTTGATAGTTTCCATAGATCTTAATCTTAATATGAATCTCATTATAATTTGGCATCAAGGATTAGGTGGCAGAATGTTATTGCATATGATCGAGATCAAATGTAGATGAGAGATAATTAATTAATACTCCACTTTGCAATGAGGTGATATAAATCATATATGGATGACCTCCACTCGATCGAAATCAGGTGCATATATACAGAGCCGGTGCTGATTTGTCGGAGTTCCTTGGGTAAAACCTAAAACATGGGGCAAAATGGGCCCCTTATAAGTTTACTCAGCATACACAGTATAGTATACGGTATTTCAAATCAAATTATAAAATAAAATAAAATAAAAAACAATAAATGAGAAAATGGAATAAAAAAAATTTTAAAAAATTTAAAAAATTAAAATAAAAAGAGCAATAAAATAAAATTAGTAATGAAAAACAAAAAAATCTAAATCAATAAATGGGTGAATTTCCCAACCTAAAATGAAGATGTTGCCTCTTCCACTACAAGAAATTTAGTCTTTCCAGACAAAATTTTAGGAGACAAAGCAAGATTTGTCTGGAAAGGTTACCTATCCTGACGAAATGAGTTTCGTCTGGAAAGATACCGTGTCGTCAGGAAAGGTAATTTTTCCCCATAAAACTCAAAATTTGTCGGGAAAGGGTACAAAATTTTTCTCAACCTTTCCCCACAAACGAGTTTTGTCAGGAAAGGTAACATTTCCCTACAAAACTCAAAATTCGTCGGGAAAGGGTATAAAATTTTTCCCAACCTTTCCCCACAAACGAGTTTCGTCGGGAAAGGTAACCTTTCCCCACAAAACTCAAAATTCGTCGGGAAAGGATAAAAAAAATTTCCCAACCTTTCCCCACAAACGAGTTTTGTCGGGAAAGGAAACCTTTCCCCACAAAACTCAAAATTCGTAAGGAAAAGTTAATGAAAATTTTTCCCAACAAACATTGTATTTGAAAGGAAAAAATTAATTAAAATTAAAATATATATATTATAATTAATTAATTAATTAATTAAAAAATATATATACTAAAAATATTAAAAGTTAATTAATTAAAATTAAATTTTTTAGATAAATCCACCACCACCAAACTAATCAATAGTGGACACCCGGTATATAAAACTTTGATTAAATAAAATATAAACTATATTCAAATGGGGATGGGGATGGGGATGGGGGGACCTATTTCCCCATTTTCGCTAAAACATATATAAATATAATTATATTAATATGTTATATAGTTATAAAAACTTGATGGCATATTCATATATATATATATAAACTTGTTGCTAAAAAGTGACGAAAACAATAAAAAATAAACTTGTTGCTAAAACCAATAAGTCTATAAATTTTTTAATATATATATATATATATATATGTATCATAATAACCTTGGCATAATTGTGTATAATACTGGAATTGTTGTCCCTCCATTATAAATGAGAAAATGGAGAAGGCAGTAGTTGCCTTGAAAATGGAACCGTGGTTGTCACAAAAAGAAATTTTTTTAATTAAAAAAAGAAATAAGAAGAAGAAGAAACTCTTAAATGTAATAATAATTTTAGTGACTTTGTTTGTGTAAAAATTGTATAAAATCCCATTTGATTATGTAAGTTTAGTTGGTTTCGCAATGCAATGCTATGATTCTAATTATATATATATATATATTGATTTTAAATATTTTATAATTTATTTGTAATATTTTAAAAATTAAAAGAAATAGCATATTTGGTAATGTATGGGGGTGTTTACAAAATTTCATATTTTAAAATTTTTATTGGGGTTTACATACAAAAAATAGTGCCCATACAGTTTTTCAAGGGTATAAATATCACTACTCCTCTTTTTATCTGAACCAAAATCATTCGATTAACAAAAACAAAAAAAAGCCCCTTTTGGGCCCTGGGCGGGCTGAGGGGGCGGCTCTGCATATATATAATATCCATTTTTGAGAAATGTATTCAATTTGGCGGCCCATTTATCCATGGATCATATATATATATATATTTATTTATTTATATATACGGTCCAATTTTGACCCGTGCACACACTGATATATTTACTTAAGTACGTTGCATATGGACCACTGATTATAGAGAAGTTTTGACAAGTGTATACACTTTGAGTCAAAGTATGTAAATCTAATGGTCAACATTCTTCGTTCTGATATATTTTATATCAAAACGAACTAATAATAAAAAAATTGTATGTATATATATACACAGTCTCATTCTAGTCAGTGCACACTAATATATTTACATCAATGCGTTGCATGTGTACCACTGATTATGGAGAAGTTTTGACAAATACTACACTTTGAGTCAAAGTATATAAATCTAATGGTCCACATCCAACACTGAACACAAAGTTGACACCGGGTAATGTGTGAACTAGCATTCACCATAATCTATCACCATAATCTATCACCATGTGCATATATAGCCACATTTCCCGGTGTCAACTTCTGTTCATCTTCAAGCTTCCCGTACGTGTGCCATGTCAATATGTCATCCCTTCTTAATTAAATATTGTTCACAAACTTCATCGACGCCAATCACACAATGCATGTGTTAGCGAACAAATCACTATACGGAAGCATTGCCGGATAGAACACAAATTAACACAATAATAAAGAAAGATAAGATGAAGAAAAGTAATCAAAATCCAATCACACACAACACAAATATTTTACGTGGAAATCCAAATCAGTGAAAAAACCACAGCCGTCAGGACGACAAGAGAAAGTTCAAATATGTAGTAAATTGTTACAACCACATACTCATGATTTTCTCTCTAAAATACCCCAAACATGATTACACCCAATGCCAACTCTTTGAGATCTCTCTGATATTTACTAATTTGCTCCACACATTATAACCTAGCTATTATATGATCTATTTATATGAATTACAGGGAGTTAAAACCTACAAGGAAATCTATCCCCTTTACGTGCAAGAGTTCATTGTTTCACATAAATACTATTTTCTATTTATGACAAGTCTTCTTGTAAGGAGAATTTTTTTTCCTATAATCATAAGAACTTCTAGAAACAGCATATTTCATTTTCCATGAATATTTCATGATTCAACGTATGTTTGTGATTGATTACGATTCGAGTTGCGGTTGGCCACCCGCTTCCTAAACCGTATTGAAATTGACCATTCAGAAAATCGCGATCCATACGCCACATCACCAAGACTGCTATCACTGCGCTATCAAAGCCACAGCATAAATCTCTGGAAAGAGGACCGATGTCCATGCCGCTGTGTAAACCACACAGCGCTAACCACCGATGTGGGAACCGCCATCAAAACCACAGCGTTACACACATCGATTTTCATTGTTCTTCGTTTCTTCAGTTCTTCAAGGTCTTCAAGCCTCCCTCAAACATGATCTCGTACTTCTAAACGTATCCCACGTCTCCAGAAAGTCTCCGCATTGGTGAATCCCTTTTGATAACCATTGAAAATTCAAACCATATCCAATAACATGTTTCAATGGATGGAATATTTTAATGGAGAACTCAATTTGTCAACTTGAATATGGTGTTTTTACACCATCCATGCATGGTAGTTAGTAACGGGTGTGTAAGTATTTAATTTGAGAAATAGAAACTATTGAAGATAGAATATTAATGGGTAGGTCTTTTTTTTTTTAAAGACCGTGCACATGAAACCCATACCTGCACGTTGGCTACAACCATACAAGTCTCTATCTATTATCTAATCCCCCCATTTTCCTCATATGTATCCTTCAATTATATATCATCATCTGGGGCTCTGGGCTAATATCTCTCTCTCTCTCTCATGAATGCAAATATTAATCGTAAGCATTTTCAACAAAAACTTATTGAATAATGCTTGGGTAAGGTTAATATCTAAAATACTGGCCCCACCAATGAGAATATATCACGTGACATTTTTTTTTACTTTTTACATTTATTTCACAAATTATGCCATATGCTACACTCCTATTAGTAGAATCGGTATTTTGGGTTCAGACCCCACCGATGGGAGTGTAGCATATGGTAATTTTTCTTTTACTTTTTACATTTATCTCATAAATTAATTGAGTCATATGCTACACTCCCATCAGTGGAGTCAATATTTCAGGTACCGATAAGCATCATTCAAACCTTTTTACTTCATTTGTCGTTGTCATTCACAGGGTTGAAAACCTGGCTATATATCAACAACCTCCAACCTCTCCCATCTATGAATTAAATAAAATAAATCTCACCAACCCAAATAAGCCAACTGTGCAACCAAAACTCAATAATTGTGTAAGGATAAAATCTTCCATGGTCCGTCTCCGACCCCTGGAAGATTGAATAGCTGTGATACATGTCACTTGTTATTGGGTCAGTTTTATCAATATTATCTTTAAAACGGACCCATGGAGAAAAGGATTTTCTCGGATGTAAAACCCATCTTATATCTTATGGTTGAGAAACGGGATATCGATGGTTTCCATTTGGGTACCATAAACACTACAATTTTAGAGCCAAAAAAAAAAAAAAAAAAGGAAGTGGCAGTCATGTGACCGATGTAGTATCACAGAAAAAATGTGACCACAAAACTCTATTTTGATTTTCCATTTAACAAGTCTAAAAAGTAAAAAATTGGACTCAACATCAATATTCAACCAACCTCCATGTCTCCATATATTTAAATACTATTTATATCTTGTGAACTGCACAGATTATTGGAGGCCACTTTTTTCATGTTGGGTAATCTCAGGCTGATCAATAAATATTTTTCTTTCGGTGCCCTTTTGATCCTGGCTTTTGGGGAAACTCTCGTGTTCTTTTTTGACTTGTTAAATCCAAATTATATATCCACACGGACCACACCCCCATAATCTTTTCTTGTGATATTTTGATAGTAATCTATCAAATTAACTAAAGCATCATTACTTTGACATTTATTTCACACTATTAATAATTAACTACAATATTTAGATGGGACCGATCTACCACACGTCACGGGTGATAATCCAATAATGTCTACATTCTATCGTAGTCTACCTTTTCTCTTCCACAACTATATATGGCTCGTCTTTTTTCAAAAGTATGGTTGGCCCAACAAGAAATACTACATATAAGTTAAAGGGATCGGAGATCATGACATTAATTATTATAGAAAGCAATTAATTAAAGGACTCCAAAATGAATTGACAATTAACATAAAAATTATAGATATATAGATAAGACAATTAGACTTATACATGTATTGACGTGTATAAATTTGTATGATTATTATATTACCTTAATTTTAAATTATATATATACGGTCTTCGTCAGTTCGTCCTGACAATAAATATATATATATATTGGACTCACTCAAACGACCATTAATTAATTATCTACACCAAATGATTAATATGGATGCTTTGATTTCAATATAGATAACTTACTAGTCAAGGCACGCAATATTTGAATAAACAAAACTTCAACTTTTAATTTTCATTTTTCTTCCTTCTCAGCAATATTGATAAGCTTGAGTGTATACTGTATAGATCCATGCACGCCAACTAATTTTTTTATTATTTTTATTTTTACTTTTTCCTGTTAACAACATTAATGAGCATATCATGATAAGAAATAGTGTTTATCATCGTATACTTAACTTCTTAATGGTAACTAATTTAATTGAATCTACTTTGTTATATTCATCCAAGTTTGAATTCATTCTAATATACTTGATGTATAGTTTTTTTTTTTTTTTTTTAAGTAATACGTGACATATGTTAGTTCATATATGGTTGCGCGCTTCTCTCTATATAATAATAATAATAATAATAATTTTTTAATCAAATCGGTTTTGATATGTAACTGAACATCTATTTTTATAACTTTTTTTTCCGGACCAATAAGAGAAAGATATATGTAGAATATATTAGTATTGTTAGTATTATTGCTAATAAACAATATATCATAACAGTATGATTTGGAAAGATTAAAGTAGTTGCGTATTGTATGGGACAAGAAACGTGCTGTCTAATAATTTAGGTGATGAATCATCACCTAAATAATGTATAATAATCACTGATGATCAGCTAGGAAGCACGGATACTTCATTTGGTGAAGGTAACTCGTATCGAACTCGTATCCAGTTCCGATACTTCCCGGATACTTCAGGATACGTATCCGATACACCAAATGGCGTATCCGTTGACTTTTTCACAAGTTTGACTGGAGGATACTTAGAGGATACTTGAGGGATACTTGGAGGATACTTAGGGGATACTTCGAGAATACGTTTGGGGCAATATTATAATTATTTTAGTATAAAACGGGGTTAAATTATAATTTCAAAATTTTAGGAGTCAAAATGAAACTGTAAAGAAATTTTGGCTTTAATTCCATTGACATGGAGAATAACGGGATACTTAAGATTATAAACATTTCACTTGATGAACCAGAGTTAGATGCCGAAATATTTAAATCCTTTAACAATATGAATAATGATAATTGAGTTAATTAGGAATTTAGTATCTATTTGATGAGTTTATTTTATGTATTATTTGGATTTTGTAATATACTATAACTTATGTGATGTATGTTTTATTTGGATTTTCAATTTGTAATATGTTACGACTTAATTTGGATATTGTAATATGTTAAATTGTTATGGCTTAGGTTGTTATGTGATATGTTTTATTTGGATGATTGGATATGAATATGTTTTGATTTTTGAATGAATTACTAAATATCTTTTTATATATTCTTATTTTAAAAAAAATATAAATATATATTATTTTAATTGACGTATCCTGCCGTATCCGTATCCGTATCCTAGTTTTTGGAGATTTACCGTATCCCCGTATCGTGCCGTATCCGTATCCGTGCTTCTTTTATAATCAGCAAAAATAAGTGCCGTTTAATCATGTTTGATGGGAATCTAATCCCTCCCTTTATTTTTAAGAATATAATATTTTGTTTAATATTTAGTTATCTACAAGGATTCACTTATTTTATATATTTTTTTTGAAAAGATTCACTTCTTTTATATAAATAAATTATATCAATTCTATTGGATAATGCCCTTCATTAGGTATTGACTATATGAACACTGAACCACTAATCTAATTTAAGTATCGATTATAAAATTACCTAATAATATTCTTCAAAAAAAAAAAAAAAAAAAATTACCTAATAATAACCAAATCCACACAACTTGAGTCTCCACTGTGAACACAATTAAGGTTAAATGTGTAATTAATTAAGGTAGTGAATACTCAATAATGTAAGTGAATCATTATATTTAAGAGAGAGCAAAGATGCTCTCTACAATACAAAAGTGGTTTGCATACCAATAATTGTTGACATAGCAACAATGTGAAGAGACTTACTTCCTATGTGATATAAAAATAGAATTGATAGACAATCAACTCAAAATTTGATCTTCAATGCTTCCGTCTAAAACACAATTTTTTTTAATGACATGTCCATTTTTTTTTTCTTGTTTTATTTCCTTACAAAAAAATATATATGAAAAAATAGTGTCAGTTTTAAATGTTTGCTGAATCAACCTAAAAAATAGTTGTGCAACAGATCGTCTGAAAGTGGACGGTCATGTTGACAATATTTAATATTTTTTTTACCACGTCAATTTGAGGTTGAATATGCTCGACTGTATTAGAGACACAATTATTAACGTAACGTCTATTTTATCATACTTGGCATCTTTTTTTTTTTTCACAAGCCACACTTGTATTGGAGATGCTCTAATCTCTATATATCTATTTGTATATATCCAAAACCTAAACAAAATATATAAAAAATTACACTCAATTCAATTGTTCCATTGAAGATATATATATATATATATATACCGGTATTTGTATGCACATATGTAAATTTTATCGTTTATAATTAATTAAAGGAATTAGAATCCTTTGCTGAGTTGATATTTGTATTTACCTATATAGATTTATTGACATATTTAATCAATGACTGTAATTCATTTCATTTTTTTTTTTTTATATTTCACTTTCATTGTTTTTAAATGTAAAGTCTTATTCTCAAGTGCTTTAGATCAGCATAGCCGATAATCCTGATCTTAATTGAAGAATAATTATTGATGACAAGTGGAATTACACTTGTAATAATATAGGCTTCTTTTCTATATTGGTGGGTCTAATGAAAAATAACATTTTCACTAGTGGTCCTATTCGTATCATTGTTTTGGCTAATTAACAATTTACATTACATCTATAATAAATAATTAACAATTTATAAATGGTTTAATTTGTTAAGTCATATAATATAAAGAAAGAAATGTGCGAAAAAAAAAAAAGATATTGAAATGTGTGATATATTTTATCTAGAGATGTATTTTTTTTTTTGTCTTGTTTAATATATGGTATCATATATTCTGATCATTATAAATCAAACTGATTTAGAAATATGTCATAATTTTATTTTATTTTTTAAAATGTCATTATTCATGACATTGATCCATTGGTGATTAATTAATTTCTAATATATATTCTCCCGAATGTGTTTCACAACTGCAACTTGTAGTCTGCTAGAATTATGAGATAATGGGATTAAATTGAACAATATTCTTAATCAATGATTGTCTGTATTCTCCTTTTAATTATAGGATATTCTCAATTATGATTAAGATTGTGTAGTTAACTATGGATTGATTTGCTTGATTGGAGCTTGATTTTTTCCTTGTAAATAGTCTTTGTATGTATTTTTGGTATACACCATCCGGTTTCCGGATGGAGCCGGATGGGACGGATCCACCATACGGTTCAATCAGCTCAAACCACACCCCGGTTAATCCGGACTCACACCGGATCGGCCTACTAAGGGTTGAAGTGCTTCCAATATGTGTAGCTCCATTCATAAGGGAGATTGAACTCACGACTTTGCTTAAACAAAAACACAATGAATAAAATTATTAGAAAATCATTTCAGAATTGTGTTATTTTTGCACGGTCCACACAGGCATATATGCATAACGTTTTGATGGTGATTGATATGAACTATGAAGCATACCGTAGTACCAAGCAAACATGAACATGATAGGAAGAAAATATCTCAAATCTCTTTGCGGCTTACTCATTTATTAAAAAACGATCACGATTTAAGGCAAAAGCCAAAAACATAATTTTGGATGGGACCCACACATTATCATAACACATGTAATTACTACGAGTAAATAACTCCCACAGCCAACAGAGAAAAACATGGGTGCATCTGATGCACCACCCTGTAATATGATGTTGGTGCATCGGATACAATCAATGATTGACACGTGTTATTTTAAAAAAATTTCCCTCCAGCCCATCTTCTCCCTCCTTCTTTCCTATCTATCAGACTCTCTCTCCCATTTTCTCAGTCAATATGGATCCGTCATCGGCGATCATTCTCCAGCACCATTTTACTCCGGCGATGGTCGGATCTCAAAGATCGGACGACGCTGAGTTCGATGGCGCGGTCGGTTTCGTCGGATTCGAGACGGATCGGCCCAAATCTGACAACGAAGGTTCGGTGACGATTCGGGTTTGGCTTTGTTTCTCTCTCCACACAACTCGAATCTGAAAATGGAAACTTGGGTTACAACGGCCGGCATCCGACGAACATTTTCCCAGTGGTTTTACCGGTCAAATCACCGGTGATGATGTCGGCGGTATAGTTTCGTCAAACTTAGAATGACGGTTTGACCACCAAGACGATTTCATTTGGCGACGACCCTTTTGAGAGGTCGGAAGGTCGTCACGTTTCGCACCTTCCGGTGTGGGTGGTGTCGATCACTTGCTCCGAAGGTCGGCGGTGCCAATAGCTGTCTGAAAATGAGAGAGAAAGAGTGTCTGATGGAGTAATGGAAAGAGAAGAAGAAGAGAGAAAATGAGGTGGAAGAAAAAAAAAATAGTATGACACATGTCACTCAGTGTATGGATCCAATGCATCACCATCAGATTCCAGTGTGGTGCATCGGATGCACCCAAGTTTTTCTCCGGGCGACAAGCCCACAACTCTGTAGAGTGTGGACCCCTCCTTAAACGGTGTCTTCTTCATAGCTTGATAAAGAAGTTTGAAATATCAAATTCAAATTATCAAAAAAAGAAAATAATAAAGAGCGGTTTCTTGGAGATTTCTTGAAAGTTGTATAATTTGGACTCACTCAATCGACAGCCAACTAATTGCGTTATTATCTCATTTTGATTGGATTTTAAACTTTTAATTATATACAACTGCCGTACATGGTACATGCAACTGATGCAAGTAGCTAGTGGCTAGGTTACCCATTTATATATATAAAACAAACAATTCTCCCAATATTATTTATTCACTTCTAATTTCCAATAAAATTTCACCGCTTTATTTGATGTACTCATGACCTCATGTACATATATTATTTGTGGTTAATTTATCTTAACTCTTAAGTGACCTTTCACATTAATGGGGCAATCATACCCCATCATAGAATCTTGGGGTAATTAATGATGATAATATTCATTATAGAATCTTTTTATTTTAATATAATAGTATGATGTTTACTACGGTAAAACCCCTATAAAATAATATCGTTGGGACCGGGGAAAATTATTATTTTAGAGGGATTATTTATTTATCAATAAATGAATATTTATTAATTTAAAAAGAGTTTTATGTTTTTACTACTTTTTTTTTTTTTTAAGTTTTATATTTTTACTTGTACATGTATTATACATATTTTCAACCAAGATACATATGTACATAGAAGTTAATAAGTATTTACATATGTATATACATAACATTAATAAATGATGGATGTTGATCACCTTTTGAATTATCCTAGTGAAAATGATATAGTGTTGGAATCGTTTACTAATGAAGAAATTATTCTAGGGGTAATGAATATCCCTACCGATGATCATGATCCAAATGACAACAGTGCTTTACCAAATGTTTCTTCAAAAGAGGTCTTTCAAGCAGTAGTAACATTAAATAACTTTTTGCTACAAAATGAAAATGGCCTTGATGTTGTTTAGCTTTTCTGGCTCTGTTGTGTTCGTGTTTCTTTGCATATTTTTCTGTTTCTCTTTGTTTTGCTTGTGGTTTCCAGCGTACTTTGTTTTATAAAAAATAAAATAATAAAAATAGCAAGGTTATTTATTTAGTACACATGCCCGAGTTGGGACCAGAATATTTTATTATTTAAGGGCAGTTATTAATTTATCGAACATTAATTCATTTAACGAGGTTT
Organism: Acer campestre; assembly: GCA_954870605.1. Lineage (NCBI taxonomy): Eukaryota > Viridiplantae > Streptophyta > Magnoliopsida > Sapindales > Sapindaceae > Acer > Acer campestre. The sequence goes on from OX940811.1 coordinate 184,883, forward strand.
TACTATATGACTATAACTAGTCTCTTTTTACATTATATTAATCCAATTATTGTATAATCCCCCATCATTAGGCCTTGGCTATATCTGTATGAATTTCAAATTAATACAAATTTTGATACTATATAATTCTAAAGATTCATAGAGTTTGGTCAGGGTGGACTACCATGTGTATTGTTTATTTGGTTTGTTGTTCTCTAGTTATTAAAAAATAAAAAATAAAAAATAAAAATAATAATAAAATAATAATAAATAAATAAATAAACTAGTTGATTGTGAGATAAAAATTATCCCAAAATAGGGACCAATATCACATTGGGTGGCCATCCTTTTCGACCCTCCATTATTTATAAAATATTCAATAATCCAGTTCCATCAAAAAAAAAAAAAAAAAAAAAAAAAAGAATTTGTTATCTTATCTCATTACTGATTTCATAAATAGACTCAGCCAATTAAAAACTTGCAAGTTAAAACAAAGTTTTTTCTCAAAAAAATGTTAAAACAAAGTTGAAAAGAATTAAGCAAACCAATTGCATGCTCGATCTGATCACACTCCTTTGTTCTAGAAGAAAAGACCATTTATATACATATTCTCATCGTCTCCACTCCACACATGTTCACATTATTAATAATAGTGAAGGTTTTGTACTTATCCACTTTCTTCACCTCTTAGTAGAACTGATAGTGCATCTCTTTTTCACTTAAGTGATGAGAGGTTTAAATTCCACCATGTGTATTTTATAAATATGTGTGTGAAGTTTTCTTCCTAGGTTATAGGAATATTTATCTCACATTATAACCTGATGAGAGTAATTATCCGGATTGCACATATATTAAATTCGGACAATCCTATTACAATAATTCTCCTCAAATAATAATTATCATAGCTGTCTGAGATACGTGTTACGATACGATACCTAAGAATCTCAACATTTGACAGGATATTTGGGAGATTCATGGCATCTAATTATTATTATTAAAAAAAAAAAAAAAAAAAAGAAGGAGGAATAAATAAATAAGAGACTTAACTTGTGTATAATGAGGTGGGGGCGGTGTGGGGGTGGCACCACCCCATGAACGTGGCCAACTACATGGCAATTGGAGGCATTTCCAATTTAATTTAATGTATTAAAAAACAATTACATATAAAATTACATTCAAATAGAGCGGCTTGTAAGACGATTGTTCAGTGTGATTTCTTTATTATTTACCATGTGCAGTGTGATTTCTTTATTAACTATTCGAAGTGTCTATAAAGATATAAGTAATGCTACATTACCCAAATTTAGTGTTCAAATCCAGTGTCCAAATGATATGGCAACACAGTAAACCATTAATTTAAAGAGATTTTCTCCTTACAATCCAATTTTTTTCTTTTCACACTCATTTTCTAAATACACTTCATTCTAAAATTTTGAATTTTAAAAAGTTCTAAAGGCACTCCATTTTTTCCAAAATTATCCTTTTTACCTTTTAACACATTTTTTTTTTAAAAACACTCAATCATAAAATCTTACTGTAAAAAAAAATATTATGATTTTTTTTATTTGTTTATGTAAAAAAAAAAAAAATCTGCAAAAATCTAACACTTTTAAATAAAATTGTTTCATTATTATTTTTAATCATTCTCATCACTTCGAAATTAAATAAAATTTTAATGATGTTGAAAAAAAATGTTTTATGGTTTATGAAAAGCAAAAAGATAAAAAAAAAAAATGATTGGTTTACTGTAGATAAAATATTAAAATTGTGGATTTCAATCCTGTATAAAAAAAAATAAAAATTGCCACTCCTTTAATGTTGAATTCAATATTTAAATTGGATTTCAATCTTTTTGATGATGATATTTTACAGCCCTAGCCTTATATGCATGGTCTTTTTAGTAATTTTAATTAGGATAAAATTGTAATAAAATAAAAAAAATTAAACTGGAGTGTGGAAAGATATTTAGTGGATTGTCAACAGCATCACTCTAATTTAAATTGTATTAGATTTACATGATTTAAATGAATAGTGTTACCACATCATTTAGACACCAGATTTGATTAATGTACAATTACTCTAAAGATGTTGTATAATAGTAAAATTATCAAAAAATATATAATTTTCTTCCTATTTCGCCGTGATTTATGTCAATCTTATCTATCTTATTTCTTTTTCTTATGGAGTAATCTTATCTATCTATAATGTGCAACAAAATTGATAGGCAATCACAGTTATCAAAATTAGCAATTATCCTAATTTTACGCCTGGTAAAATCTTAATTACCTTTTCTCCCAAAAGAAATAGTCGTGCACACTAAAAATGTGGACCTGGCGGGGAAGACACGAAAAACATATGCTGTAAAGAAAAATTAATATAAAAAAAAAAAATGAAAAAGAGAAAGTGCTGGTGGCTGGTGCTGACATGGCATGGCATGTTAATATGTTTATAAAACACAGGTTTTGGAGTTGACAACATAAACGAAAGACCACATCTTTGGTGTTCTCAACTTTTGAAGATTCACTCTTTGTTTTGGTTTCAATTTTCAATTTATATAACAAGACCACATCTCTTACGTTTCTACGGTTTCAACAAGGGTGTTAAAATAACATCACATCATATCTGTCAATTTTTCAATTATTTGTTCATTTTTGGAATACATTCCATATATCTCTCCTTTTTTTTTCTTCTTTTTTTCTTGTTTGGATAATTATAATTTGTTGGATATATTTACCGTATATATAAAGGGGGAGAAGAGAGGAAAAGTTGAAGAAGATCGAAAGATTTGTTATCTAGTGGGTTTTTTTTTTCTTTTTGTTTGTTTGAGATTGTGGGTGGTATGTGTGTTTGGATGGTAAGAAAAAAGTTGGTGGTTGGAGAAGAAGACGAAAAGAAAAGGAAGGGAATGCAACTGGGAAAGTACGAGCTGGGAAGGATTTTGGGAGAAGGAAATTTTGGAAAAGTTAAACTTGCTAAGAATTTGGATTCGGGTCAGTCTTTTGCTGTTAAGATTCTTGAGAAGAACAGGATCATCGACCTCAAGATCACTGATCAGGTTGGTTTTTTTTTTTTATCAATTCAATTCTGACAAGTTTTTTCAAGTTCTGGTATTGTCAAAGTTTGTTCTTTTAATCAATTGTTTGTCAATCAATGGTCTCTGTGTTATTGCTGTTCTAAATTTGATTTTTTTTAAGGTTCTCAGAGGTTTTGTTTTCTGGGTTTATTACATGTTTCAGTTTTAGAATCCATTGTCCATGTTTTTGTTATTACTGTTCTACATCTAATCTTGTTGAATCTGGATTCTGTCACCCCTTTTACGTAATTAACTTCAAAATGCGGTCTTCTGTGACCGTAATTTTTGTCATTTTTTAATCCAATTTTGATATGTTTAGGATGATTGAGTGTGAAAATGTCTAATCTAATGACTTGGTTTAATCATCTGGGTATCTATGCTTTTCTTTCTTTTCAAGACAACAAATACTGTGGACTGTGGTCCTTGTTTTTGAATAGTGAGTGAGTTGTTCAGGGCCATGTTCCTTTCTTCAGGTTTTCTGGACTTTAGTTTGTGTTTTAGAATAATCTCTCTCCAATATTCATCAATAATCTCTGTCTGACAATTTCCTTCTTGGAACTCTAAATCATATTGCAGATAAAGAGGGAGATTGCCACCTTGAAGCTCCTCAAACATCCCAATGTTGTCAGATTACATGAGGTATCACATGAACATTATCAAATTCTTCTTTGATTCCTCCTTTCTGCTTTTTTTTATTACAAAAAAAGTGATTTAAGGCTATAATTGCATAAAAGATCACTTGATCCCTATGTTTTGGTTGATTTTAAATTGATTGTGCTAGCTGTTCTTAATTTCAGCTTCTTCCCCTTAATTTTAGCCAAAACAGATGTTAGCAGAATCCTAGGAATGACTTTATTCGAATTTTAGATATCAAAGTACTTGCTTAGTTGTTTTTTTTCACCTTTTCTTCCTAATCTTCCCATAATTCAGAATCAACCTACTAAAGAGTCCACCTAGAAAATCTTAATCCACTAGAGTGCTCTGATTAGTGTTGCAGTTGACCACTATCTTTGGTGGTCGGGTGCACCAGACTTGGCATCAACAAAAACCATTGATTTGTTGGATCACCCACAAAAGTCTGCTGGATGAATAGCCTCCAAGACAAACAGTGAAGCAAGTTCACGTGACATAGATCAAAGAGTCCTTTTGTATGGCTTCTGTTTGGTAACCGACAAATCAGATTAGGCCACGTATATATGTTAAATCTTCTCTTTAATGTGGGTTCCACACTGCATAATCTGGTTTACACATGAAGTCTTGTTTATGTACCAACAGTTAGCATCATCTGGGGGGGGGGGGGGGGGGAACAAATCTTACATCTATGTTTAATCCATTTTTATCAACAGGTCTTGGCAAGCAAAAGCAAGATTTACATGGTCTTAGAATACGTAACCGGTGGAGAGTTGTTCGACAGAATTGTAAGAATGCCTTTTGTCATTCAACTGCTGCATTATTGTTCAATTATTCAACGTAATTAAGTTTTTGGTATTGTACAGGCATCTAAGGGGAAACTCTCTCAGGCTCATGGAAGGAAGCTCTTCCAGCAGTTGATTGATGGTGTGAGTTACTGTCACAACAAAGGGATTTTCCACAGGGATCTCAAGGTTGTTATTTTTCTACCCTTTCATGAAATCTATGATAATCTCTGAATCAACAAGCCGAACAAGAGTTCTTGCTTATCATTCTAATACAATTTCGATGTTTCAGTTAGAGAACATTCTTGTCGATTCCAAAGGAAATATAAAGATATCTGATTTTGGCCTCAGTGCTCTTCCCCAGCATTTTAGGGTAATAATGCTTTTACTAAACTCGAAAGTGTATAGCAGGGTTTATATTTAGTTACTGATTCTTTTGTCAAAAATGTTATCAGGATGATGGATTACTGCATACGACTTGTGGAAGTCCAAACTACGTTGCTCCGGAGGTTCTTAACAATAGAGGTTATGATGGTGCCACCTCAGATATTTGGTCATGTGGTGTTATCTTATACGTGATTCTTACGGGATACCTCCCTTTCGATGATAGAAATCTAGCTGTTCTTTATCAAAAGGTAACAAAAAGTTGCATCTGAACTTTTTTCTGTCATTGAAGGCAAATGCCATTTTTATCAGTCGAATGCCATTTAACTTTGATACTGCATCCCCTGGAGGGATTTCAGATCTTCAAGGGAGATGCTAAGATACCAAAATGGTTATCACCTGGGGCCCAAAACATGTTAAGGAGGATTCTTGATCCGGATCCTGCAACCCGAATAACAATGTCAGGTATCAAAGCAGATGAGTGGTTCAACCAGGACTACACTCCGGCAAATCCCAGTGATGATGAAGAAGATACATTCATTGATGATGAGGCGATGTCAATGCAAGAAGTGGTATGATCTCAGAAATTATATTTTTTGACATTTATTCGGTATAGTTCAGTGATTTTCTGCTATAACCAAATGGATTTTTCTTCTGGTGCGCAGCAATCTGATGGCGGCGGCAGGAGTCCACACTCACCCAACCTCATCAATGCTTTCCAGTTGATTGGAATGTCCTCTTGTCTAGACCTCTCTGGTTTCTTTGAGAAAGAGGTAAGAACGAAAGTGAAGTTGCTTAGCTATATTTAAAACGGTGTATATTTTTCACTATTTATTACTAAAAATTAAAATAATAAAAAAAAAAGGTTCAAGTATCTGACCTGTTGAATTTATTGTTTCATTTGTTTGAACTAATATAGGATGTCTCTGAGAGGAATATCAGATTTACATCCAATCGTTCCGCCAATGACTTGCTTGAGAGGATTAAGGACATTGTTACTGAGATGGGATTTCGAGTTCTGATTAAAAATGGAAGGGTTAGTATTGCATTTGTGTATTATACCTTAATTTTCCATGGATGTAAATTAGGTCATGTAATGGGTGGTCTTAACAATGAATTTGGTGTCTTTTTTTTTTTTTTGTATTTAGTTGAAAGCCACACAGGAGAACAAGATACCAAAAAGCTTAGGTAGTCTTTCAGTTGCAGCAGAGGTAATTTATTACAAACTTCTAATAAACTCACTTGTAAATTGTCTGTGAAACTAATTCTTTCTTCCATCATTTCAGGTATTTGAGATTAGCCCAGAATTGTTTGTAGTTGAATTAAGAAAATCGTATGGAGACTCATCAGCATATAGACAGGTACCTCTATCGTTGTCTTCTCTTTCTCCCACCTCAACATATGTTCCTGACACTTTGTACCAAAATTTGGTTTCTGCAGTTGTGTACAAGGTTATCGAATGATTTAGGCGACCCAGCAAGCCAAAGGTTGCTGACAACAGAAGCGTTAGGCGACCCAGCAAGCCCAAGGTTGCTGCCAACAGAAGCGTAAGCAGCAGCGGTTGTTTACCAGAGTTCAAACATCATCAGGAGATCCAAGCTCGGGATGGAACTATGGATCGGGATTCATATTGACAAATTTTTTATTGGATGGTGTCTCAAAGTAGAGTAGATGTGTCAATAATATATATTCAAGATGCACATAGATAGACAGGACATTTCAGGTTGTAAAGAAGTCAGAAGTTATCAATTATATATGTTTCAGGCGATTTGCCTTATGGAATTTTGATATTTTCATTGCTGTTTTTAGCTGATTAAACATGAATAGATTACAGTTTTGTTATGGGAAATCTTACATTACTACATACATGGGAATGTTATATCTACATGGTCAGCAAGTGTACCTTTAATTCATATAATCGCTCTTCCACCAGATGCTATTCTAAATTTGCAAGCCTGCTGCCAAGTTCTTTGCTATATACCTGAATCAATCCACTGTCATCTGACATTTGAATCTTTTCATTCAACATAAACTTGTATTGATCATCTCTGTCCTCTAAATTTCGCATAAATTCAACCTGTACAAAAATAAGAGACGCACAATGAATTTATAGAGGAACTACAAATTCGGTACCAGAAAACGCAACACATAACATTACCAGCCATTTCATGGTTACATAAATACCACTACAATAATCAGTATTTACCTGGTTTTGGAACAAATCAAATTCATCAGAGCTCAAAGAACCATCACTATTTGAATCAAGGAGTTGCATCATTTGCCTTGCATCTTCGCCTGGAGCTCCAAGCTCTTCCATCACTTCCATGAGCTCCTCAATGCTGATCCTACCATCACCATTCTTGTCAAGTAGGCGGAATACTAGATCTCTCTCATCAATCTCTATACCTTTATGAAGTGTGGACGGAAGATCTCTAAGTCTCAGTGCTGCAAGTTCGGCTGCGGCCAACATAATGGCCTTGAGCCGCGTTGCCTGAGCATCAATTAAGTAAAAACTTGTTAAGAATCTGCTGGTTTTGGGTGCATTTATGCAATAGTTAGTACATATTCAAGAGAAGTAATGTGATATTTAGGCCATGGATATGTTTAAGATTTACTAAGAATTTGATTTGAAAACACAAATTTTATATTCGCACCCGAAGAAAAACCAAACCTCAATCAGACAACAGATTACTGACCTCTTCTGGATCAGTAAGACCACCCTTGTACAATGAATGGGATGCTGTTCCATTTACTGCCAACATGTCCATCTCTGCAGTCCGTATTTGTATTTCCATTAGTGGTCTGGTCTTAACATTGTCGCTCACATCAACTGCCATATGCAAACTCCTATATCCATTTGCTTTAGGCCTAGCGATATAGTCCTTTGTTCTGTGAGGCATTTCTTTCCACAGAGATTGGACAATCTCACGTGTCCTGTAGCATGCTCTCTCGCCTACTGTCAACGTATCTTCCACATCCGACCTGGGCTTCAATATAACTCGCAAACCCAGAACATCATTCACTTCCTCTGGTTTCCTTCCATCATTTAAAAGCTTCTTCATTGTGCTGTAACGACTTTTATAACGACCTTGGACTGAGACATCTTCCGCCATGTCAGCCAAGACCGGATCAGTTGTCAATGACTGAAGCAGCCTATCCTTGTATACATCAATCAAAGGTTTACTTCCCGTCTCGTGACTCCTCAACCAAGTATCCACATAAAGATAGGAATATGGAAACAGATACCGAAACGAAAGATCCTCCAACTCAAAGGATACATGGTTGGTGGCCACAGCATGAGCCAAGGGGGCATGTATTTTCATGACCTCAAGAGAAAGCATCAGCTGTTGATACCTAGGCAGGTAATCTAAATGTCTCATCATATCGAGCTTGATAGCCAAATCAAGAATCAAAGCCCTAATGTCATAATATGTCAAACAAAACTTTCTCAAAGCAGCAGCAGTTTCATCATCCAAAACAAGTACTTTCGAGTTGACATTAAATTTAACACGTAAACTCTCATGCAACAAATGAGAAGTACCAATACCAATCTGATCCCTCACTTGTTTTATAGAAATTGCACCTGCCTCGACAGCTTGTATTAATATTCCAGCTGAAATAACTTCAGCATCCATCTGCAACCCATCAAATTATAAACTTCATCAATAAAGTTTTAAACTTTTCAATCAAATTATCGACTTCATCAGTAAAGTTTTGAACTTTTCGATCAAATTATCGACTTCATCAGTAAAGTTGAAAGTTTGAACTTTTGATCACATTATCAACTATATCATTAAATTTTTAAACTTTTGATAAAATAATTGAAACCATAAAATAAAATTCAGTATTGAAAGCGAAAACGTACCTGGAGATCGGCGAGAAGGAGAGCAACAGAGAGAGCCTTGGTGAGAGGAGAGCGAGAATCGGGACACAGAGGCAAGCTTTGCAGTACAGGAATGGAGAGCTTGAGAGATTTGAAGAGCACCCGCGACGAGCTGCTCGACAGCACGTTCATTCTCTCCGTGAGCTCGTTGAAAGCTCCAACGAGCTCCACCACCATCTTCTCTCCCGTTGTCGACGACGGCGACAACAACGAAGACGAAGAAGAAGGCGATAGCGAACATGCTCTTGCTCTTAGTCCTATTACGGCATTGAATATAGATCCCGACGACGGAATCCGTCGATTCCGTCTCCGGAGAGTGGAGGGATTGTGTTCGAGAATCCGAATTTTGGGGATTGGATGTAGAACTTCCATCACAAACAAATGGAGCTCCAAAAGAACAGCAAATAAAAATTATATTTAATCATTTGGATAGGAAGTAAAGTTGAGATAATAAAGTTGTTCCAGTGGTACTGGTATGTCTTTATCACAATATCACCTAACACTTCTTACGCTCATGTTAATAATAGTGGGTTCAAGCATTTATTTTTATTTTTTTCTAAAAACTCTTGAATTTATAATAGTTTATAATTTATATCATTCATTAATTCTTTTACTATATATAAATTTGGGAAACTCTACCACCACGATTCCATGTCCGGTATATGTATATATATACATATTATTTCATTGTCTCACCTTTAGTGTGGGTGTCCTCTCCCCATATGTGGGAGCAGTTGTCCAGCTAGTAGAGTCCAATTCTCGTAGGTTTCTAACAGTTGTTGTAACATCAAAATATATATATATATATATAAATTCATATAAAACCTGTAAACTTAAATCAATTATATTACTAGAAAAATATTGAAAAAACAAAAACAAAGAGAGTTAAAGGGGTAGGATAAATCAACTTAAAATTGTGATTTCAACGTCTTAACCACCCATTGGCTCTTAATCCAATAGTTGAGATCTGAATACATTTATAACTCTTAGATTAAAAGTCAACGAGTGGTTGAGATATTGAAGTCAAAATTTTAAGTTGATTTAGCTTGACTCGAGAGTTAATTATGCAATCTAAACAGTTGTCAATGATAACACGTGGCAGAATAGAAGGGGAAGTCGTAGATTAAGAGAGAATAATTGACCACAGCAAATCTTCTCTTCTGCCAAGCCCCCGAAACTCAAAACCCTCTTCAGTCCTCACTCGCTAAACCCTTACACAGCGTTCTTCATCGAGCTATGTCGCCGTTATCGAGAGGCCTCGTCAATCGACTGCGCCAGCTCCTCACTACGGCCCCCAAAACGTCGACGACGACGACGTCGCTACCGCCGCAGCAATCCTTCTTCGTCAGGAGATTCACCACCGAGTCGTTGATCGATGATGATGGGTCGGAGATCGAGAACCGGGAGTCCGGGAGAATCATCGAAGCCAAACCGGGTGTGATGGGCTCCAACTCCAAGCGTACAGGGATCATAGCACTCAAATGTGGCATGTCTGCTACTTGGGACAAATGGGGTAAAAGGATTCCCACCACTGTTCTATGGGTCGATGACAATATTGTCACTCAAGTTAAAACCTTTGAAAAAGAAGGATTTTTTGCTCTACAGGTAACCCCTTCGATTTTTGATTGTTTCTTTTTTGTTTGCTTTTGTGTTGCTGAGCTAATTCTAGAAATAATTGAATGAAAAAACAAGTCATTTTTCTGTATTTTGAAGCCAATGAAATATTTGTCGGTTCCGATGGGTATATCTGGGGGACAATTTGTGGAAATGTTGGTGGAAACATCAAAGATATATTTACTTGCTTGTTTGAAGCTTGAAATGTTTGTTCTTGGTGGGAGAAAAGTAAAAAGTGTTATTTTTTCTGCTGCTTACTTCGTTTATTAATGAACACGATGAGAAACTGGATTGGGAGTTTCGTGGGTTATGTGTTTAATTGTGCATTGATGATGTGTTGTGGTGTTAGTTAGATTGGTTGCGGGCAGAAGAAAGAGAAGCACTTGAGGAAACCTGAGGTGGGTCATTTTAGAGCTCAAAATGTGCCAATGAAGAGGAAGTTGCGGGAGTTTCCTGTAACAGAGGATGCGCTTCTCCCTGTTGGTATGTCCATTGGTGTTCGCCATTTCGTTCCTGGCCAATACGTCGATGTCACCGGAATCACAACAGGGAAAGGTTTTCAGGTGAATCACTAGATTAGATTTCATGTTTTGATTTATTTCCTGTCCTTTTTCTTTTATTGTTTTTGTCTTCTAAGGTACATATGGAGGTAGATGGATGGCTGATAATCAAAGAATGATATTTGTTGAACCCTTTATTGATACGTTTCATTATAACTAGCAGCTATATTATAACAACATGATGGGTGTGATGATTAAGACGTTCAATCATAAAGTTCCTTGACTTATAGCTATAACCTATATGAGTATTAGTTTAAGATAAAATTATAGAATTACTTGTCCATATGTATAAGAGATCATATATTATCTTAAATAAACGCTCGAAATTCTGTTGGGCATTTTCTCAAATGGTAAATGGTTTGGGACGGGGATGGACCAGGTCTTACATTCAAAATTTATCAATTTAATAGTTATTTTTACCAGTAATTGGGTCCAGTTGTTTTCACCTATTTCTGTATTATTGATGCCTGTTGTAGTTTAAATATTTCTGCATATTTGTTTCGGGCCATCATGCCTTGTGCTTTTAATTTGATGGTTTTTGTTCATGTTCTTTTCTAGGGAACTGGATTGAGTTTGTTGTTACTGTTTTCAATATCTGTTATGTCTTATATTTTTAATATTTATTCCTACAATTGATTACTATGTGTCATGACTTTGTCCACTAAATGTCTTATTTTCATTTTATCTGTCCAGGGTGGAATGAAAAGACATGGATTTAAAGGAATGCCAGCATCCCATGGTGCATCATTATCACATCGAAGTATTGGTTCTACTGGTCAGAGGGATGCTCCTGGCAAGGTTTGTATGGCCTCTTTGGTTTGGTGAATTTTTTATTGTCTTGTACAACATATTATGATACTAGTCAGAGCGATGGCCTGGCAAGGTTCAGCGCACCGCTAGTCTTCAATACATTTATAGCAGAATAAGAGGAGGGTTTGACTTAGGTCGAACCTGATCTCTTTGATTGTTAACCTCTCCGTTATCCAGTGCAATAGGATGTTTCTTACAATGATTCAACCAGTTCCATTTCCACTATCTGCTTTCTCTTTGAGATTGAGACAGAATGGACAGAGATACAAGAGTGATGGCTGTCTCTTTTCTTATTCCTAGCTTTTGTTGCACTTGCACGCATTATTTCCAATGTCTAATTACATTCAATTATATTCAATGGATATGTTTTTCTTAACCATTAAATAACTAAAGATCTTTTGTGACTTTGATAGTTCCCTTGACTTGCAATTCTGACAATGATATGGTCTGTTAATAGGTTTTCAAAGGCAAAAAGATGCCTGGGCGCATGGGTGGAGTGCAGAGAACAGTTAAAAATGTATGGGTCTACAAAATAGATCCAGCCAGGAATTTGATGTGGGTGAGAGGCCAGGTATGACCATCTTCCAAGTTCCAACTTAATTTTTCTGTCAGAAGTGGAATTTCCTGTATGAAAGGCTTGTGCTTAGGTATGATTAATTGCCGGCATTATGAATACTGCTATCATTAAGAGAGATCGTCTTGAAAACTTCTCAGTTTGAGCTTCAGCCATAATCTAAAACGTTTGGGATTGTGGAAGAGAAAGTGTGTAGTCAATAATGTTGTCAAAGGTGGATGTTTAGAATAATAGATGGTGGAATTAAAAGTTCCTATCTGTCCAACTATCCATTTCATTAAGTTAAATCTCCTTTGTTGTATCCTCATGAAAGTTCCTCTTTTTTACAGGTTCCAGGCACCGAAGGAAACTTTGTGTTCATAAAAGATGCTGTTTACAAAAAACCTGATAGTTCAATTCTTCCATTCCCTACATACTTTGGCATAGACGATGAGGAAATGGAACCTATAATAGCAGATCTAGGGGAACAAGATCCATTTATGATGGCAGATTGATCACTGGCTGAATTCAAAATTTCTTCACATTCCTGTTCTCCTCTTCATCGACTTAACCTCCCCACAATCACCTTTGCAGTGAATACAGAGAGCTTGGTGGGTTTGTGTTGTTGAGAACCAACAGCCAAGGAAGGAAGTCTGATTTTTCTCTAGTTTACATATTTGCTGTTTTGATTTTCCTTTATTTTACCATTTTATCATAGGAATGCATCTAAAAGACATGTAATTTTATTAAGGAGTCAAATTGTGAATTTTGCTAGTGATTGACTATATCTTTCCATTGGAATTGTGTTGTTAAAATAAAATCCTGAAAATTTTGCCCTGTTACACACTACTTCACTTGTAGATTTTTCTTCAAGTTAATGTTTACGGTTTAAGCATAAACAATAGAAACTTGATTCTTTCCTTTGGATGAATACAAATTGCCCAATCACTCTTCATATCTAACTAAAAAACAATAACTTTCATTCTACGCTCTATTGGATTTGAGGTTTTGAGTTTCTCATGTGATTTGATGTAAACTGTCATGTGGTGTGGTATGATCTTATCGGTCCGATCATATTCATGTCAAGTGATTTGATCTTTTATTTTGTTTTCTTATTTTGGTAAACCAAATCCAAAGCTCTTTGTGAGATTGGATATCCATGTAATGTGAAATGATCTTATCGGTTATCGACGTGGTCATATATACGTCACGTAATGTGATATGATCTTATCGGTTATCGGTTTGGTTATATATATACAGATTTTCTATTATCAATTTGTCCTAACAATAAATATTTCAGGATGAACTGACAACAGAAAAACTATATATATATATATATATATATGATCTTTTGTTTTCATTTCCTTCCCCAATTTGATCCTAATTTTCTAGGGTTACCGTTAACAACCACCACCATTAAAAATACCCAAAACAAAAACAATGCCACCAGAGAAGTCAAAATCGTGACCAAATGAAGCAACAGCACCAATCTTTCGATTGCGGTGGTTGTGGATCAAATGATCGCTTCCTCCTCCACAACGTCCGCCACCGTGGAAGCTACCGTCGTCTCTGCACCAACTGTATCTTGAAGACCCACCAGGGTCACTTCTGTCCAATCTGTCTACACGCCTACGACACCTCACCACCCCCGTCTCACGCTCGTCTGACGTGCGCCAAATGCCCCTCCGTTTGTCACCTCTCCTGCGCGACCTCTTCTTCCTCCTCCTCCTCCTCCTTCGTCTGCCCGCCTTGTTTGAACCCTAATTTCGCCTTTTTCGAAGTCAACGGAGACACCCAGATGGATGCTGGTGACGATAAGAGAGCGATGGATTTGGGTTCGGCGAAGGCTCTGGTGGCGGCTGCCAAGATAGCGGCTTCTTCGATGATCAAGGCAGCGGCGGTCGCGCGTGTAGAGGCCGAGAGGAGGGTAAAGGAGGCTACTTTGGCTAAGAAGCGTGCCAGAGAGGCGCTGGAGAGGCTCTTGTATTTGGCTGCCAAGGAGAAAGAGAGGGACTCGAAGAAAGTGAAATCTACTAATGACAAACGTGGAGGAGACAAGAGCAGCAATGGTCTGTATTCGCGTCAAGGAAGCAATCATGGAGGAGCTGGAAACTAGAATTGCAAATTTGCAAGTGCTAAGTGTTTGTTTTGTGCAGGCTTTGTTTTGGGATATGTTAAGTTGTTGATCTTGTTCTTAAACGGATCGGATCGGAAAAAGTCATGTAGGGATGATTTAGAGTTAGAGGTGGTAGATATGTCGTGTAATGATGCTGTTTCATTTCGTAGGTTACCTCTGAAATGTATCTTGTTAATGTCATTGGATTGGCTCGTCTCTGTACTTTGTTCTTGCTCTTTACTGTCTGAATTTGCTTTGGATATATGTCTAATGGCTCTTATTATCCGACTCTTTTGCTTTCAAATTTGTCAACGTGAGGTTTTGTGATAATTGATTGATATATTTGCTATGGATTTTATACCACAGAGCTCGAAGTTCATTGCTCTTTCTCGCAACTAAAAAGCTTGCAAAAATGCAGTATTGCAAGCTGATTTTAACGAACAGTATGTAAATGGTTGAATGTATTGTACACAGTTGAATCTATTTTACGCAATCTTAGCCCATAAATGTATTAGAGCGATTACCTACCGATGATGATGTAAGCATTCGTTTGCTGGTGGTTCAAGCGATGCCATTTTCGAACCACAGAGCGGCAGCATTGAGAAGTGAGACAGCAGCAATGCAAATTCTGTGTCTCCAACGACAGTTCCAGCAGTTCGTTCACCGGAAACGAAGCTGACCCTCTTTGCTCTGAGTCTTTCAATTCTCGAGAAGGCGGCTACTTGACTGGGAACTCTCGGGTTCTTCTGGACAACAGTTGTTCTTCTTTGTGGTTTGGACAACACCAGGCCACCTGGTCCATTGCCGGTGCTGGAATCAATAGCTTTCTAGCACTAAGGACTACTTCACACCATCTCATTGAAGCTTTGTTGTTTCTATTTTGTTATTTTTATCTTTGCAATTTCAATCAAGTCTGTAAGATTTGAAAAACGACACCGTAGCTTTTTATAAGAAAGTTTTAATTCCTTCCATAAGTCAACGAAATTTGCTATAAAACTTAAGCTGACTGTGCACGTCAAGGGATAGAACCGATGTGGCTAATTATGTCAGCTTGGATTAAATGGCATAACTAGCCTCGTTAGCTAAATCGAGTGACGTGGTATGCAAACTTCATTTGACCAAGTTCACTGGACACGTCGGCTCGGATTAACATTTTAGACCAGCCGAACCAGTTGACATGCCCACTCAATCAACATTTTAATACAGGGAAAAAAAAAAAAGGTTGATTCGAAAATGGAGACGAAGAAGATCCAAGCGGGAGTCGACTTTGTTTGGTTGCTCAGAAAATTAGGTTTCGAAGGCGCAGACAGTGTAGAGATTAACAGCTTCTCAAGTGAGTTTAATTTGTTCTATCATATCTTTGTGTTTGATTTTCGGTTGTTAATAAGAGAAATTTGAACAAAAACTTAAAATTCGTATATTACATTGTAAAATGCGATTTAATCCAATTTTTTTTTTCATTGAACTTTTTAAAATACTTTGTTATAAATATGTAAATTTTGTGGCAATTAAATTTTTTTGACATAATATTATTTTTTATAGTGGTTAAGTAAGGAAAATTTGAGCAAAAATTTAAAAAGTATATATCTCATTGTAAAATGCGATTTAATCATTTTTTTTTCATAGAATTTCTTAAAATATTTTATTATACCTATGTATAAATTTTTAGGTAATTAAATTTTTTTTATCTAAATATGAATTTTTATAATGGTTAGTGAGAGAAATTTAAGCGAAAACTTAAAATTCGTATATTTTATTGTAAAATGCGATTTAATACAAATTTTTTCGATAGAACTTCTTAAAATACTTTAGTATACCTATATATAAATTCTTTAAATAATTTATTATACCTACGTATAAATATTTGAGGAAATTAAAATTTTTTGAAATAATTTAAGTTTTTATAGTGGTTAAATAAGAGAAGTTTGAGCAAAAACTTAAATTTTGTGTATTTCATTTTAAAATGCAATTTAATCTAATACTTTTTTTTTTCTTAGAACTTTTTTAAATACTTTAGTATACCTATTTATACATTTTGAGGCAATTATTATTTTTTTTAATCCAAATATGAATTTTTAAAATAGTTAGTGAGGAAAATTTGAGCGAAAACTTAAAATTCGTATATTTTATTGTAAAATACGATTTAATCCTTTTTTTTTTCATAGAACTACTTAAAACACTTTTATTATATCTATGTATAAATTTTAAGGCAATTAATTTTTTTTTACATAATTTAAATTTTTACAATGGTTAGTTAGAGAAATTTGAGCAAAAACTTAAACTTCGTATATTTCATTGTAAAATGCGATTTAATACAATTTTTTTTTTCATAGAACTTCTTAAAATACTTTTATTATATCTATGTATAATTTTTTAGGCAATTAAAAGTTTTTAACATAATATGAATTTTTAGAGTGGTTAATAAGAGAAATTTGAGCGAGAACTTGAAATTCGTATATTTCATTGTAAAATGTTATTTAATCCAATTTAATTTTCATATAACTTCTTTATTTTTAAAATTTTTTTTTTTACCTATATATAAATTTTTAGGCAATTAATTTTTTTATTATTTTTTTATCCAAATATGAATTTTTATGATTGTTAGTAAGGGAAATTTGAGCGAAAGCTTTAAATTTGTATATGTCATTGTAAAATGCGTTTTAATCCAATTTTTTCTTAAAATAGTTTATTATACCTATATATAAATTTTGAGGCAATTTAATTTTTTTTTTATCTAAATATTAATTTTTATAGAGGTTAGTAAGGGAAATTTGAGCGAAAATTTAAAAATTTGTATATTTAATTGTAAAATGCTATTTAATCCAATTTTCTTTTTCATAGAACATCTTAAAAATATTTTATTATACCTATGTGCAAATTTTGAGGCAATTAATTTTTGTTGTTGTTGACATAATATGAATTTTTATAGTGGAAGTAAGGGAAAATTGACCGAAATCTTAAATTTGTATATTTCATTGTAAAATGCGATTTAATACAATTTTTTTCATAGAACGTTTTAAAATAATTTATTGTACCTATATGAAAATTTTGAGGCAATTAATTTTTTTAGACATAATATGAATTTTTATAGTGGTTAGTAGTAAGGGATATTTGAGCAAAAATTTAAAATTCATATATTTCATTGTAAAATGTCATTTAATCCAAATTTTTATTATTTAACTTCTTAAAATACTTCACTATACCTATGGATAAATTTTGAGGCAATTAAATTTTTTTGGACATAATTTGAATTTTTATAGTGGTTAGTGACTTTTGAGCGAAAACTTAAACTTTATATATTTCATTGTAAAATTCAATTTAATCCATTTAATTTTTCATAGAACTTCTTTTTTTTTTAAAAAAAAAAAAAAAAAAAAAAAACTATGTTTATGTTTTTAGGCAATTATTTTTTTTTGACATAATATGAATTTAGGGAAATTTGTGCGAAAATTTAAAAAATTGTATATTTCATTGTAAAATGAGATTTAATCCAATCTTTTTTTTTTTTTTTTTTTTTTTTCATGAACTTCTTAAAATACTTTATTATATCTATGTATAAATTTTTAGGCAATTAATTTTTTTTTGACATAATATAAATTTTCATAGTGATTAATGAGGGAAATTTAAGTGAACACTTAAAATTCGTATATTTCATTGTAAAATCGATTTAATTCAATTTTTTTTTTCATGTAACTCCCTAAAATACTTCATTAAACCTTTGTATAAATTTTAAGGCAATTAAAATATTTATCTAAATATAAATTTTTATAATGGTTGGTAAGGGAAATTTAAACGTAAACTTAAACTTCATATATTTAATTGTAAAATATGATTTAATCCTTTTTTTTTCATAGAACTTCTTAAAATAGTTTTTGTATACCATCTCATTGAAGCTTCAAAACAATATTATGGACATTTTCTCCAAAGCAAAGAAAATCGGCTTTGAAGCTTTGTTGTTTTTATTTTGTTATTGTTGTCTCTGAAATTCCAGTTAAGTTTTTAAGATTAAGATGAGTAATGCTAAACATCCTAATTTTTTATTTTTTATTTTTTCAAATTCTATCTCAAATGATGTGGTACATGAGGGGTCAATATTATATCAGTCACTATATAATCTTATAATTTATAAAATGTTGACATCTCATATGCCACATCATTTGGGACAAAATTTTACTCTTTTAAGATTTGTATTATTTGTATTTTGAAGCACGTCAATTTGAAGATTAAAACGACACCGTGGCTTTTATAAGTCAACAAACTTTGCTTTATAACTTAAGTTGACTGAGCTCGTCAAGTAGGGATGGCAATTGATCAAATTAGATGTGGATACCTCAATATCCATTCCTATATCCGTTTGAGATATATATCTTCATCCCCGTATCCATCTTCATTTCTAAGTGAGCGGGGCGGATTGATAATCCGCTAATTAAAATAGAGATATCCGTCGTCGTTCCGTTTATATCCGTATCCGATGAAAAAACTTTAAATTTTTTTAGTTTACAAGAGAAAAATGTAACTAACATATATAAATGTACATTTTATCTTATTTAAAGAGAAACAAATACATCCAATAAAGTTCAAATATAAAAATTAATAATAACTTATATAATTAGAATTAATAAACACATAATAATTTTTTAGATTTTAAAAATATTAAAATCTATAAAGGATCTAGATGAGGATGGATATCCATAAACGATATTCATCCTCATCCCCGAAAATAAAATGGATATTAAGATGATATCCATCCCTGAAATAATAGTATCCATCTCCATTTTCATTGGAATAGATTCATACTGATATCCGTATCCATAGATAATTTTGTCATCCTTATCGCCAAGGGATATAGCCTACGTGGCTAATTATGTCCGCTTGGATTAGCTGGCATAATCAGCCTTGTTATGTAAATCGACTGACGTGGTACGCCAAATTCAATTAGCCAATTTGACTGGACACGTCGGCTCGAATTAGCTTTTGAGACCGGCCAAACCGGTTGACGTGCTTACTCAGTCAACTTTTTAATGCTGCGCCAAAACAAAAAAATGATTCGAAAATGGAGACGAAGGAGATCCAAGTGCGAGTCGACTTCGTTTGGTTGCTCATAAAATTAGGTTTCGAAGGCGCAGATAGTGTAGACCCCGACAGCTTCTCCAAGTGAGTTTAATTTGTTCTGTCATGTCTTTGTGTTTGATTTTCGGTTGTTAATTAACTACTGACTTTAAATTGTTTAATGTGGTGATGATGATAAAGTTGAAAATTTGTAGACTTTTCTCATCAACCAAACATGCAGAGAATCGTTAAACTTGGAGTTTTTTTATCACACTTGTCACAATTTGTCAATTTGTAGACTTTGGTGTCTTTGGGGTCTCTCTCCTAATTTGAATTCTCTGAACAAGAGTGTGGTTCATCTTCTGAAGACGGCTTTTTGAAGAATGTGTTGAACAATTTTGCTAATACTGTTGTTTTCATTTTGGACAAGTAAGTTTTATTTATTTACTTGTTTTCAAATTTTGTCGGTAGCAGAAACTTATGTTCATTGTCTTAATCTATAGAATTTTTCCTGATAAAGCTATTGTGTTTACTTTCTGATGAATTTTGTTTGTTATTTGGTTGGATTGGTTTCCAAGCTGTCTCTAATTCTTGTTTACCATTTACAGTATTGTGCTAATTTTTCTGATTTTAGTTTGCAGTATAGGCAGATGAGTTTTGGATTGCTTACAAATCAATATTTAGGATAACATGACAGGTGTATAAGATATGTAAAGAATGAAATTGCAACTACAAACGATCAATAAAATTAAAAATGCTAAACTCGGGGAGGCATTAGACGACCTTCCTTTCATCCTCTGTAGTTCACTAGCTCTCTAGTTTTTTAGTCCTAAGATATGAGGTGCTCCTGTGTTCTTCAGCCACATGTTTCCCTGAAGAAACAGACCAGCTGTGTATTGAAGAACCTCGTTTCTGTTTTTGAGCACATGATATCCCTTCCATTTGACCCTCTTGTTCGTTGCAGCTCCAGGACCTCGGTTTCCATATTCAGCATAGTACAATGTGTCCAGAGCAAAGTTCCCTTCCCAGGGCATGAAGCCTTCTGGTTGAATGAAATCTGAAAGTGTCGATTCCATAATTATAGTTCTTGAGTACATCTTCCATGGCCTGCCAAGGTAAGTGGGGATCTTCAATCTCACGGGATACAGCAGCTGTTCTGGGACAATGCGGCAGTTTTGGATCACCAAGCCTGTGCTTTCGCGCTTGTCTTGTCGTCCTTGAGCAGTCACTATGTTCTTTTGGTTGTCCATTGGCTTTCTGACTATGATCAAACAGTTTTGAATGACGGCTGCAGAGTCACCGAAGATGAAATCAACCGTGCCTGATATGACACAGTTGCGGTAAAATTGTCTATGCGTCTGTGCATACAATGTGTCTTGGTAACCATCCATTCTGCAGTTGTAGAAAGCTGACATGTCTGATTGGACTCGGAGAGCCACCGCCTGGTGTCCTGCCGGGCCAGCCGTGTTCTGAAATCCCATTGACTTGGCGATGAATCCAGTTCCAATTGCCGCTGAAAGATCAGGTTTTTATTTACTTATCAATATCATTGTTTCAGTTCCTCAAAGTTGATATGAAAATGTTAGTGAAACTTACAGAAGGAAGCAGTCTGGTAGGTGGAAACACCATCGCGATAGTTTTTACGTCCTGTGACTATTGTCTTTCTTGGCCCATCTCCGTACATGAAGACATTCGTTTGATCTTTAGTGACAGTAATATACTCATTATAAACCCCAGCCTTGACATATATAACATATCTTCCTTTCAGGTTCTTGGGATATGCAGCTAGAGCTGCAGCGATGGTTTTGTATTGTCCGGTACCATCTTTAGCCACAACTGCATTGGGTTTTGCTTGAGCATTGTTTCTGCCTGCCAATAACCTCCTATCTGAAGGTGAAATCCATCCAGGGTATTCGCCTTTTTTGGTTTGATCAGCTTCTAATAGCCTTCGAGAACTTGAAGTCATGTTGGTAGGGATGTTGAAGGCATTGAAGATCCCTGAAATGGAAGAAACAATTGCCAAGGCATTGCTGGTCAATTCTGTAGCATTTAGAAGCCCACTTGACATTTTTTTTTTCAAATTCTCATCAGCAACTCCATCAAGACATGTCTGTTGATATGATATCACAGCACTCAACCAATTCTTGAGCTCAGCTTCTCTATCTTTCATAGTATGCATATCGCTATCACCCACCATTGAAAACGAGGCTTGTAGCTCTTCAACAGCGTAACTCAACAAATCTTCACAGTCGTCCTTCGCCATCTTTTGAGCCTTATCATCCGAATTGAATATACTCCCTGACTGGTTCATCGCTTCTTTCACCACATCAATGGTAGCCTGAATGACAGCTTGGATGAAATCCTTGGGGTTTGCGGTCTGATTGTTGGCAACCGCACTCAAACTCTTGACACAGGCTTCCTTGTAATCCGTAGGGGCACATATTGCCGCCACAGACTTCGAAGTTGTGGAGATGCCTATGTTGCCGTCCTTAGAGCCACCTTTATTACTGAAACCGGCTATGAGACCAACACAAACACCTACAACAACCAAAATGGAGGCCCCAGCTGCAATGCCCTTTCCCACTCTCATTTTTGTAAAACTCTAACGATGTTGATGAAATGGGGTTGAAGACAGAAGACACATTGATTGATGAAGAACACAAACATGGTTGGTTTTTTTTATTTTTTATTTTTTTTATTTATAGAGATTGGTGTCTGGAATTAGGATGCATATTGAATGTTGTTCATTGAAGTTCAGTTATTGTCTTGTGGTCTGTGGTATTTGTTTACTATAGTAATAATGGATTAATGGTTGATTAGAGAATGATTAAATGAATTTATGTTATAATTTAAGACGGTTAATGCTATATCCTCTCCAACAAATAATAATCCTCCGAGAAGATTTCCTGCTCATTAACGCTTTGCTATTTTTAGTCCAAGACAAGAAAGCTCAGTTCAACCTCTGATATCTTAGTAGTTTCTCTTATAGACACAAATATGTTTCATCAACTATTATTATGATTTTTCTTTTAAAATAAATAAATTATTATTATGGTTTTAGTTGAACATTTTCTAAATTAATCCAATTTTATTTTATTTAGATACGATGAATATTGAATGGATTATAATAGTTTGTAAAAAGCAAAAGGGAGATATGAGTTATAAACATATTTATTCAAGCATGTCATTTTCTAAGGAATCAAATGTTTGTTTGTTTTATGGAATTATAATTTATTAATGAAAATAATGCAGAAAATAGTGTTGAATGAAGCAAATGACCTGTTTGAATAATAGCAATACTTAAGATAATCAAGAAATAAGATTGTAAATATCAAGCCATGTGTGAACGGTGAATATATATTTATATATATATAAGAAAAAAAAATAGTTACTTTCTTTGATATCTGATTTGAAAGCTTTGATTCTCACTCTACAAATTTCTAATTCATTCGATGATTTGCCGATCATTACCTTTAAATTCTGTTGACCTTCTTTGCCTTGTCCTTCCGGCATTGGAGGAGAACGTAGACTCTCCTCCAACGCGACAGTTTCTGATCGAAGGCACGGCGGATAGACTCTAGCTCGAAAAAACGATCATGGTGATCGCAGACGCAAATTTGATCATCAACTGTCGGAGAATCTAAGCCGTAGATAGCATCAACCGTCGAGTCTGGCTCTGGAGTCAAAATTTAATTTTTGTAAAAATTACTAACGTGATTGAGCACGTCATTAAGAATGCCAGCCACATCAGCATATAGTTGTTCGCATATAAAAGCATGTCAGTGAATTCGGCTGAATTGATATAGTTGCTCACTTTTAAACCACGTAAAAACTATTGGGAGGAAGCCATTGCTGAATTGATAGAGTGGGCTCAATTCTCATGTCATAAACCCTAAAATCGTTAAAATCATAGAGAAGAAGAAGAAGAAAGAACTCGAAAGCGAGATATTTCAAAAATGAGCTCCTTGCAGCTCGTCCAAGCCACTCCTTTCTCAGCAACATCGCCCAAGACACACTACTCGCCGCTACAACTACAGTCCCTGGAATCATGCTCGAACATGTCCGAGCTCAAGCAACACCACTCCCACATCATTAAACTCGGCCTTTCGACAAACAACGACGCCATGGGTCGAGTCATCAAGTTCTGTACCGTTTCCAAACACGGCGATTTGGGTTATGCACTTAAGGCGTTTGATACAATTCCCCAACCAGACGCTTTCATTTACAATACTGTTATGAGAGGCTACTTGCACTGTCGATTTCCTAGAAACTGCATTCATTTGTATACCCAGATGTTGGCAAATTCGGTTTTTCCTAATAACTTCACGTTTCCTTGTGTTTTGGGAGCGTGTTGTCATGGTGATGATGTTGAACAAGGAAAACAAGTCCATGCCCATGTTTTGAAGTTCGGGTACAGCTCACATGTGGTCTGTTTAAACAATTTGATACACATGTATGTGAACTTTGAGTTCTTGGAGGAAGCCAGGAGGGTCTTTGATAGGATGTTAACGAGGGATGTTGTGTCTTGGACTACTTTGATAAGTGGGTACGCTCAGTGGGGATGTGTTGATGAGGCTTTGAGAGTTTTGGAATCAATGCCTGAGAGAAATTCTGTTGTTTGGAATGCTTTGATTGCTGCTTATGTCCAGAACAACCGTTTTCACGAGGCGTTTGATTTGTTTAACAGGATGAGAGCAGAAAATGTGGTTTTGGACAAGTTTGTGGCAGCTAGTATGTTATCCGCCTGCACAGGTCTAGGAGCATTGGAGCAAGGGAGATGGATACATAGTTACATTGAAAAGAATGGAATTGAACTGGACACTAAACTTGCTACTACTGTAATTGACATGTATTGCAAATGTGGGTGCTTGGAGAAGGCTTTAGAAGTTTTTCACGGGTTGCCTTGTAGAGGAGTTTCTTCATGGAATTGTATGATTGGAGGGTTAGCAATGCATGGTAAAGGAGAGGCTGCAATTGAGCTGTTTATGGAAATGGAAAGGAAGGCGGTAGCTCCTGACAACATCACTTTTGTCAATGTCCTCAATGCATGTGCTCATTCAGGTTTAGTCGAAGAGGGGTGGTACTACTTCCGGTACATGACTGAAGTTCATGGAATTGATCCCAGAAGAGAACACTATGGATGCATGGTTGATTTGCTGGGAAGAGCTGGAATGTTGGAGGAAGCAAGAAAGCTTATGGATGAGATGCCCATGAGCCCTGATGCAAGTGTATTGGGTGCTCTTCTTGGAGCTTGTAGAATCCATGGAAACATTGAGTTAGGAGAGCAAATAGGGAAGAAACTAATTGATCTAGATCCTAACAATAGCGGCCGCTATGTTTTATTAGCTAATATCTATGCCAATGCTGGCAAATTTGAAGATGTGGCCAACTTGAGAAAACTAATGAACAACAGAGGTGTGAAGAAATGTCCAGGTTTTTCAGTCATAGAATTGAAAGGTGTTGTCTATGAATTCATTGCAGGAGAAGAGACACATCCTCAAGCCAAAGAAATCTATACCAAAGCCAATGAAATGCTTGAGTTTATAAGATCAGCAGGCTATGTCCCTTGCACTGAAGAAGTATTACAAGACCTTGAGGAGGAGGAAAAAGAGAACCCCTTATATTACCATAGCGAAAAACTCGCAATGGCTTTCGGGCTGTTGAAGACTAATCCCGGAGAAATTCTTCGTATCACGAAGAATTTACGGGTCTGCAGAGACTGTCACCAAGCAAGTAAGCTCATCTCCAAGGTTTACGACCGTGAAATCATTGTAAGAGATAGGAATCGGTTTCACCATTTCAAAAATGGTGAGTGTTCCTGTAAAGATTACTGGTGATAGTGGGTGGTTGTTGTGATCTTCTAGTGTATGTGTTATATCTTAGCCCATAAATTGTAGATTTTACATGAACAGATAGTCGAATACTAAAAGTTTTCTTGTAAAGTTAGGTGTTTAAAAAGTAGAACCATAGACATCACAATTGGGAATTGATTTTCTTGTACAATGGAGAGCTTTATAAATACCATACCATCTCAAGGCATTTATTTTGATCCAAAAAAAAAAATGGAACTTGTTCATTTGGGTCCAATTTCCACATGTCAAAAAAGAAAAAGAATAGTGAGACAGCTAGACTCGATGGTACGTTTGTCTTTCAATCAGACTCACCGAGTCAACTCAAACGTGTAAGCCCACTACGAATAAATTATCAAAAAGAAATGAAATCTAAAAAAAATTATCAAAAAGAAAAGAAAAAAAAAGAGTAAATAAATGAAAATTTGATAACATATCTGTAATGGGTAGTTGTTTCTTATTTTATTTTATTATTAAAAATTGAATTTTGATATATAAGTTTAGAACAGAAACCCTAAAAAAACGCCGAGTCTGAGTTGAATCATTCACCCAACCGCGACTCACCATTTCCAAAACCGATCTTCTAAACTCACAACGATCCAGGTACGAAAAGCAATTCCCACATTTTTCTTTATTAGTTTTGACATGAATTGTATGGATTTAGCTAAGAAAAGGCTTTCAAGATTTAATTTTTAGTTTTGCTTTTGCTTCAAAAATCAAAACTTTAGTTGGTTTTAACTTTTTTTTTTGCTGTTGTTGTTGTTGCGAGAAATGAAGAAACCAGCTGCAAGGTGAAGCATATTTATTTTGTTTCTTTTTTAGGAGTTTATGCTTCTCATCATAAAATATGGAATCCAGTTAAGGCACGGAGTAGTGTTTTGTTGGTTTTAACTTTAAAGCTGGCTTATCACTTTGTTTTTTGATATAGAGAAGGAAAGTATACACTTTTTGACTTGTTAAATTGATTGTGATCGTTGATCAGGTATAGTTACAATTTGGCTTGAATGGTGTTGTTAATGGCCTGAAATGATGGTGTGTTCAAAATGAGAGGAAGGACAAAAAAATAGTTAGAATGAAAGAAAATTTGGAAGGAGGTTGTTCTAGTAGGAAAGCTAGGCATCCTCAAGGTAATGGAGAAGCTTATATGAGTTTTCGCTCTGGTGATGAAGAGGAAGAAGAGCATGTTGAGTATAGTACTAGACGTGGAGGGAAGCGATTGATGGTGGGTGAGAGGAGTTTGGCCATGAACTTGAACCCTCTTAGGTCATTGGGGTATGTTGATCCTGGGTGGGAACATGGTATTGCCCAGGATGATAGGAAGAAGAAGGTCAAATGCAACTATTGTGACAAAGTAGTTAGTGGAGGTGTTAACCGGTTTAAACAACACCTAGCTAGGATTCCGGGAGAAGTGGCGCCTTGTAACGAGGCTCCTAAGGAAGTGTATCTTCAAATGAAAGAGCATATGAAATGGCATCGTAGAGGGAGGAGAGGGAAACAGCTTGATGCTAAGGATGTCTTGGCTTTTAGTATGCCATCCGATAATGAGGATGAAGTGAATGAACAAGAGGAAGATGCTCTACATAGAATGAATAAGGAAAGATTGACAATTGGTGATAAAAGATGGAGAAAAGATTTGAGGATGACTTCTAAGGGGATGTCTCCTTCTGGTAGTGGCTATGAACCATTACTGAAAAGGTCTAGATTGGATTCTGCTTATCTAAAAACACCGTATGGGCTGACACCAACAGCTTGCAAACAAGTAAACATAAAAAAGGGATCAGGTAAAAGTTCCCGCAAGGAAGTTACATCTGCCATTTGCAAATTCTTTTACGATGCAGGAGTTCCTTTACAAGCAGCAAACTCCCAATGCTTCCGTAATATGCTTGAGTTGGTCGGTCAATATGGAGAGGGATTGGTAAGCCCTTCGAGCAAACTGATGTCTGGTCACTTGCTACAGGAGGAAATCGCGACTATTAGAAACAACCTTGTCGAGTATAGGGCTTCTTGGGGAACTACTGGCTGTTCTATCATGGCTGATAGTTGGTTGGACACTGACGGTAGAACATTGATCAATTTTTTGGTTTCTTCACCTCATGGTTTATGCTTTGTTTCTTCTGTTGATGCCACTGATATGGTAGAAAATGAGTTAAGTTTGTTTAAGTTGCTGGACAAAGTAGTTGAAGAGACGGGTGAGGAAAATGTTGTGCAGGTATTCAACCTTTTGTTCCACTCTAGTTGTCCAATAATTCTTCAGACTTTATCCATGGTCTGCTAGTAGCTAACATTTGCTGCCATTTTATATATTTTTTTCTTTCTACTCTCCTTTCTAGGTAATCACCAAAAATACTCCCAGTTATAAGGCTGCTGGGAAGATGCTTGAAGAGAAGAGAAGAAATTTATTTTGGACACCATGTGCCACCCATTGTATTGATCAAATGCTTGAAGATTTTTTTAAAATAAAATGTGTGGGGGAGTGTATGGAAAGGGCCAAAAAGATTACAAAGTTTATTTACAACCAGATTTGGTTGTTGAATTTTATGAAGAAAGAATTTATGCAGGGACAGGAACTTCTGAGGCCATCTGTCACTAGATATGCCTCCAGCTTTTCAACTTTGCGAAACTTACTAGATCATAGGAATGTCCTTAGAAGAATGTTTCAATCAAACATGTGGACTTCATCTCGGTCATCAAAATCAGATGAGGGAAAAGAGGTGGAAAGAATTGTATCGAATGCTGCGTTTTGGAAGAAAGCGCTTTATGTTTTGAAATCAGTGAACCCCATAACGCAAGTGCTTCAAAAAGTTGATACTGGTAAAAGCCTGTCTGTCCCATATATATATAACGAGATGTACAGGGCAAAGCTAGCAATTAAGTCTATTCATGGAGATGATGTCCATAAATATGGACCATTCTGGAACGTGATAGACAATCACTGGAACTCGTTAATACACCATCCTCTATATGTGGCTGCTTACTTCTTGAATCCATCATACAGATATCATCCTCAATTTGTGGCGGTATGAGAAAAATTATTTAGTTGATTGCAAATTTATATTAGTTCTTCTGTTTCTAATGGATATTTTTTTTGTTTTATATAATTATAGCATCCAGAGGTGGTCCGCGGACTGAATGAATGCATTGTTCGTCTGGAGCCAGATAGTGGAAGAAGGGTTTCTGCTATGTCACAGATTTCCGATTATAGTTCTGCAAAAGCTGATTTTGGCACAGAATTGGCAATTAGCACAAGAGCAGAGCTTGGTCCAGGTGATAGCACTAGACTGACCCCTAACTCATTTGAGATTTCACATTTATTTCCATTCATATGTAGATTATGTTTGTGGATGCATTACTCTACCACTTTATACTGACCTGTACTATTTTGTTTACCAGCTGCTTGGTGGCAACAACACGGGATAAGTGGCTTAGAGCTGCAGCATATAGCTGTACGCATACTAAGTCAAACATGCTCATCTATTGGATGCGAGCACAACTGGAGTATATATGATCAGGTCCGAAGCCAAAGGCACAGTCGTGTAGCTCAGAAAAGAATTGATGATCTCATCTATGTTCACTACAATTTACGACTTAGAGAATGCCATATAAAGAAAAAGTCAGATGATGATTCGATCACCCTTGACAATGCTCTTCAAGCACAATTACTAGATGACTGGATTGTCGACACAGAGAAACAAGCCTTGCAAGATGATGAGGTATATAGCTTGTTAAGTTCACACCTCTTTTTTTTCTTATTTGTCGGGTGGCTCTGTGATGTGGTTGAGTTTATGCATTGCATATGACTAGGGTTCTTGGTTTTGTGTTTTTAGGAAACCTTTTATGATGAAAATGGAACTGCATACAATGATGTGTTTGATTATGAAGATGGAAATACTAGAGAGGCCAGGAATGGATCATCCATGGAGCTATTGAGTCTGGCTGATGTGGAAACTTCCTTGGAAGTTAATGCTGCTAAAGCTGGTGCTGCTGGCTTTGATTATGCTGCTGATATGGAGTTTTGTGATGATGACTTTTGAGTGATTAATGAACTAACATAGAATTGGATACTACTGCTTTTTAGAGCAAATTAGATTTTTTTAGCTGATCCTTCAAAACTGCATTCAGCTGAAAAATTTCGCCAAAATCATGTATATTTTGTCATTCTGTTTAGTACTGTAGGAGCAAGTTTAGCCTACAAAACCCACCACAACAGTAGCACATTCATCTCCTCTTATATTTCACCGGTTTTCAGATTTTCAAAGTTGTAGTTTTTTTTGCAGTAATTCAGATTGAAGTCTGGTAAATAAATAAAGATTAATGAGAATTTGAAATATACTAAATGTGAAACATCTTTTTGGGAAGTTATTCATTGAAATTTTCAATTCTTTAATTCAAAATGATCAAATCACTCCAAATAGTATCAAGACCACCACCAAGTCCTTGGTATTCATCGCTATCTAATATATATTGTTAATAATTCGAATAAAAAGCATTATTTTTACAGCTTAAAAAAAAAAAAAAAAAAAAAAAAAAAAACATTATTTTTACAAATTCCCGAAGACATTATCAAGTTAAACGAACTTCTTTCATCATTAAGCTACCTTAGACGGCACATATATTTAAAAATAAAGTACTATTTTTTATCTAAATTCATAAGGAAACAAATCCTCATTACCATATAAATATATTCTAACTCATCTATATATTATTGCTTTTTTTAGTAGTTATCAAGTTAGGGATCCTGTATGAATTTTTTGTGTGGGATCAATCGATATAAGTTTTTTTACATTGATTATCAAATGTGATAATTAGAAATTCGTATGGGATATTGACCTGATAATTCATAATTACTCTTTTTAACTAATTTTATTCTCTAAAATTTCATGTGGGAATAATTCGTAATTACTTTTTTTTCACTAATTTTATTCTCTATAAATACAAAATTTCAGAATCAGTCCCTTTCTAATTCTATTATTCTCTATTTACCCTAGAAAAAGTAAAAACTTTTAAAAATGCCCCGTCAAAATTTATGTAATTAAAAAGGAAAAACAGATTATAATTTATAGCACACATAAAACCCTAGTCCTGTTTTCTGTGTCTCTCATCTCTTTCTCCTCTTTAGGCTCTGGTGATTTTCAATTTTTAATTATACCAGAGAAAGCTATCTGGGTTCCGTCCAAAATCGTAGAATAGAATGCCAGAGAACAACAAGCCAGTGATCGGGCTTTCATGGGAGCCAAAGTTGCCAACTTTATCATCCACATCGAAAACCGTCTCCAATATCAATACTAGTAGTGACAACAAGTTTTGGAGACCCAATACAGAGCTTGTTGATGGGCTTTTTGTGCCACCCAACAACCCCAAAAAGCTCAACAAGTTGCTCAAGAAACAAGTGAAGGATACAGCCGGAACAAGCTGGTATTTTTCCTGATACCCGAAAAGCGCTTTTTATTGTTTTATGATGTGTTGCGTTGTTTGTTGTTCTCTGTTTGTGGTTTGTTTTGATTGATTGATGGTTGTTTTGTTGCGAATTGTTGGGGGTGTTAGGTTTGACATGCCTGCTGCAACTATGACTCCCGAATTGAAGAAAGATCTTCAGCTATTGAAGGTGCTGTTTTCTCTACCTTTTTGGTCTTTCGAATCTCTGTTGTTATTTTTTGTTGGCGTTATTGTTCAAGTATGTGTGATTTTATCCTATGTTGAGCATGTTTTAGGATTGTTTTGGTGGGACTTGGTGGGCTTTTGTTGTTGCTAATTCTACTTGTTGCCATTATGCAATTATGTGAATGACTGTGCTATTATAGAACAATATCATGTGAGTAATCTTGTGGTTCTGCAAATTATACAAATAATTATTTGATTAGTGTTATAGACTTGGTTTTCTATAGAAAGAAGTAATTTTTTATTACTTGGAAGAATGAGTTTGATGTCTTTCTTAAGCAGAAGGTGGGAGCCTTTTCATTATTAAAGAAATATAGTAATTAAATTCGGTATTGTATAACACATATCGGTTTCTGCATTATTTGAAACATTGCTGAAGGGGTCTACTAAGGGTTTTCTTCTGCTTTGTTCGTGATTTATGTTTCATCTCTCACTCTCCCATTAACTGATGGCATTGTCAAGTAAAAAGGGAATGAAGTAGTATGTTGACTGTTGTACAAGTGAGCATGCTACGAGATTAAATGAATTGTGTTGAGAATTGGTAGGGAATAGTAAATATGTGATCTTTAAATGGTCTTGTTAGAGATTTCTTCTTGTGTTTGAAATGTCGATATGTTGTCATATGGACAGATGCTAGTAGTATTCTACACTTGCGTAGAGTGATATAATTTGGAAAATTGAGTTGGAAGTCGGACAAACATTTCTTTGTTTCATTTGACCAGGATGGCCTTTTTTTTTTGTGTTGTGCTCGTTAATATGAATTTCCATAATTAATCCAATAAGATCCCAAAATCCCGCTTCATTTCATATTCATCGTTTTACATTCCAAATATTATATAAATGAGCTTTCTCTGACCATAGATTCTGTTGTGACTGGCTGATTGCAAATCTTCGTGTATGTTATACCGTTGCAAACTATGTGCCAAACAACAGTGACGACTTACTAGTTGTAACATAGTTAGAGTGTAACTGCCCCGTAACTTTTCAGAGAATCTAAATCATGTCTATTTTGTGTTTATACTTTATATGATACAGCTGAGGAGTGTCATTGATCCAAAGAGACATTACAAGAAGGGCGATTCAAAATCAAAGACATTGTCCAAGTATTTTCAGGTATTGTTTATCATGTCAAACGAACTTGTTGTGCTAATTTATCCTGCTTAATGGGAGCTTGTATCTTGTTGATTATAAGCTAAGCATCTGGTTCTTTTGACAATTTATCAGGTGGGCACAGTTGTAGAGTCAGCATCCGATTTCTTCTCAAGTAGACTGAGTAAAAAGGACAGGAAGGCAACCCTTGCAGATGAGCTGCTTTCTGATACTAAGCTTGGGCAGTATAGGTGAGATAGGCAGAGAGATCATTTTGTTTTCACTCTCCAAACCCAAAATCCGAGCATATATGTTTTAAGTACTTATTGGTTGTAAAAATACTATTTTCAGGAAGCGTAAGGTTCGGGAGATTGAAGATCAAAATCGACCAGCTGGAAATGAGAAATGGAAGATAAGGGGTCGGCAGACGCAGAGACGCTCAAAGCAAAGAAGACATTGAGATCTCCATATTTTTGAACCCAGTTTTTTGCCATTGATACGAGGTTAATGATATGTACTTGTGTACCATAATTGTTATGTGAACAATGATTTTTTTTTACTGTTGTAACGGTTTTTTGCTGTTTAAAAAATCTTCAACTCCAGTGTCACCTAGCTAATCTCTTTTGATTTGTTATTATCAATTGATTTATGGTGATTAGAGCATCTCCAATGCTGTGCTAAATAATTGTGTCAATGCTAAAATTTAACATAGGATGTAAAAATCCTCTTCCAATTTATTGTCAAATGATGTGCTAAATGACTTGTCAAATTTTATATATGTTATATTATGTGTCAAATTTAACACACAATATAGCATATGCCAAATTTGGCACTGCAATAAATATTCTTTCTTTAATTACAAAAATACTATTATATATATATTTTAAATGAAATAATGAATGTATTAATAAAATTTTGTATTGGAACATTAAAAGAAATAATAAATACATTTATGATAAGTGTTTACTTTTATAATTTTAATTAATAAAATAATAAAAATAGCATTTTAAATAGGATTATACATTATAGCACAATGTTAAATTGATGTACCAAATATAACATTTTACACTTTTTTGTACCAAATTTAGCATTGGCATTAGCATTGGAGATGGTCTTAAGATGGTTGTGACTTGTGACTTTGAGTGTGTGTTTCATAGGCTGCATAGAGTACAGATTAGATGAAGAGAACGGATTAACAGCTGAAATAACAGGAAATGAAAAGCAATATTATCCACAGGAGAAAAAAAAAAAAAAAACTGCCAATTTATTACTACATAAATTGACAGTATAACATTTGCTTAATAACTTTCATGAATTGATTTTTGAGAAAATCAATCAATCTAAGCTACTTCGAAATTACAGCCTTGATTCATGGCAAGGGTTCTTGTGAATCTCCCAATCGAGACAAATGTAGATAAGCATCAGTCCCTGTGTAATACACAACACGAAATGAATCAACAAACATGCTTGCAATGCATACTGCTATGAAGCACATGAACACAAAAATCACATAAATACTAGCTACTAAGATTAATGATCATCATTAGTAATATCAGATTTTAGATTTTTTGGTTGCCATGAAATTGTTACCCTACCGTGAATTATGTAACCAAGCAGCAAGTCACGGTGATTTTAAACAGTTAAAATGACAAGAACGCTAAGATTATAGTTGTGTAACTGGTTGAAGAGGATCTCACTGATATTATATCAACTAAATTCTTTTCATTTAAGACATCATCAACCCAATCAGAACGAGAACAAACTCATTTATGAGTATGCAAAATAGAACTAAAAAGGCATTCGACTCACCGTATCCTTCCATAGAGATAATTTGCAGATCTCCTCCGAAATATTGAGCATAGAGTCGGCTTATTGGAAGCCCATATCCATATCCAGCCATTGTTACATTATCAGCTGTCCCAAGATCATAATTCTCGTCCAGTGGGTTTCTAGCAGTGCTGTAAAGGTATGTGAAAATTTTTGGAAGACCACTTCTTGCTATGCCTCCCCCCTCATCCGAGACCTATAATTATGTCAGTAAGACCAACCTGTTAGGCATTGCATTTGTGAAACAAAATAGTGCACGACGGATGATTGATAGTAGCACACCACCATTTTCCAGTAAAATGCTGGAAAAAAGACCAAAACATACTACATATATATAATATATAAAGTTCAAAAACCGAGCGCAAGAAAAAAAAGTGCAAACAGAGAGCACAAAAGAGGTAAAAAGAACCTTAATAGTGACATCCTCTAATCCATCAGCAACAATTATTCGAACTGGAGGTGCAATTTTGTCTGAGTCCATAAAACGCTCTTGAACAGCACGCAAGGAATTCTTAACCAACTCAAATACCATAAGATGTAAGTGTGAAGGAACATATCTGTTACAAGACATCACCAACAGGATTTAAGTGAGATGCAGATAGAGAGAGCAAGAGAATGGTAAGAAAAAATGCCAATCAAATCAACAGGAGCAACATAAAACACTTTACAATAAAAATAAATAATTAAATAAAAATAAATAATTAAATAAAAAACAAACAAACTTACGGGAATGTAAAATTGGGATCACCGTAGAAAGTAAAATCCGGTGCACTGCCATATTCCCTTAAGCAAATAGAACGTGCATCCTCACTGGCATTCCTTGCAACCTCCATCGGAGACATTTTTGTGTGTATATAGCCAACACAATGAGGAGGGGGATTGGGATTGTGCAATTCCACATGCTGCCCTGAGTTTTAACCCAAATTTGAAACTCATACAAGATATTTAGATCCAGCTCCCAACAACAACAAAATGAAAACTACACTAACCAATTAGCATTCGAATTCCAATCCTTGACATATAGAACCGGTCCAGAAACTGATGAATCTCATCGAGACCCTCATCAACATTCTTGGGATGCACGTCTTTCTTCAATTGTTGAACCCCCAACGCCATCATGGGAACCACATTATTGTGCCTCACCTTAATGGCCTTAATCATTTGCGTAAACTCCTTCTCATCATTTGTCTGCTTGATCTCTGGAAATGACCTCAGGTCACGGAAAGAATCCAAATACCAATCTCGAACCTTAAGAACGAAGCAATATACACAAAACAATCACATTTCCAGTGCAACATATCTCAATCTAGACAATTCTATAATGGTCGAAAAGATATCAATTTATCAAGAAAATTTCTTTATTGATATCACAACAGTATCCTATACAAATCAATACTCTACAACAGTCCTATATAATTATCAAATCCACACTATCAAATTCAGCTCTAAAAGTATCTTTCTTACTTTCAGAAAACAAAAACCTTACCAAATTCATCTTTAAAAGTGTTATTTCTTGCTTTTAAAAACAAAAATTACACTATCTAATTAAGCTCTAGAACTGTTTTCCTTGCTTTTAAAAGAGAAGGAAAAAGGAAAAAAAAAAACAACTTTAGCTTTGGTACCCCAAAACGCAAAAATAAAAGGTGTTAACTTCACCGATAAAGCAAGCAAATTAAGAATAATAATAATAATTAATTAATCAAAAACCAACATGCAAATTCATAAACAAATAAAAACAAACAAACAGTCAACTGTCTATGAATCTTCTTCTTCGGGTCCTGTCAAAGTGTCAAACAAATATTAAAAAAAAAAAAAAAAACCAATCTGACACAAATTATCTTAAATTCTTAATAATCCGATTAATGTTGATTAAGGTCAGAGACAGAATATAATATACCTTCAAAACGGCAGGTTTGTCGGAGAGACCGTACGGGAGAGTCTCGAGCTCGATGGCTCGTCTAGCGATTCGAATCGGGAGCTCCTTGTGAAGAAACTGAGCCGATATGAGCAGATTCCTCTCTGTGGGCCTGGACCCGAATTCCATCATGTACCGGAGGCTGACACCTGTCTGCTTCAAGCATCCCAACCGTTGAACCTCTTCGATCATGCTCTTCGACATCGTCTCGCACAGCTTCTTCTTTGCAGCCATCTGCTTCTTCGCATGTCTCCTCCTCCTCCTCTCTCAGTATTTGTTGTCACACAACGAAATGGAATTTGTCTGTTTTCTATTTATTTCTTTTTTTTCGTATTTAACTAGGGTTAGATTTTAACCGGAGGTCAATTCTGAGGTCTGGCACGTGCAAGCGGTGGATTTAGTTGAGTCAGTTTCTGGCACGTGTCGGAGGGAAGGCAAAAGAAAAACCGTTGCCTCGGAGCTGCCGCGGTTTTCAATCTTTCTTTTGTTAAGGACAAGTCAATTGAATCAAGTTTGGAGGGCCAATTTGAAATTTTGACAAAATTTAAATATAAAAATTTAAATAAACCTTTTTAAGGGACCCCCACAATAAAGGGTGGCTTTGCCACTGTAATTGGAAATAAAGTTTAATTACTATATTAATGCAAGATTCTCTATGAATAATGATAAATGATACGAGAAAAGATATATCATTGGACCAATCCCGTTTTCTGTCGTCTGGATTTTAAATTTAATAAAAGATTTGGAAGTATTTGTATAATAATGTGGCCTAATAATAATTTCAAGATAGTTATAAAACAGTGGGCGTCAAGGATTGATACATGTGGTGTGTGATCTATAAAATAGAATTTTAAAGCTTATCCTAGTGGTCCACCTCATATCATTGGCAACATAGTTAATCGGTTAATCCACCTTTACTACTTTTACTACTTTTCTTCTATTATTCTATTACTTTTGTTGCGTTTAAGAAAAGTAACTCAAATATGTTTTTATTCACGAAACATTATAATGATGTATTAAAGCAATCTCGAAATTAAAGAAATACGTCATAATTCGAATATACAATCTCATTGATCGACGTAAGTGTTAGTCATCTCAATTTTTATCCAAAGTTCATCGATAAGTCATCTCAATTTTTATCCAAAGTTTATGATAATTATGTTTGATGGTTTGTTTTGGATTCTTTATATTAAAAAAAAGAAAAAGGAAAGGACCCAATTGAACCCAATAGAGGAAGCGTAAAATTGGACCACTATGTTTATGGTCCTTGCATATTGTAAGCCACAAACTTGTGTCTTGGAAAGTGACACTCTTGCTTGCGATTCTATCTGAAGATTACATTTTTACAAGGTTCACATTTTTCTAAAAAATAATGTGAATGTGACACCAACCATCTAATGTTGTGGTCTCATCAAATAGATATAGTTTCAATTTAAATTTTTTTTTTATATAAATTGCATGTAACATCACAACTTTTATTTCTCAATATAGATTTGATGAAACATATATTCTATTTGGCAATTTTGTTTCACCAAGGAAGTAGATATTGCCCTATTTAAACTCCAACCAATGCATCTTTTTTGTTTTGCTTTTTGATTACCTTAAAATGGTAATGGTATATTGGTATATGGATGATCTAACAAATCAATTTCTTCCACGTAAATATATATATTTATATTATTACAATGTAAGATACACATAAACGTGTTTCACCTTTCCTTTCTTATTTTTTCATTTCCATTCTCTAAACTTTACGTCTCATGATTTGATGCATATGTTTACATTTCTTCACCCACCTATAATAAAAATAATAATAATAATAATAATAATAACCTTGTTTATATACACGTAAATATCTTTCTAAACACGGGTTTGTAGTTACATGATTTTTGTTGTTGATGTGTAAAAAATTGTGATCGTTTAATAAAGACAACCTTATAGCTTGTTTGGTTGGGCTTTTAAAAAAGAACACTTCTACGTGCAACCGGGGTCGCGGCCCCGTAGTGTAAAAAGGGTGTGAAAACACATGGGACCCGCATAATAAATACATAGGTCCCACATGTTTTCCTACTTTTTTACACTACGGGGCCGCGGCGGTGCCGCGACCCCGGTTGCACAAAGAGTTTCTCTTTAAAAAAATATCTATTTGTAAAATGTATGTTTATAGTATATCTATTAGAAATAGAGTTTTTGAAAAAGAAAATTATAGTTATTGGTTGACTTTTTTCTTTTAAAAAAAAATGTATATTTTGAGAAATTCATCCCATGAGTTTTTGCATAGTAGAGGTTTAAACTCTACTGGCCTCTAGTGAATTTAAAATAGACAATTTTAAACGTCTAACCAAGTAACTCTAAAAAAAATCTTAAATATAGGTTAGTAGAGCTTTTAAGGTAATAGAAAGACTAACCAAACAAGCACTAAGATCTGTTAGCCATCAAGGACTCGGATTATTAGATGACAATTCCATTTAGCGATCTATTGTCTAGCATTAAGAATCATGAAATGTGTTGTTTGATTATTAGTTATTACAGTCAATTATAAGAATTAGTTGCAATAATCAACATTAAAAATTTTGTAAATATTAGTCATGGCATTTGGATCCTCACTTCACATTGACCTCACATCTATAATCTATTGACACGTATCTAATATAGCAAATCAAAATATAAAATAAATCAAGATCATTGATTTAAAAGGGTATAAGGTGAGACGAAGAGGGGATGGAAATCCTTAGTGATGATGGGCCTTTGAACGAGCACAAAAGGTCCAAGGAGCCCATTGCTTGTAGGCTGAAGCACCATATATATTATGAACCTACATACACTTCAAAGCCGATGGAATTCAAGAGGCTGACGCTGACGGCTTGACCTTTTACAAGAGTCAAGTCAAAGTAAAAAATATAAAATAAAGTGGAACTTGTCTTTATCAGCCGCCGTCTTTTGTTTGATTGCGATTTGGGAGTTTTTAGTTTATTATCACAGTAACTTATAATTTTCCTAAAATAATAAGTAAACCTGAAACTTGGTGTACAAGTTAACTTAATACATAGTAATTAGCATTGGTTGATTAGGATTAACTTGTATTTTATTGTAAAGCTAGGTTCCAATTGGCAGGTTGTTGTAGAAAAGAAGCTCATGCGCACGACATTTAACTCGCCATGATGTTGGCCGTGAGGAATTTTTGTCTGAGGTGATCAGTACTGTGTTCATATTTTGATTTTCTGGTTCTTCAAGTTGATTTACCCGTTCGATCATCAATTGCATGTGATTTTTTTGGCGTTGTTGTGGTGTAAAAGGTTCTGAATTGGACAAAGGAATATGGGGGTACCATCTTAAGACAGCTACGTAGATTGGGTGCTTCTCTTGATTGGTCACGCGAGGTAAAACATTTGAATATCTATGCTTTACTGTACTTTTTGTTATTTTTCTTCTTTTAATTTTGTGTTGCCTTTTCTTTTCTTCCTGTCTAGTGCTTTACGATGGACGAAAAGAGATCAAGGGCTGTAACTGAGGCCTTTGTTTGGCTATACGAGGAAGGTCTGATCTACAGGTACGTTCATTTCAGGACTAGTTTTGTCTAATACCAAATGAGTGATTGCTGTTAAAAGGAGGTCTTCAGGAATTTGGTGTGTTAACATTATTCGCTTACTCTCTGGAAGGAGGACTGGGAGAAATTGTTGTCGCTACTAGTCAGGTGGAAACAATATTTGGTGACACTGCCATAGCTATACATCCTGAAGACGAGAGATACAATCATATGCATGGCAAATTTGCCATTCATCCATTTAATGGAAGAAAAATCCCTATAATTTGCGATGCAGATAGTGTTAAACAGGAATTTGGGACAGGAGCTGTAAGATCCTGTAGATTTTCAACTTGGAATGCTGAACCTAAATTTATTGATTTTTACAGTTTTTGGTATGCAATATTTTACAGCATGTCCTTTTACGTTTTTTAGATATATAACTCCAGCACATGATGCGGATGATTTTGCTACCGGCAAGCGACATAATCTTGAATTTATAAATATTTTACTGATGATGGGTTAGTAAATGGCAATGGTGGCCCAGACTTTGAGGGAATGCCACGTTTTAAAGCCCGTGTAGCAGTGATCGAAGCGTTACAGAAGAAGGTAATAATTATTGCTGCTTCATTTGTTGTACCCTGTTCATCTATTTTTATATGATACCATGGATCTCCTAACAACTCTTTCTTACATCAGGGATTGTATAGAGATGCTAAGAACTATCGAATGCACCTTCCCCTTTGTTCAAGAAGCAAAGACGTAGAGGAGAGAATGATAAAGCCCCAATGGTATGTTAACTGCAAAAGTATGGGAATGGAAGC
Organism: Acer campestre; assembly: GCA_954870605.1. Lineage (NCBI taxonomy): Eukaryota > Viridiplantae > Streptophyta > Magnoliopsida > Sapindales > Sapindaceae > Acer > Acer campestre. The sequence goes on from OX940811.1 coordinate 225,001, forward strand.
TCTTAATGTGGCTATGGATGGCAAGCTCGAGATCATCCCGAAACAGTATACTGCTGAATGGAGAAGGTAGTCTGAAATTTTTTCTGTGTGCCTATAATTTCTGCTATATGATATGCTTTCTTGTATTGATATGGTTGCATGATTAGTAGTATTGATTCTTAGTTTTAACATGACAGATGGCTTGAGAGCATACATGACTGGTGTATCTCAAGGCAGCTCTGGTGGGGTCATATGTTTAGGGTTTTACATTGCACATTTTAGGAATTCTCACACACACAAATATATATATGGCTTATGGGGCCTTAACAATTATCATTTTTATTGTTTTGTTAACAAATGGGATGTGTAGGCATTTTTTTTCAAAACCTCTTCTCTCTCATTTTCTCCCTCATTTTACCAGATTTTTTTCCTCTTTCTCTCTCTCTTTTCTCAAGCCTCCTCCTTCTTCTTCTTTCTCTCCATCTTCTCTCTTTCTCTCCTCCTCTCTCCTCCCTCCTCCGTCCGATTGTCATCCCTCCGTCTGATTGTCATCCCTCCGTCCGATTGTCTTTTCTCTCCTTCTTCTCTTTCTCTTTCTCTTTTTTTTTCCAGATTTTTTTTTAAAAAAAAAAATCAGATTTTTGTAAACAAAATTTTTTTCAGATTTTGTGGTTTTTCGATCGTCGGTCGTCCGATCGTCTCTCCTCCTTCTTCTTCTCTTTCTCTTTCACGTTTTTCCATATTTTTTTAAAAATTTTATTTTTCAGATTTTTAAGTTTAGGTTGTGTTTGTAGTTGATTTTCCAAAAATTTTAAAAAATTTCAGGTTTTTTTAAACTAAAATTTTCAGATTTGAAAAAAATTCCAGATTTTTTTTTTTTAACTTTCAGTTTTTATTTTTTTTATTTTTTATTTTTGGTTGAAAATTTTCTAGATTTAAATAAGGTTTGGATTTGAGTGTTAGTTGTTGATTTTAAGTGTTAATTTTTTTTTTTTTCCGGATTTTTTTTAAGGGTGGTTGTGGTTGGGGTTGTGTTTAAAAAAAATTCAAATTTGTGGTTATGTTTAAGTTTGGGTTGTTGTAGTTTTTATAAATGATGGGAGTTGTGTTTGAGTTTCAGTTTAGGTTTGGGTTTTGTTGAAAAAAAAATCAGATTTGTTCAGATTTGATTTTTTTCAAACAAATTTTCCAGATTTCATTTTGTTTAAACACATCAAGTCACGAATTAAACACACCAGGCCAAACGAATTAAACATACTAGACAAAATGAATTAAACACACCAGAAAACAAAAACAATTAAACACACCAGAGTGAAACGAATTAAACACATCAGACCATCAATTAAACATACCATGCCACTAATTAAACACACCGTGCAATATGAATTAAACACACCGGGGCAAAAATAATTAAACACACCAGGGTAAAACGAATTAAACACACCGGGCCATCAATTAAACACACCAGGCCACCAATTAAACACACTAGGTAAAACTAATTAAATACACTAGGACAAAACGAATTAAACATGCCAGGCAAAACTCATTAAACACACTATGACAAAACGAATTAAACACGCCAGACAAAACGAATTAAACACATCAGACCATTAATTAAACATACCAGACCACTAATTAAACACACCATGGAGGTCTGGGAAAAAGAAGAAAAAAAAGAAAAAAAACAATAAAAATAATAATCTTGGACAAAAATAGTAAAGTCATTAATTTTTTAGCTAGTTATAAAGTTCTCCCATATATATATATATATATATATATGATATCTTCAGGTTTAGGGTTTACATGAAGTCTTCTCATTTACTCTCTCACAACAATAAAATGGTGGTTCAAAATAAATCGAGTTTTATATTTGTTATTTATTAGTTTTTTTTCTCCGTTTTCCAAGATTCTCTTTACATTGCTTTAGTGTTTCGCTTTTTATTTTTTGTTATTCAAATAATTTCCTTCTTATAAAAACTAGTTTCTATTTGTTTATGATTATTAGTTTTTTCTTACTTCTGGTCTTTTTGAGGAAAAATTATTCCCTAACAGTCATTGCTTTTAGTGTTTTGCTTTTTAATTTTTGTTCAAGTAATTCCACTTTATAAAAACTAGTTTCTATTTGTTTACGGTTCTTAGATCTGGTCTTTTCGAGACAAAATTATTCCATGACAGTCTTTATTTGTTGTGCAGATGACACAGGGGCTGATGAAATACTTCAAACCAATGAACTTGTTTGAGATGGTCAGGAAACAGAATGGTAAGTTACTTGGTTTATATCTTGGGGATAAGAACGTCGGTGTATGCGTAGGTCTATTCCCTAGATTCAAAGCTCTTCCACTCTATAGTCAAATGTTTGGCACTTCCGATCCGTTCGTTCTTAATTTGTCTTCTCTATAGTTTTTAGGCAATTAAAAGTTTTTGACATAATATGAATTTTTAGAGTGGTTAATAAGAGAAATTTGAGCGAGAATTTGAAATTCGTATATTTCATTGTAAAATATGATTTAATCCAATTTAGTTTTCATAGAACTTCTAAAAAAAATAAAAATTCTTTTACCTATTTATACATTTTTAGGCAATTAATTTTTTTTTATCCAAATATGAATTTTTATAATTGTTAATAAGGGAAATTTGAGAGAAAACTTTAAATTTGTATATGTCATTGTAAAATGCGTTTTAATCCAATTTTTTTTTCACAAAACTTCTTAAAATACTTTATTATACCTATGTATTAATTTGCTTTCTCTTTTTTGTTGTCTTGATTTTAATCTACCTTTCTTCTCTTCTTATAATCTAATCACTTTCTCGCGATTTTCTCTTCGACCAAATAGCCTCCCAATCTCCTCCCCAGTGACACTGAATCCCTCTGATCATATTTTGTCTCTTTTGGGCTCTACTGTTGGGTCAGAGTCATTGTTCTTGGGCTATCGTATTTCGAAATAGGACAGCCTAGGCCCAATCTGCATTATTGAAACCTTGGACTTTGATAGTTATTTTTAACCGTTTCTTACTAATAACATATGTAGCACATTAAGAGTTTCTTAATATCTTTAGGTTTAAGGTTTTACACCGTTTCTAACTATTTACATATGTAGCACATTTTTCGGTATTTCGAAATAGGACAGCCTATGCACAATCTACATTATTGAAACCTTGGATTTTGATAGTTTTTTTTAACCGTTTCTTACTAACATATGTAGCACATTAAGAGTTTCTTAATATATTTAGGTTTAAGGTTTAACATCGTTTCTGACTATTTACATATGTAGCACATTTTTCGGTTTTACACTGTTGCTTACTATTTACATATGTAGCACATTTTAGGGATTCACACACACACACACACACACACACACACACATATGATATCTTTAGGTTCAGAGTTTTACACTGTTCTTACTATTTACATATGCAACACTTTAGGGTTTTACACTATTTCTTACTATTTACATATGTAACACATTTTAAGGATTCACACACACACACACACACACACACACACACACACATATGATATCTTTAGGTTTAGGGTTTACAGGAAGTCTTCTCATATGCTCTCTCACAATAACAAAAAGGTGGTTCAAAGTAAGTCGAGTTTTCTATTTGTTATTTATTAGTTTTTTTTGCTCCGGTTTTCGAGTTTCTCTTTACATTGCTTTTAGTGTTTTGCTTTTTATTTTTTGTTGTTCAAGTAATTTCTTTCTTATAAAAACTAGTTTCTATTTGTTTATGGTTCTTAGTTTTTTCTTACTTCGAGTCTTTTTGAGGAAAAATTATTCCTTGACAGTCATTGCTTTTAGTGTTTTACTTTTTATTTTTTGTTCAAGTAATTTCACTTTATAAAAACTAGTTTCTATTTGTTTACGGTTCTTAGATATGGTCTTTCCGAGATAAAATTATTCCCTGACAGTCCTTGTTTGTTGTGCAGATGACACAGAGGCTGATGAAATACTTCAAACCAATGAACTTGTTTGAGATGGCTAGGAAACAGAATGGTAAGTTACTCGGTTTATACCTTGGGGATAAGAGTCGGTGTATGCGTAGGTCTATTCCCTAAGTTCAAAGCTCTTCTACTCTATGGTAAAGTGCTTGGCACTTCCGATCCATTCGTTCTTAATTTGTCTTCTTTATAGTTTTTAGACAATTAAAAGTTTTTGACATAATATGAATTTTTAGAGTGGTTAGTAAGAGAAATTTGAGCGAGAACTTGAAATTCGTATATTTAATTGTAAAATGCTATTTAATCCAATTTAGTTTTCATAAAACTTCTTAAAAAAATTATTTTATTTTATTTTAATTTTTTAATTTTTTTTTTTTTACCTACGTATAAATTTTTAGGCAATTAAAATTTTCTTATCCAAATATGAATTTTTATAATTGTTAATAAGGGAAATTTGAGCGAAAACATTAAATTTGTATATGTCATTGTAAAATGTGTTTTAATCCCCCCTTTTTTTTTCCACAAAACTTCTTAAAATATTTTATTATACCTATGTATTAATTTGCCTTCTCTTTTTTGTTGTCTTGATTTTAATCTGTCTTTCTCTTCTTCTTCTGATCTAATCACATTCTCGCGATTTTCTCTCCAACCAAACAGCCTCCCAATCTCCTCCCCGGCAACACTAAATCCCTTCGATCATATTTGTCTCATTTGGACTCTACTGTTGGGTCCGAGTCATTGTTCTTGGGCTATATTATATTTCATTAATGTTAATTGGGCTTGGGCTGTCCTATTTTGAAATAGGACAGCCCAGACCCAATCTACATTATTGAAACCTTAGACCATGACAGTTATTTTTAACCATTTCTTACTATTTACATATGTAGCACATTAAGAGTTTCTTAATATCTTTAGGTTTAGGGTTTTACGCCGTTTCTTACTATTTACATATGTAGCACATTAAAGGTTTCTTAATATTTTTAGGTTTAGGGTTTTACACCGTTTCTTACTATCATAAATAAATAGTAAAAAACGGTTAAAAATAACTACCATGGTCTAAGGTTTCAATAATGTAGATTGGTCCTGGGCTGTCCTATTTGGAAATATTGAAACCTTAGACCATGGTAGTTATTTTTAACCGTTTCTTACTATTTATATAGGTAACACATTAAGAGTTTCTTAATATTTTTAGGTTTAGGGTTTTACACCGTTTCTTACTATTCACATATGTAGCACATTAAGGGTTTCTTAATATCTTTAGGTTTAGGGTTTTACATCGTTTCTTACTATTTACATATGTAAATAGTAAGAAACGGTTAAAAATAACTACCATGGTCTAAGGTTTCAATAATTTTGATTGGGCTTGGGCTGTCTTATTTCGTAATCTTTTACAAAAACGATGTGTGTAATTGTGCTACTGTCCTCATATCACATGTCCCAAAACTTGATATGTTGTGTCGGCTTCAAGAAATTGAAAAAGGTAAGGTTGATATTGTTTTTAAACCCCCTGTTGGGTGTTTAGTATGTTGGAAGGGAAACAAGTTTTCTTAATTTTATTAAATTATATATATATTTTTTTTGATGAGCAGTTTTGGGAAATGCTTCCAAGATAAGCAAGGCTGTTCTATATTCTGTGAACCAGGTTGTAATATGGTATATCTTCTACACTTTGTCACAATCCTTTCTTTTTAAATATTTTACTTTAATGTTGTGATTATATATATATATATATTTCAGTTACAATTGTGGGATATCCATTGCTGATCATCATCGAAGATGCACAGTATGTGTATATACATTATGCACGTACCGTTGCGTTTACTATATTTTCATAGAGAACAAAACCTTTCCATGTAATCAGTGCGCTGAAGGATTTATGGAGCTTCTCAACATATTTCCCAACTTGACAGAGGGTTTCCTGGAGACTTTTAAAGAAACGTGCGATCTACTTCATATTGATTAGAATATGATTCCTATAAGGTAAATTTTGTATTGTTACAGTTATATTTTTTCATTGTAATTTATAATTAATATAATGATTTCTATAATCAATGTCTAAAACAGATTACAAAAGAGGATATACATATGTTAGGTTCTACATTGGATTGCCTAGATAATCGTATTGTCTACTACTAGACAATTATGTGGCCCCAACGAATTATTTGGTATACCCCTCCCTTTGGATTCATCGTTAGTATATTTTAACTCACTTCAATTAGATCAAACATCACATCTGCTGATATAAAGTGCTTTAATATATTGATGTGTCACAGTTGCACTTGTATATACTACACTATACATAACTGTGGCCCAGGATGGAAAATGATCATCTACATTTGTTGATGCTTGATAGTTTTTGGTGTCTGAAGTAAGGCAAGTTTTTATATGCATTTGCTAAATTCATTCGTTTAGGTCGTGTTATTTTTCTTTAATCTTTATTGACTTTGGGAATGTGCATTGTTTGCAACAGAAGGGTAGTTTAAGGGCTGAAAAAACCTTGAATTGAAGAAATCTATTTTGTTTGATTATGTATCTGCTGAGAATAACTCCTAATTATGTGCTTCTGATGTTTAGGTTGGCACGTAGATGGTACTTATGTTGTTCATTCCTTATTTGTTTTGGTTAGGCAAAAAATTAGGAACATCATCTCAAGATTTATACGATTTAATGTGCTACATATGTAAATAGTAAAAATTGGGAACATCATCTCAAGATTCCCTTAATGTGCTACATATGTAAATAGTAAGAAACGGTTAAAAATAACTACCATGGTCTAAGGTTTCAATAATGTAGATTGGGCATGCGCTGTCCTATCGAAATAGGACAACCCATGCCCAATCTACATTATTGAAACCTTAGACCATGGTAGTTATTTTTAACCGTTTCTTACTATTTACATATATAACACATTAAGGATGTTTTAATATCTTTAGGTTTAGGGTTTTACACCGTTTCTTACTATTTATATATGTAGCACATTTTATGGTTTTAAACCGTTCCTTACTATTTACATATGTAGCACATTTTAGGGATTCACACACACACACACACACACACACATATATATGATATCTTTAGGTTTAGAGTTTATAGGAAGTTTCTTATTTGCTCTCTCACAACAATAAAATGGTGGTTCAAAGTAAGTCGAGTTTTCTATTTGTTATTTATTAGTTTTTTTTGCTCTAGTTTCCGAGATTCTCTTTACATTGCTTTTAGTGTTTTGCTTTTTATTTTTTGTTGTTCAAGTAATTTCTTTCTTATAAAAACTAGTTTCTATTTGTTTATGGTTCTTAGTTTATTCTTACTTCTGGTCTTTTTGAGGAAAAATTATTCCTTGACAGTCATTGCTTTTAGTGTTTTGTTTTTTATTTTTTGTTCAAGTAATTCTACTTTATAAAAACTAGTTTCTATTTGTTTACGATTCTTAGATTTGGTCTTTCCGAGACAAAATTATTCCCTGATAGTCCTTGTTTGCTATGCAGATGACGCAGAGGCTGATGAAATACTTCAAGCCAATGAACTTGTTTGAGATGGCTAGGAAACGGAATGGTAAGTTACTCGGTTTAGACCTTGGGGATAAGAATGTTGGTGTATGCGTAAGTCTATTCCCTAGGTTCAAAGCTCTTCCACACTATGGTAAAATGCTTGGCACTTTCGATTCATTCGTTCTTAATTTGTCTTCTCTTTAATTTTTAGGCAATTAAAAGTTTTTGACATAATATGAATTTTTAGAGTGGTGCTTGGCAAGTCAACAAAAGGAAGGTAAATCATTGATGGTTTTCCGGCAAGTAAACATAGTCAGTGGCGGACCCAGGAATTTTAACCAGGTGGGGCATTTAAACAAAATAACAACTATATAAAAAAAAATACTAAAAAATTGAGATCATAGTAAAATGAGGTTTTTTTTTTTTTTTTTTGAAACAAAATTGATATATATATATATATATATAAAGAAAAATTGATGGTACAACGAAGTTTAGAGTATAAAATAAACCAAATAAAAAACTTGCTCAAAATGAACTACATAATCTTATATTTAAAAAGAAATAAAAACAAGAAACATAATATTAATAAATAAATAATAACAAAAAAAATAATATAAATTACAATCTAATTTTATAATAAGAAATTTTATTTTGTATTTATAATGAATTTAGTTCAAATTTATGTAAAATAATTGATTAATAAATATTACTAGACATATTTTTGAATTTGTTTTTCTTCAAATTATTGGTAAATTATTGATTTATTAATTCTAAATAAATTAAATTAATAAAATAAAGAAAAATACTAAGGATAAAATAAAATGAATTATAATAATAGATGGACTGTAAATTAAAAGATGAGATTTTATGGTTTATTGATGTAATGTGTTAATACGTTAAATTAAAAATATTTATTAAAAATAAATAATAATAGATTATTTAATATAAAATAAAATTGAATAAAGTAACCATAAATCATAGGTAGTTAAGAAGTTAACGGAAAAGAGAATATAAATAATTTTTTATTTTAGAAGAAAATGAAAATTTGATAAAAGAATTAGAAAATATGATAAAATAAAAAAAGATATAAAAAATTATTAAAATCTAGCAAAATGCAATCGTAAGGATTTGAACTCTCATCATCATTAAAAATGCAAAGCACTCTACCCGCTGCACTACAGGTTATCTTGTGTCATTTGAGTTCATTATTATATATATATATTATACTTAAACATAATAATTTTTAAAAAAATTTGAGGTAGGGCACGGGCCCCACCTGGCCTTAATGTGGGTCCGCCCCTGAACATAGTCGTCTGGTGTTTTCTTATCCTTCTAAAATGTTATGTTTTTTGTCTTCATTCATTCAGGCTACCAGCTTTTGCAATTTGCATAGATGAAGTGGCAGAAATGATGAGAAGTCATGAATTGGAGATCATGACTCTTGCCTCTTTATCATCATTAAATGTTTTATTGAGTGGAACAAATGAAGCTCCTGCTGGATGTCCATTTGAGACTGTGAATGAAAACCTTATAATTTATCTGAAGGTGGTTCAAGGGAGTGTTGATGCAGAAGCAGAGCAAGAAAAGTTGAAAAACAAGATGGCTGAGATACAAAACTTATTTGTAATTATTTTGGTGGCTTCTTATCTAATCTTTTGACGTTACTACTTAACAGACAACATGAGAAGCTAACGAAGATAATGAGCGCAAGTGGTTATCAAGAAAAGTTTCCATGTCGTATACAAGAAGACAACGCCACAAAGCAGGCCAAGCTTGAGCAAGATTTGCGTAATTTGAAATGTAGATAGTGGTGACAACAAATTGTCACCACCCAATGTGGGTGGTTCGATGGAAATAACACCATTTCAGTTTTATAATGCCACACGGTTCGAGAAAAAAAATTAATCAAACATGAAACACCGAAAAATTCCATTCCATTGTTGTTCTTCGGTTTTTCTAAATCACATTATCGACATTTGATGCCTAATCAACTTTTGTTGGGTTCTAAATGTCCTCAACATTAATTAATTAAAGTACCTCAAATTAGAAAAGCTATTATAAAAACGAATATTTAGCTACTATATATCCTATCCGAAGAAAAATTTTAATTTGTGGGACAAGTCTACTTTCCCATCCCATCGCCTTTGACAGCACATACTCATTACTCATCACTTTTGACATTTCTCACTTTTATTTTTGTAAATTCAAAGAGATCTAATAAGGAATCTACCTAAGTTTGTTTGAATTGAATCATTATTTTCATAATCTGTAATCTAAACGTCATTTAACATAAAGATAATGATAATTATTGACAGTTAAATCATTTTTCTTGTACCTAATTACATGTTAATTTTAGTCTCATTCCAAAGCATATGATAAGGATTAAGGTAAATTGTGCTGATGTTAAATTATGATAAGCAGCGTGTATCTATTGTTTTTATTCGTAGAAAGGCTAATTAGGTAGTCCATGATTTAGCTAAAAACAACCTCTCTTGTGTAGAGGATTTGTTTTGATTAGAGGAGTTTATCTTCTATGTTGAGTCGTTTGTACTGACAGATCGCCGTGTTCGTTTGTAATGCTTTGTTTCCCTCAAACAAAATAAAAAAAAAAAAAAAAAAAAAATTATGATTTATGTGGTAAGCGCATGGGACCGCCATCCTCTTTTTTGCCAACCACTACCGTTATGATGTGTTTATTATTCTTCTTAATCTATTTTTTTAATTAATTGTTTAATAAAAAATAAACTAACGACAATAACAACAATAATTAAATATAGGTTAATTGCACTAACAATCCTTACTTTAATGGATTTAGCAAGATTTTAAAAAGATACCCTAAATTAACATAAACACCCCTTACCATAAAGTCAATCCGTTAACTTTAAGGGTTGACCAACCTAAACCTATGAAAAATCAAATATACCATACCACATCATCCCAGACATAAAATATTTTTAATTAAAAATTGATAATTTTTTTTTTAAAGATAATATATCAATTGCCTACGGAAACATCCTCAATTTATGAAGGAGTCTCCTCTGCGAATTGCAGAAGGTCGATCTCTAAAATGGGTGAAGATCTCTTCTGGTAAGTAGGAGATCGTTAAAGATCTATTATTTCTTGCTCCACCTTCGGTAGATTATCTTGTTTTTTTTTTTTTTTTTTAATATTTGATTTTTTCAGTTTTAATTTAAAAAATATTTTATATTTGGGATGATATGACAATGGTATATTTGGTTTTCCAATGGTCAAAGTTAGTCAACCATTATAGTTAATGGATTGAAATATTGAATTGATAGTAAGGGGTGTTTATGTTAATTTATAGCATCTTTTTGAAATCTTATTAGATCCAATAAAGTAAGGTTAAGTGAATGCAATTAACCCTTATATATATTACCAGAGTACCAGACAGCAATTCTCTCTGTCTTTCTCTTCTTTACACGCCTACTTTCTGTTTTTTATTTCTTTGTCGTCGAAACATATGATTTTTTGTCTGAATTACCCCCAAATCTCTCTATTTTAATTTTTCCTATATTTATAACCAAATTATTTTCTGCAATTTTTGGTCTGTTTTTTTTATTTTTAAATCGCACTTTGGTCGGGTTAGGGTTTCGATTTCTCGTTTTTTTTTTTTCCTCTCCTCAAATCTCCCAACAGACCGGGATCGACCTGATTTGAATGTGCTCTGGTAATTGAATCGCCGGGGGATTTTGTACGATTTTCCGGCGACGTAAAAGATGGCTTCCGATTTGCAGATGAGTCCTCAGTTGGAGCAGATCCACGGCGAGATTCGCGACAATTTCCGAGCTCTCGCGTAAGTCACAATTCTCTCTCTTTTTTTTCCCTTAAAAAATAAAAATAGAAACTTTCTTTTTGATTGAATGATTAGGGTTTTATATGTTCTCAATATAGCATTGGTGTTATTTTGGGAGATCAGTGAAAATTTGGGAGATCAGTGAAAATACGTCGTGTTTGGATGTTTATGTTTTATTCTAATACATTGTGTGCTTAGAAAGGTTGTATATTGGTAATGCGTTTTTTTATCTAACTATTAATTCCATCCTGTTGCGGTAATGAATTGATGTTTATCCGAATGAATCATGTGTAGTGGTTATGTTGTAATCATATTGTGAATGGGAATGTTGGTGAAGAAGTGGAATCAAAGATGTGAAAGCTCAGTTTCAGTTCAGGAAGATCGAAGTTGAAATGGTTTCGGTTAGGTTTGAGATGTTTTGGAGTTGCAAGAGTTAAAGTTGGTATCTTTTGGAAGTCTGGCTTCCTTCATGTTAAGGTTCTGTACCTTTTTTGAGTTTACTTCTAAGTTTTCAACTCCCTAGTTGGAACTGATTATGTGAAATGGTTATGTTATGATCATATTACGAATGGGAAAGTTGGTGAAGACGCAAAACTGAAGATGTGAAAGCTAAGTTTTAGTTTAGGAAGAAAGAGGGTGAAATGTATCGGTATCAGTTGGGTTTGAGATATTTCAGAGCTGAAAGAATTGAAAGTTAGTTTCTTTCTGAAGTGTGATTTGTTCGTGTTAGGGTTTTGTAAGTTTTAGGAGTTTGAATCTCATTTTGGACTCCCTTCCTAATTGGAACAGATTGTGTGAAATGTGTTATGATCATATTGTGATTTGGAAAGTTGGTGAAGAAGCAAAACTGAAGATGTGAAAGCTAAGTTTTAGTTTAGGAAGATCGAAGGTGAAATGTATTGGTACCAGACTACCAATTGAGTTCGGAGTTGGGAGGGTTAAAAGTTAGTATCTTTTGGAAGTGTGGTATGTTCATGTTAGGGTTTTGTAAGTTGTTTGAGTTTGCATGTCATTTTTTTAACTCAGTTTCTACTTGTCACAAATAGGGTGGTGTTTGTGTTGGTTTTCTGCTATGTGTGTTCACTTTTTAAGTCAATACGTTGATTCATTTGTTGCTAGAATGATGTATTTTGTTTACAATTACTTTTCTCTCTTTTGAATTCAGAAATGGCTTCCAGAGGCTGGATAAGATGAAAGATTCCAACAGACAAAGTAAACAGCTGGAAGAACTTACTGGGAGGATGAGGGAGTGTAAAAGGTTTGCTACAGCTATTACATTTTTTTCACATTTGATTGTGCTTCAAGTGTGTAATGTCAAACTGTTTACTTTATCTCATTGTATATTTATGTTAGGAACCAAATAAATCTAACTTCAGCTAAAAGTGTGAATGTTCCGTCATACGATTTATACTTCTATGTTCAAATCATTACAATTTAAATCCAAAAAATAAAACAACAACATTAAAATAAAATAGCATATATTGCTTTCATTGAGATCTCTCTTGTTGGTGCCTTTCTGTTACTTATCTATTATATAATCTTATGTTCAGTGGAATGTTGCAGATTAATTAAAGATTTGGATCGTGAAATTAAAGATGAGGAAGCCCGAAATCCTCCTGAAGTCAATAAGCGACTAAACGATGAGAAACAATCGATGGTCAGTTCCTTAGAACCCTGTCTTCTCCCACTTATTGCATGAATCTACACAGGCATCAAATTATATCATGAATGGAAATTGATGTAGAACTAACAGAAGTAAAATTCTTGTGGCTTTTAGGTTTCACTTGCAATGGCAGATATTTATCACATTAGTCTAACATCTGCTTTCTGTTGTATTTTTTATTTCTGCAGATCAAAGAGTTGAATTCCTATGTGGCATTGAGAAAAACGTAAGTTCATCCTACTATTAATGGTGGCTGGTTTATAAAAGATTATGAAGACAAGTGAGGCTTTCAGTTGTATTTGACCCTTATATTGATAATGAGAGTCCAGCATAAAAAGTCTTACCAAGTCTGAAAGATCTAGACAGGAGAGAGCTGACTGATGTTGTTTAATGGTACTATAGCTTTGGACCTACGGGTTATAGAGGTGGTACACATTTTCTAACTCTATCTGGTAAATTTGCAGGTATATGAACAGCCTTGGAAATAAGAAGGTTGAACTCTTTGATATGGGAGGAGCTAGTGAACCTACTGCTGATGAAAATGTTCAAATGGCATCCGGTAAGTTTAATTTTGCATAATATGATTTTAAGTAACACCATGCACTGTGATCTAACTGTCTCTTGAAACTTCTTGGTAGTAAATCTTACTGATTCCTATGAAGTGCAATGGTTTCACAGGATTAGGGAGTGAATTGGAAATAATGCTTTTGTTTTTCGTATGTTACTCCATATAACCATTCTGTCTTGCAATCATAATAATATATGAATGGACTTCAATATCCATACAAATGTTAGTTGCACTTGATAGTCAAGCTTTTGCAAAACCAAAATCTGGATGGTTGAGTTTGAAGATGAAATGGAACTGCTTGATTATTTTATTACTTAACTTTTGCTGCCCCTTCTATGTTACATTGGCTTTTGATGTATTCCAATTTCATAGTGTAGCCTGTTGGCCACATCAAAATATGTTAAAATTGGTGTATACATTGCAAGATTGCCAAATTCAAAATATAAATAGTTATGTGTTATATGAAATTAGCATAAGTTCTCCCTAACTTTTAACAAATGAATAATAATATGAACATCAATTTGTTTTTATAAAAATGTGATAATGTATGTTTCTCCTTGCGTCTTTAATGTCTGATTTAATAGTAGAATATTTTGCTGCATTCTCCCACTGACATGTCTTGCCCTCTAGCTATGTCGAATCAAGAACTAATTCATGCTGGGAACAAAACAATGGATGAGACTGATCAGGCTATTGAACGTTCCAAAATGGTAATCATCTAGTGGACATGTTTTGTTCAATCTTTCCTATTTTCCGTCTTTTTTCTAACTTTGAGATTGATTTATAGGTTGTAGAACAAACACTTGAAGTGGGAACACAAACTGCTGCTACTTTAAAGGGCCAAGTAAGTACAAGTCATTAGTCATTTATGTAATATTCCTTCTCATGAATGTAGCCTACTATATGCTGATCCAAAATTCTGCAGACTGATCAAATGGGCCGCATTGTCAATGAGCTGGATACAATTCAGTTCTCAATTAAGAAGGCCTCTCAGTTAGTGAAGGAGATTGGAAGACAGGTTAGTTGATTGTTTACCCTTTTAATATAACTTCTGTTCTATGTGCATCTGTGTTTCACTCAAACTAAATATCTCTCTCTCTCTCTCTCTCTCTCTCTCTCTCTCACCAGGTGGCTACAGACAAATGCATCATGCTATTCCTATTTCTAATCGTCTGTGGTGTAATAGCCATTATAGTTGTGAAGGTATTTTCTTCAGTTCATTCAGATACTGTGAAAAAACAATAATCAGATATTAGTTTCACAAAGATCTTTAAGAGATTTTGCTTGCATCGAAGTGTTGAACAACTTTTGATCCTTTTGGGAAACAAAATATGTGGACTTAAATGGAATTTTCAAACATAAAACCTTATGACTGACATAAACCTATGCCAAGCCTCACTCAATCTGTATACATCTACCGTGTATGCATATGTCCGTGCACACATAGATTTGGACACGTTTTGACACGGCACAATGTAACATTCTTCATTGATGTTTGTAAATTTTCAGATTGTCAATCCCAGCAACAAAAGCATCAGGGACATTCCTGGATTGGCACCTCCAGCACCTGCTAGGAGACTGCTATCAATTCCTGAGTGCCACGGAACATTTTGAGTAGATTCATCATCATATCATACTAGGAAAGAGTATACCCACCCAGTTTTCACGATGTATATCCTTGTTAATGACAGGAAAGGGTGGAGAGGCTGCTGTTTGTGGGCATCTGCTGTGTTTTTCGTTTCTTTTCAATTTAACATATTCATCTGAGATGTGCATATCGTGTTTGTGATAATTCCCTTTGTAAATCATACACGCGAGAGCTTTTTGCGTTGTTTTTGAATGCTATGTTGTGGTTCTTTCTGTAGACTTTCCAAGAATGTTGTAGTGATAGAGAGGGAGAGAGAGAATAATATACTCTGCTGTGTAATATGTATTCCATTATTTTGTACAAGTCATTTCAGGAGATTTGTCCATTTTAAAAAATATATATATATGTATATATGTATATGTTTGTATGCACTTGACAACCCCTCATCAGTCATCTTCACTAGTGACTACTAGAGTAATTTGTGTAATGAAATTACTCTGCTCTTTAACCTATCAGGTTATAAATCATAAAAGGATGAATAATTATACAACAGTAGCTGCATTCCTATTTACTTTCACATCATTTGAAATGACCCAGATTAGTGTTAAAAAGATTTCAAAAGACAGTTTACTTAGCATCAAAGCAATTGAATTGACATGATATTATAACATAGAAAGATCAATGAATACAATAATACCTCAACAGAATTACCACAAGTACACAAACCGACGTAGACAAATTCTAGCTTAAAAGAGTTAGTAACTATCAATAATAATTTTCTTAAGACATAATCAATGGCCATGATTATATAATATTGGGGAGCTTATGCTTATTCACCCAGTTATGGATTCTAAGCTACCGTTGATCGATCCTACCACCAAATTCATCCCATTCACCTCAAAACCTCAACATCCATTCCTTAATTGTAAAGAATTTACGTGGATATGGTATGCTCATCAATTTCAGTCCTCGTTCCATTTTCCTCTCCCTAATAGAACCTTTAACTTCAATCTATATACTTGACTCATCGATCATGCAGACCAAGGTTGCTACTTGCTAAGCAGGGTCCGACCAACATGAGATAACCTTGAAGATGTAATTAGAGGTGCTTCTTCATCCACAGTCAATTCCGAAGCAGAAATATTTCCTCCGATATTATTGTTGTTACTAGGCACGTATATATCGGATGACTTCTTCTCCAACTTCCAGTCCTGCATTAGAAGAAGAAAATAAGGGTATGCCGAATAGGATAAATAAACCAGACCAATTCCCATGATACCCTACTTTGAGTAAACTGACCTTGGAAACTCTGTCAGGAATACTTTCAGGAGGTAGTTGAGATGCTCGGACATCCCTAACCTTTATGTAGTTGTACATGACAACACCACATAGGGCTGAATAAAGAAAACCTGATCAGATTACTTGGTAACAAATGTTTTTAAAAAGACATGTAAGAAATGTGGATAAACAACTTCCACAATTAAACAAAAATGACAAGTACCTATCGCATAGCCAATTATATTCAACCCGGTTATTGTAGACTCTGGAAATATTACTGTTGAAAGGGCTATCAGTATCCAGTCTTTCAAAACACCAGCTACTCTTATAGTAACGGCTCCAGTTCTAGCAATCACTAAGAATATGGAGAAGTTCAAGGCCAATGCACAAAGAGCATTGGAGAAGAAGATCCAAAAATTGAACTGAATCTGTGAAACTTCCATCACCGGCTTCTCTAATAAGTACCAAGGCACAAAAAGAAACACAAAACTGCATAACAAGACACCAAGATGTAAGAAACTCATGTTTGACTTCACATCAATCCTTATTCCCAACCAGTTTCAAATAAAACATTATATAGAAACAGAGAACATGCTATGAAGTTCATACATTAACGGAAAGAAAATTACACTAATGACAGAGCAGTGAATGTAATAACATCTGCTATAATGAACAAATACCAACTCCTATGATTTAAATACAAATCACTATTTACTAACCATGTAAGAAGAGAAACAACTGCAATGAAGGAAAAAACATCCTGAATACATACCTGCAAGGAGCTATGTAATACAAGCTGGTGATAGGATTTAGAGTCAAGCCCTTCTTTTGTAAGAGGACTTGAGTCAAGACCAGCCTAAGAGCTTCTGCAAAGATGCCAGTGACCTGGTAAAGTGTGCCAACTATATTAAAATGAATTTCCCCGTATGAGGAAACGACGACGCCAACACTGACCAGCAACATGTTCAGGAACACATCCAACCTTGCTTTATCAGTGCCACACAAAACAGCCATTATAAATGTTGCCACTGGCACTGCAATATCCAAGTTTAATTATAAGCATCCATTAATCAGCATCAAAAGTCAAAACACATTATCATGAAACTGAATAGAGCACGAGCACTATCTTTTAACATACTTAAAGCTTTGAGCATCTGGATGAAGGCCACTGAGATGTGCAAGTAAGCAGTATTGCCAAACCTGTAACAAGAAAGTAAATTAGTCAGGTAGATATCGTTGCTCAGAAATATTAATAACATATACAATTAAGATTTAAGATTATTGCAAAACAAAGATATTGAATGACTAGGTGATGGTAACAACTCCATTTGGTGCCAACAAGAGCTTTCAAAACTACATACATAACAACTTCTATAGTTTCCTAAGCAATTCACTGTCCATAACAGAAACGTCTGAGAAACTTTGTATTATAAAATGTACTTCCAAAGAGGTTCTTCAAACTAAGTGAAATAAGAAGAAACTCAAGCCAAAGATTATAAGTTTTTAAAATCAAAATTTTTGAACAAAAGAAAGCCAAGCAAAATAAAGTACACCATGCCAAAAAAAAAAAGTAACAATCCAATTGAAAGTGGCCATAAATTGAATTACTTCTGTACATCTCACCAAACCTCAATCAATTACGATAAAAAGTTTGTCAGCAGACAGTGAAATACAAGTCTACACAACATTTGTATCATTATCAAGCTTAATTTGATCCCAAACAAGCTTGAGCTTGGCCAAATCGGCACAAACAGTGTTTCGATAGAAGTATACAGCACACATTAATGAAGCTCTCTTCAGCTTGGCCCAGGTCAACCAAGCCAAGTCAACTAATGTGGAACTTAACTCAGCCATGCTTATGTACAATTGAAGTTCATGACTCAAACTTAACCAAGAGGGCTTCTCAAATTCCATTCCGAAATTTCACCGAATTATAACACCCTGTTCACATCTCCATACGAGCTTACATGCATAAAACTTCTTTAAGACCTAGTGGAAAAGCCAAGAGGATGAAGTGCTTACCAAAGACTTGATGCAAAGAAGGCACTTATTGGTACTACACATGTTGCATATCTGTCACGTCAAGGGAAATAATTACGGAGATAGCTGGAAAACTGACGAGGGGGCAAAAATCAAAACAATTTTGAGACCTAATACTATATCACTTACATTTCAAATGTCATTTTGACAGGAGTTACAACCTGCACATTTGGAGAGAAAGAATCAGAACTTCAGCACAAAAGGTTATGTGAAGAAAAATAACAAGTGTGAACTTTTCAGAGGCCTTACCTTGAATACACGAACAAGAAAAAATGCCACAAGTCCCGAAAATCCCATATGAATCATGGTAAGTGTAATAGGGAACGGAAAATTGAAGTATTTGTGAGAAAGAACCCACTGCAATAAAATTCAGATAGTCAAACTTCAACAAATAGGTCACTCGAAAATGGAAGTCAGAAATAATAACCTAAGTTTCAAAGTTTGATCTTATCCCTACGAACCATCATACTAATCAAAGGGACACAGAACTCTCTTTAGTTCTCAAGAAGGATTCATTCATGCTGATTGCCAAAGGCAACGAAGAATATAACATTGAGTAGGCTGTAGACTAATGCATGTATATGCAACATTGCTGTATACTTTCAAGTTTCATACTAAAACATATCAAGCGACATCACATTTATAAATTGCAAGACTAGCAAAGAAGACTTAAGCAAATAGTACATATTTAACCAATTTCGAGTTGAGTGAGGGGGGAGACATTACCTTGTTATACAATATAACTCCCGAAGAAAGCAAGATGTAGATCAATAAGCACAAATACGTCACAACAAGTGGCTTGTTTATCATTTTTCCTGTTCTTGAGTAGCTCCAAAAGAAAACTAGAAAAAAAAGAAAGCAGCTTCACTAACTATCAACCTGTAAATTCCTTCTTTCTACTGTATCTTCATGAAAACAAAGTTTTCACAACGATCTATAATCAGAAAACAGATTCATCTCCCCAACCATTACTGACTCGCTGACTTAAACCTGGAAATGAAGAGAAACAAAGAACAAAACATCAAATGGCTTAATCTAAATATGTTCAAACCAAGGAAAACATAACAATGTGAGCAAATCCCATTAACATAATTAAGTGAACATCATGACCCGTGTAATAATTTCTTCAAATTTAGCAAATTTGCATCTGGGTCAACCAATTTGTGAACAATTAAGATTACCCAATATAGTATCAAACAAAAAAATAAAAAGCAATGCAGAGTCTGATCTGATCCGGGTTAAAAGTGTAAGAAATTTTTTACCTTGAAAGGGATTGATTTGCTCAACTTCAAATCCGAAAAACAAACCCTTTTGAAGGTCTGATTTTTATAGATCCAAACTCTGAACTCACCGATCAATAACCAATTAAAACGACCAACTCAGTCAAAGTAACAGCACATCAGTAAAGATACAGTAACGTTATTAAATGTATCGGTACTATCGATGAATAGGAAAGTGAAAGAGTGTAGTAAGAGAAAGAGAGAGATGGGTTTCTGTGATGAGAAGAAGAAACGCGGAAGAAGCAAAGAATTTAATGGACAAGGGGCCGTACCATGTGAGCTAACACATAACCGAGTCTGAGACTTCACGAACACAAAAATCCAACGAGTCTGGATTATGTGTTGATGGGCTTGTGTGTGTAGCTCAGGCACTGTTCGGATTTGCAAAGTGATATTGTGAGAGTGATCGATCGAGTTTTTGTGTTTCTCCTTTTTCTACACGTGGGTTTCGAGTTTCTGCACGTGGGGAGTTCTTCTGGAGGAAGTGCAACCACCCTTTGATTTGCATTAGAGGTTCGGATTCCGATAAGATTGAATTTCACCTTATTCTAAAAAAAACAAAAACGAATATATCTCTGAAGTGATAGAAGCTAAAGGAGGTTCCCTTTGCAATGTTTGATCTTGTAATATCCTCAAATTTGCATCAGACGATTATGATTTTGTCAAGTTCGAACATGAAATACAACCTATAATGATCACGATTCGAACTTAAAAATAGAACGTTGACCTGTTGAATGAACGCTTTTTACCATTCGTCACAAAACCTCATTGTACGACGTATTGTTATATTATTATTATAGATTGTAATCTATTAGATCCATCACAAAAATAAGTCTTATTATATGACTAATTTATGATAATACATTTTTAATCAAGAGTTGTTTTACTAGGGTTTCTTATAGCTATATATATATATAATAAGTATTGAGTTCGGACCTCACTCATTTTAAATACAAAACTTGTGTTCAAGTTTTTGTATTATGTTACTCTATTAGTTATAAAATAAAAAAACAATTGAGATTGGGAGGGATTGTAATACAAAATTGGAATGTTCTAGTTAACGCTAGACACTAGTTGGGCGGCAGACCAATGCCTAACGTCTAGGCGGCACCTAAGCAACACCTAGGCGGTCGGAAATTTATTTATTTATTTTAATTATTTTTCCTACATAGAAAACCAACATTCAATATCTTCAAAAAAAATCAATATTTAAATTTTAAAGAGTATAAAAAATATATAAAAACGATTATGATTCCATCTAGAGCGATTTATCAGTAAAATCGGCTGACAAATTGGCTAAATCACTCGTTTTTTTATCCACCGCCTAATACGGCCGATTTTGTCCTAATGGGGACGGCTGGAGGCTGCCTAACGCCTAGGCACGTTTTTTTTTTTTTTTTGAACACTGCAAAATTGTATCATTGATATTTGATAGTGATGAAATAAGGTTTAATATAAAAGTTTTCAATAAAATAAAATACAATAAGGTTTAATATTAATGATGGGTTGGTGTTAGGCCCAACTTGAATTGGATGACTAATTAAATATTGGACACATCAGAAAATATGTCCAAGAAACATAAGAATTTGTGGGCTTTCATATTTTTTCATTTGTTATTTTTATTTTTTCCAAATTGCATGAATTGATGTTTTTTGTTGGTAGGATTAAGAAATCTATTAACAATGCAAAACATTTTCTTGAATAATGCCATAAATATAATGGAATCTCTACAATAAAACATAACTACAAATAGATGAATAAGGAATAGGTAGTAAAAATATGATTTTATAAATTTGGGTTTGGACCACAAAAAGTAAAATAATAATAATAATAATAATAATAATAATGGTCCCCTTATTGATTATTTCTTGCAAATGATTATGATTTGGTTGCATTTGCATATTCTCATCTATTAGGTTCCCATTTTATACATGAAATTTTGACATATATTATAATTCTAAATTTAGAAATATAATCATGCACATGATTTGTTAAATGCATTCAACGGATGATGATTTATTTGTAAGAGTAAATGTTAAAGTCCGATCATCCGACATTTTTATCCTGACCTAAAAAATGTCCAAATGCAATATTTATATATTCTAACAACAATTAAAAAGTGATTAGAGGTTGAGTATGAGCTGGTGAGAGTAGACCAACAAGCTTCTTTGTGGGAGGCCATATATTTGCACAACCTCTAACATTGAAGATTCCTATGTTCAAAGACAAGAACAAATTATTATCTGTTATATTATTATTATTGTTGGGTTTCAACTTTCAAATTTCATATTACAAATAATTGGGATCAAATCTATGTTGTTAGCATATAATCCAATAATTTTCTATGTTTTTTTTTGATAAAAATATGTCCAATTTATAAGACCCTTAGTCCTATACTTGGGTCCCATGATTTCTCATTTTCCCTACAAATATGAGGCCCTTCAATCAATAGAAGATGGAGGCAGATGAGGAACCTCTCTCTCTCTCTCTCTCATTGGAAGTTGACTACTATTTTAAAAGAATGTTTATATAATATTAGAAATTCTTAGGGTAGGAGGATGTCTAATGTCTTCAACTTAATCAAATTTGGATCTTGTACATAATAATTTAGTGGAACCATATGTATATTAATGTGACAATTCTAAGTTGAATTCAGATCCCGTGGTCGTATGCATAATTCAATGGAACTATATGTATATTAATGTGACAATTCTTTTATTAAGTGGGATCTATTCCAGTATTCTTACACTAAATTTATTTTTATTTTTATTTATTTATTTTTGGTAATATTCCAAAAATTAAAATATCTTCTGCTTGCCTTTTAGTCACCATTATTAGTGCATCCATTTGGGCTGTCTACAGCTAAAAACTTGACAAAATTTTCCAAGCTGTTATTGACTTAATTACAGGCAGACTTTACGTAAACAGATGCATTTCAAATTTTTTTTTTTGAAATTTCGGTGGAAATATAAAAATATCGTAAATATTATCAAAATATTAGGAATATACAAAAATGTTTTTGACAACTTGAAAATATGAAAAAATATCAATAATATTATCGATATTTACTTCCTTATATAAATGAAATATTTGTTTATTTTTGTAAGCTGTAAATCCGAACACAACCGGTTGTAAGTTATTATTATTATTATTATTACTGTATTATTATTTTGGGCACAATTCCTGGGGTTGGAAGTTATATATGATAAGTGACGCCATGCTTAGAGCATCTCTAATGCAAGGGTGACTTCTAGAAAAAAAAAAAGATGTCGTATAGGACAAATAGACAGTCTATTAAGTGCTTGTTTGATTAAGCTTTCTACTGTCTCAAAAGGTATACAAACATCTATTTAAGTTTTTTAGAGTTATTTGGTTGAACTTCTGAGATTGTCTATTTTAAATTGAGTAGAGATTAGTGGAGTTTAAATTTTTACTAGGCAAAAGCTCATGATGAGGTGGTTCTCCAAATAGACTTTTTTTTTTTTTTTTTTAAATCTACCAACCAAAAAACTATAATTTTTTTTTTTTTAAAAAAAAAAAAAACTCTATTCTAATAGATCTACTACAAGTAGATTTTTTACCAATAGATATTTTTCAAAAGCCCAACCAAACAAGCTCTAAAAAATATATCTTCAAGTATTTAAAATTAATATCAATTTTTTTTTTATCTATTTTTGGTAAAGAAATAAATAAAAAAGAAAAAAAAAAGAATTTTTTTTTACGTGTCATTAAAAATAAATGTGTTTTAAATAGAGACATCGAAGACCAAATTTTGAGTTGATTGTTTATTAAGTCTATTTTTATACCACATAGAAAGTAAATCCCTTGACATTGTTGTCATGTAAAGATTTTTGGTATGCAAACCACTTTAATAAAAACACTGCTTTTAAATTTAAGGGCTTTATAATTTAAGCTTAAAAGCACTGTAAAGACAGCTTATTTGCTTGAAAGCTTGTTGTTGTGGTTGTGGTGGTGGGGACTGGGGGCCTAAATATTCCAGATAAATAATGAAGTGACCGTAAAGCAATTACCATTGTTTCAAGACAACTATAAAGCCACCCCATAATTAATTAAAGACAAGTCATTATCAACACATTTAAACCGATTAATATAATCTAACTTACTAATTCTTTACCACTCCCATCTGGCCGTCTCACATCCAAGTATATATGTATTCTAGTAAAAAAACATATAGGATCCCGTACCTGATTGCATACACATTCTATTTGTGAATGTATGTGTATACCATCTAATAGCAGTAAAAAGAAAAAGAAAAAGAAAAAAAAAAAAAACTCATTTGCAATGATATACTTCTGAAACAGGTGGACATAATAATGAATGAGAATAGATAAATGAATGGATACAAATAATGTAGTCTTTGACTATTCAGTAGTTTGAAATGTGAAGCAACCTGACATGTAGGTCTGTCTGTACACAGAGTCCTGTAATGGAGAATGGACCCATCTGCATCCATCTGATATCTGACTATATCTGAGTCTGATTCTCACCTCCTCCCTTCAACATTGAAAGTATTCATGATTTCATTTCATACACATTATATTTTGGAATGGAATGGAAAGCACTTCAAGTTAAAATAAGTACTGAATCTATTGTCACCTTTGTTTTTTTTTTACAGAATAAGTGGTTTTGATCATGAGAAGATAGATAAGCTTTTGTCCTGGTATATATATTACAGTAACTCATCATCCAATCCATCTATAGGACCACCAAAGATAAATTCCAGTACACTTTGCATAAATGTTAAAAGCAAGAGTAGTTAATTAGTTAAATGTCCATTGTCCAGACTCCAGAGGATGAAAAAAAAAAAACACTTTTTTTACTGTGGTTTTGTTGGAAGCTAACAAATTATAACTGTGGTAAAAAAAAAGTAAAAATATTAGAATTCAAATGTTTTGAGAATCTGGTTAGAATCGTAAGATATATCAAAAATATTTAAAGATATTTTAATAATATCTACTTCCTTAGTAGGGTTTGATTTCCTTTTTTGACTCATTTACATGTTCTTATTTTTTTTACCAGAAAAGAAAATTCATTGTTCTTTGTTATGGATTTATGGAGAGAGTACTGTTGAAAATTCTGATAAGGGTTACTGTTGAATAGCCAGCTGCAGGCCTGCAAACTTTGTTGGTTGTTTGGTGGGGACTGTTGTTGATTCTTCATTCTTCAACAATATATATATTTCTTCTTCGTTCATTCATTCAATTCATGCCCTCATCACATCACATCCACATTCATCAGACTTCAATAAAGGTATTATTTTTCAAAGACATTATTAGATTAATGTTGACTTGATGACTTTTTAATTTTCTCTGTTACTATTTCAACAAAACTCTTTCATCTGACGAATGAAATACGGTTCATTCTATCGTAAAAATGAAAGTAAGTTATCGTAGGTTATTAAAAAGTTTACGGAAAGAGTATATATATCGTGGCGTGTATGGTGTAGAAGACTGTTTATTTGACTTTAAGTTATGGTTTCCTAACCAAGCTACACATTCCAATCTCATTAGACTAAACACATTTAACATGAGAAGTGACTCAGTGAGAACTCACAATGTTCAAGAGAAAAGTTTTTGAAAATTAACAATATTGGGTTTTGGAGTAATTAGGTAACTAGTCTGTTCCACTTTGACATTTTAATCAACTTTAATTTTTTCATTAATTTACGCTTATCACGCTGCTTACTTTGTCCCCTGCAATCATAATCATGTATTTTCTCTTTATTTTATTCTTTAATGCTTTTTAATTAATGTTGACTGAAGGGTTATGATTTATGAATAAAGAAGAGAGGAAAAAAAAAAAGGGCACTGTTTTGGCTTTAAATATTTCAAGTGCTTGAAAATTTGTCACTTTCAAACAACATTTTATGAATCAAAAACTTGGAAATAATAATATAAAAAAAAAATTATTTCAAGAAACAGCATAGAAAGCTTCCAAATTTATCTTTGGTTATGCTTTTCTTACATTGATATATAAATATAATGTGAAGGCATTTCCTTCCTCATCACCTAACACTGACAACTCCATATCTTCTTCTCACAACCCATCTACCCATATATGGAAACCTTTCAAAAAACACTTAAAGTTGGAGTCTTTGACAATGTATGTGATCTAGGTGGATGTGAGTTGGGATTTTTTCAACTGGGGTTTTGTTTCTCTTTCATGAGCAAAGCTAGGGCTTGATTTTGTTTCAATTTTTTTTTTTTTTCATTTGGAGAAGAGGAGTTTGGTTTGGTGATACGATCAATCAGGTTTGTGTTTTTTAAGTTTAATTGGGGTCCTTTAACAGTGAAAGTTTTGATCTTTATTGCTTGTTTGATTGAACGTGTTCAAATTTGATATTTTGAATATGTATGTTTATGTGTCGGTTGTGTTTTTATTGGAAATGTAACATGCGATTAGTGTTTATTTTATTATTTTATTGAAGGTTTGGTAGTCGGTGGAGTAGATTAATGGAGAGTTCGTTGCTTTATTTTCAGCATCTTCTCTTTGGTTTTTTAGAAATTGGATTGGATGTGGTTCTAATTCTGCTTTTTCTTATTATTATTATTCTTGTGCTTTGTTCTTTCTCCATATCGTTTTGGCATCTGTTCTACAGCTTTTCATTTCACTTCACCATTTTTCTGCTGATCCTAGGATTTAGATAGAAGTGATATGATATATTACTTTGTGCTGGATGTGGGTTTTGTGTGAAACTTGTTGTGGCCATTCATAGTCTATGAAAGATCTAGGATTGAGTTAGGGGTCCTGAATGCTTTGACTATATGAGCCAGTTTTTCCAGTTTGCAGACATGTTGGTTCACACCATGTAACGCCATTTTAATTTTTTTTTGCTTTGTATATGCAGGCAAATTGTGGCATATACAGTGATGGCATCTGATCTTAACAAGACTCTATCAAAGACTTATATTGGTTTGGAGTTGTGGGTACTAATTGTGATTGGTCTTGGGGTGGTTTTTGTGGCTATCCTTGGGGTTTCTCTATGGCTTACTTTTCGAAAGAAGAAATCCAGAAGGGCTGACATGCTTCCTTTGAGTCGAAACCCCCTTGTTTCAGAGGAAATAAAAGATATAAGGGTTGATGATCGAGTTTCAGCAAACAACGGTAGTTTCCCCACACTTATCGATAAGTTTAATGACAGGGAATCCGAGAAGGTATTGATCTCCCAAGTTGAAAATTGTGATGATAGCATCCAATCAGGCTCCTTTAATAATGTAGAGAAAAATGCTATGGGGTCTCAGTTGGGTGAAGAAGTGGGGAAGCCAGCAGGGTCTGCCTTCAGGCCGTCTTCACATCCTTTAACTGCCCCTTCGCCTCTGTCAGGCTTGCCTGAGTTTTCACATTTGGGCTGGGGTCATTGGTTCACCCTGAGAGATCTTCAGTTTGCTACAAACCGGTTTTCTAAGGATAATATTATTGGTGATGGAGGATATGGAGTTGTTTATCGTGGAAATTTGACAAATGGAACTCCTGTTGCTGTTAAGAAGCTCCTCAACAATCCGTAAGTTGAATATGAGAGTATTTCAATGCTATACAACATTTTAGTCTTTCTTTTATTTCCATTAATTCTTTATTGATTGTGAACTTTTATTTATTACTTATAAAGTTTTTCTTATAGAGGACAAGCTGATAAGGATTTTAGAGTGGAAGTTGAAGCTATTGGGCATGTGCGGCATAAAAACTTAGTTCGACTTCTGGGGTACTGCATTGAAGGAACCCAGAGGTATTGACATTTTATTGTGTTTCCTCTTTCGTTTGGGAACTTAGGTAGTTTGACTTTTGTTTCTTTATGTAAGGCTGAATAGTGGATGAAATGTCAGGAGTTTCTGGTATCAGTTTTTATTATCTTGGTTTAGTAAGTAATTGGGTGAGAATTTCTGGACATTGCTGATGGTATGTGTTCATTCCTTGGCCAATTTTCTGCAAAAAACTTACAGGATATTAGTTTATGAGTATGTCAACAATGGTAATCTAGAGCAATGGCTTCGTGGAGATATGAGTGATTGTGGATATCTTACTTGGGAGGCCCGCATAAAAATTATGCTTGGTACTGCTAAGGCGTAAGTTACCAGTACCTTTTCTTTTTACTCATTATTCCACAATTAACTTGATCTGGGTTCTCATTGTCACTCACGTTATCATGTCTTGCAGGCTGGCTTATCTCCATGAGGCCATTGAGCCAAAGGTGGTGCATAGAGACATAAAATCAAGCAACATACTAATTGATGACACTTTTGAAGCTAAGATCTCTGATTTCGGTCTGGCCAAACTGTTGGGTGCTGGAACGAGTCATATTACAACTAGAGTCATGGGAACCTTTGGGTGAGTTTTGTTTTTCTCTTTTTCTTACACTCAGTTGCTTGCAACTATAATAGCACGCCGTTTCATTTAAAAGCCTCTGTTCCTTAGCTTAATTACCTCCACCCCTTGAATGATTGGTCAGGTATGTTGCTCCGGAATATGCCAATTCTGGTCTTCTGAACGAGAAGAGTGATGTTTATAGCTTTGGTGTTGTGCTCTTAGAAGCAATTACTGGAAGGTATCCAGTGGATTATGATCGTCAGCAGTCTGAGGTATGCAACTAACTTCTCTTTTCCAAAAGAGTGTTGAAATTCTGTAGCACTGAATATACTTATGTTGTTGCTCAGTAGTGTTTGGTACATGTCTTGTCATATATATATATATAATATTTATGCACCTTAAAGCAATATATACACACACACACACACATGAAGGACGCTGTGGATTTCTCGAAGAGCAGCAAGAATGCTCTCATTTTGGTCATAGATAAGTTGGTAGACTGAGGATACACTATTAATATCTACTCTCTTAAAAAATATTCCACTATATATAAAAACATGGGTTCTTTTTAATTCCATATATCGTCATAATGTGGTTTAATATCAAGCTTCCTGTTTTAATGTATATAAGGGCACAATATCCTTTTCTTTGACACGTATTTTTGGTGGTTGTGAAGGTTAACATGGTTGAGTGGCTCAAGATGATGGTTCAAATCAGGCGTTCAGAAGAAGTGGTGGACCCAAACATTGAGACTAGACCGTCAACAAGTGCTCTTAAACGGGCTCTTTTGACTGCTTTGAGATGTGTTGATCCAGATGCTGACAAAAGACCTAAGATGAGTCAAGTGGTTCGCATGCTTGAATCTGAGGAATATCCTATTCCAAGAGAGGTTTGGTTCTGTTCATTTTCTTTACCTTGACTACAAAATATGCAACTGTTGCATTTAATAATCTGGAAGTAGAACTAGCAGTTAAGAACCGTGTTTAGGAAAAGACACCCTGATATGTATTGTGTCCTGGTTGTATGTTTCTAGGATCGGAGGCGCCGAAGGAATCAAGCAGGGGGCTTAGAGGCAGAGTCTCAGCGCGAGAGTTCTGACACTGACAAAAATGACAATCCAGCATCAAGGTTGAACAGCACAGGGAATCAGCAAGCATAACTTTGGTCCAAGTCGTTTATATTGTTCCAGTACAATCACAAGGGCATTTCTTAAATTCTTTTGATATTCGAAAGTCTTCGGGCAGAGCCATATATTTCAAGACCAAAGGCAGGGAGAAGAATTGAGCAAGGATCTCATATAGTCCATTTGTTTTCCAATGTCAAGTGTCAACTTGTTGGAGATAGTTTGTATCTGAAAGTGGCATTAAATACAGGACATCATTGCCACTGGTAGTGTCTACACTGTACAGGTCATTTGTGGTTTGTTCTTTAAAACAAAAATTCATCTTGGTTGTAGGATCTTGTTTCCTTGAGAGTGTTTGTTAATGAATTGCCCTCTGATATAGCTTGAAGAGGGAAAAGAAAATTAGAATAAAATGCATTTTTGAGTATCAGAACAAGCAAGTACTTGTCACTTGTGCATGTGTGTGTGTTTACAATTATTCAAAGCAGATCTTTCAAACATTTTTTTTATTTTTTTTATATTTTATTTTATTTTTAAATATATCCCGAACTTCATCCAAGCATCTATCCGCTTGTCCTCCCTCAACTGCGTGACTTGCCGTGGTCTATATGTTGGCTTCGAGGAGTATAATAGATAAGAAACCCTGGCCCACACCCCTGGCCCCACAAGGATGCGAGCGGGTAAACTAGTAGAGCTAAACCTCCTGAGGACTAGCCACAATGTAATTACCAGGAGTAGAACCAACTAACCAAGGACTTGGGTTTTTAATCCCAAGCCTCGGACCACCAAGGCAACCACCTTGTGGTTAAACATTAGGTAGTCGGTCATCAGGTCATATGATTGGTTGGCATTGTGTTGTCTTTTGAGGCAAAGCATATTTGATGATCTTGAAAATGTCATAAACATCTATTAGAAAATATCATACATTCTCTGAAGTTACATAAAGTTTATTAAAAACCTCTCTTACATATCAGGAGAGTCGCATGAAATTATTCTCAAAACCAGAATTCATTTTTTCACTTTCCGTTTCCTTTCAATTGCTTCTATCCAACAAATGAAAAATTATGTGTACGCTCCGAGCAAGACGGGAACTGCAGATCATAGATCACAGCAAGTAATCTCAGAGACAGGATGAGTGTGTATATACTTGGACCATTCATTGAACAAAACTCCAGTAAGCAGTTCTGAATCTCTAACACAACCCGGAATGAAAGAACTCTCGTTTTACTTGCATGATTTAATTTATAAAAGAATTCAATGTAAGTACAAAGAAATCCACTGAATTGAAAACTCTCAAGCAAGGTAAGAAAAAAAATTACATCATCTATAGCACCCATGTACAGGTTAAATTTTAATGATAATATCAAAAGTTGGGGCGATTTACAAGAGTGCAGCGCTTCACTGGGGCGGACCAGTACTAGAACGGGTGTTAAGCAGAGGCTGGAGAGCTTTGACTACGATACTCATGTTGGGACGAAAATCAGCTTCATATTGCACACACAAGGCAGCAACGGCAGCCATCTGTTCCCAGCTCGTAAAAGTAAACAAAAACTAATTATAAAGATTGAATGAAGGGACGCTACAGCTAATTATATAAAAAAAAAGACCAAATCCCTACTATAAAGTGCCACCATGTTGTTACATTCACTTATAAATTAGCAAGATAAAATTAAGTAGGCAATATGCAAGTCCATTTAGTGGGCAGCAAAATTTACAATAAAGAACATAAAAGGGGAAAAATTGATAAGGAAATAAATCACTGTAATGCTCTTGCATATTCATTGAATAGAAATACCGTCTTTATTACCTTTGCAACTGCCTTGGGAGGGTAATTTCCCTTTAGTTGAGCATCGACACATTGCTTCACCTTATCTTCACTGAGTTTTGGTGTTGCCTAAAAAAATCAAGAATCATATAAGAATCAGCTTATAAATCTATGCTTTCATGATCATTTCAAAGAAAAATATGAAAGGGTTACAAGTCGAAAGAACTATGATGAAGCTTTGTACCCATGTCACAAGGCTCTGCTGTCCACGCGGCAGAGTATGATCAACTGGCTTTCGCCCAGTTAAGAGTTCCAGCAGGACTACACCAAAGCTATAGACATCACTCTTTGAAGTCATTTGTCCAGTCATAGCATATCTGCCATCCAAAATAAAAAATAAAATTAGTCCAGAGCATTTCTAGGTGCTTCACAAATAACATATAAAAGGAAGACAATTTTTCAAGTCTAGATTTCTAGTGTCTTCTACTGGCACAGTTCTTAAAAAGTCTTACTGTCTACAGATGAGTGATATAGACCAGAATGACTGTCTACTGAATGCTCCACATTCCCATATGTCGAGTGCTCAGCAAAAGATCCGTGGTTTGTTTAAATAAACTAGTGCAAATCAAAATTTCTTCTTTCCCCTCTCGAATCAATTAGTATATTTATTTATTATCTGTCAATTCTTTTGGTTCTTTTGATATATTCATTCATTTTATTATCTCCCTGGTGACTCTATCAAATGATACTATCCTTCAAGTTGCCTTATATGTACCCAAAGTTTTCATCATTATCAGAGAAACAAGAAAAGATGTAAAACATATATGTTAAACAGAAAAACAAGAGCTTACTCTGGAGCATGATAACCAAAGGTTCCAAGAACACGGGTTGAGTGAAGACGAGCTGCTGCATCAGGGGCTTGATTTGACACATCAAAATCTGAAATCTTAGCAACATAATCATCGAAAAGTAGAACATTGCTGGACTTTATATTACGATGGATGATATGTGGCTCTGCTTTTTCATGTAGATATTCAAGTCCTCTTGCTGCCCCAACAGCAACTTTAACTCGTTGTGCCCATGACAATATTGGACCTGGCTCAGCTCCTTTTTGACCTTTCTTTCCTGTACCCACAAATGGAAAATGTTAAATTGTAATACTAAGGAGAAGAAAGACTGTCTAAAATAGTTCCTTGTTAAGGAAACATCCTAAAGGATTTAAGTGGCTCTTGATGACTTGCTTCCCATTTCTCATCTAGTGAGGCCGAATCTTCCATTAGTGGTTACATAATGCAGTAAATATTTGCTGAAGTTGTTCTACATTTCAAAAGACTACTGTTTCTAGTCAAGAAATAAAAAAAAAAAAAAAAAACAGTTTTTGAGAATAGATAACTATTCAGAAAATGAGTACCAAACATGCCATTAAGCTGTGAGATGGGGTATTTATAACATTTCCAGGGCAACGTTGAAGAAGTTTTACACAGCAAAAATCTCAAACATACTATGACAGTAACTTTTTGATTTTGAGAAACAAATTAGATAATCTACACATCTTTCAAATTAGTTTCAAAGCACTAGGTATCTATAACTAATTACAAAAGCTATATAATTTAAAGCCAACCGGGAAATTCCATGAATATAAAGTTTTCTCAAGTATAAACCTTCATCACTCGGCTGGAAACACCCAATATGATATCTTATATCATTCCAAAAACTATGACTTAAAACGATTTGTATTGTTCAGTAAGTGAAGCTGCTTACCATGAAGAATGTCATGGAGGGATCCTTTAGAAGCATGTTCATAGGCAAGGACACGAAGTGGGCCATTAACACAATAACCAATAAGCTCGACTACATTTTCATGTTTAAGTCTTGACACCATGGAGACCTATAAAGTTACATGTCAAATAATAAATCTTAATCAGAAAGTTGCACATATTATAGGAAAGTAAAAGCATGTAAGATAACAACACATTTTCATAAGGCGAACCTGAGCTAGAAATTCTTGGTCTGGTTGCTTACTGGAATCCAACTTCTTGATGGCAGACGCCTGCCCACTTTTCAGAACACCAAAATATACTCTTCCAAATGAGCCCTCGCCAATTAAAGCATCGGTACCAAAATTATCTGTTTTTTCCTTCAGCTCATCCATTGAAATGGAAGGAACAGCAATAGGTTGAATTTCTATGGTCTTTGTTTCCTTTGGCGTAGCTTCTTTCTCGTAATAATTCCCAGTATTGCCTACAAGAAGAATACATCCTTAAATTCATACTAATGAACAAGAAACCATATTTGTCTTACATTATATTTTTTTTAATCTTAATAAAAAAAAAAGACAAAGAAAGAATAGCTTGGAAATCCATATTTACTTGCAGTGTAAGACGCAAACGGTCCACTTTCAGAAGATTTATGAATTTCATCTTCCGCACAGCAGCAAAAGCAGCTCATGGTTGTTTCTTCTCACTACAAAGCATTGTAAAAGTAAAAATATTGTTGTTAGCTTGCAGTTGCAGTAAGTGGTTCCAGCGAAACAGAACTAAACCAAATAAAAATGACATAGATTTCAAGGATGAATTGTCAATAAGAGAGTTCATTGTTCAAACTTCCAAGTTCTGAGCACTCCAACAAAATCCCCAAACAGATTACGAAAAGCTTTTTTTTTAATTTTTTTTATTTTAAAAAAAAAAAACTGAATTTAACTTCTTGAGATCACTATGCATAGCATAATGCCTATAAGCAAAACCATTTCTGTATCAAAAACTCTGAACCGATATCATGAGGTGGCTCATTTATTATCCATCAAATATCACTAATGTTTGAAATTCTAAAGTGTCCAAGAGAAATTTCAACAACAATATCTACCTTTCCCTACAATATATTTCAAAATAAAAGATACTGAGCATAAAAGTTGCATTAAAAATAACCCAGTCCTCTTCCCCATTATGTAGTGTTTTCAATTCATGATCAATCAAGTCTACTATAATCTAAAATTCAAGAATAAATGAAAAAAAAAAAAAAAAAAAAACTCCAGTGATAAATGATAAACCCAAATTTCATTTCAATATAACAATTTCCTATAAATTAAACACATAATACTAATATTTTCTAGCCTGTCTCACACCAATACTTCAATCAATCAAAAAACAAGAAACAATAGTTGGCTTTGAATCAACAGTTGGGTTATATGCTATATCCAATTTCCACAAATTTGACACCAATACTAGAGAGAAAATAAACTATAAAGGATCTACTTTCATTTCATTCCATTTTCCTTAGTTTTCTCAGCAACCATTGTATAAAAAATTGCATACAAACCGATCATATACATAAAAACCAGAATTAAAACGGCAAACTAACACAAACCCAAGTTGATCCAAGTCAACAAAAGATGATCAAAGCAAGGACAATATCAAAGCTGTAACCTTTGTTTAAAATGAAAAACCATCATATAATGAAAATTGAAAAAAATTAAAATTAAAATTGCATACAAACCAGAATCAAACCCAAGTCTCAAAAAGATGATCAAAGCAAGAAAAAAGAGTTTCTGGAAGCAAAACAGCATGAAAGTTGTTACCTTTCGTTTTTTCAAAGTCTCGATGTTTTGTCAAACCCACTTCGTTTTCTGGTTTCAGTTTCACACACTTGAGACTTTAGAGAAAGAGGGAGAGACTAGAGAGACGGAGATAGAAGAGAATAGAAATGAGAAGTGGTTTTTAAGGCAGGCTAAGGTGCGCAGGATGACAAGAGGTGGCGCAGGATAGAGAAACTAGGAAAGGACAAAGAAGATGCCATGCAATTTGCAAAGCATTTTTGAAGAGAGAGTTGGTCGTTGGTGTGTGTGTGTGTTGCTGCTGTCTTTGGATTGCTTGACTTTTGTGTCATGTTACAAGATAACCGATATTTACGCCTTTTTGTTTTTATATAGTAAACTACTCGCTAGTCGCTAGTCGCTTCCTTTTTCTCTCTTTTTTTCCCTTGACTTTGGTTGGTTTCATACATCATCATTTTTCAAACAACTATTTTATTCAAAGAAGTGAAATTTTCAGTAATTTTACTGTTAACCGACACGGAAACTAGATCAGGGATATATCGGAATCTAACATGGTTGAGCTATTTGCCTGTTTTACAAGAAAAAACTCAAAACCAATCATAAATACGGAGAGATCAAGCACATTGTTATTACCATTGGCAATTCGGGTTGCTCGGGTTTTCTTCTTTATTTTAGTTTTAACTTATAAACTATTGTGAGATTGAACAGAAGTATTTTTCTATGAAATTACCTTAGACGGTGGTACAAGTAAACTACTGTAAATTATGGCATAAGTTGTTATTAAAATGAATAAATGATGATGATTGGTTGTATGGAAAAAAAAAAAAACAAAAAACAAAATGAGAAGAAACCAAAAGAGAATGGCATTAGGCACTTTGACAACCAAAAATGATGAAAAGTGAGTGGTGGACTCAATTGTGTGTCAAAGACTCAAAGTTCCAAAGAGAAATAATAACACCGATACATAAAAGCAATTGGTTTGGTGGTGACTTTTGGCTGGAATTAGCTGGCATGAATTTATTTTTATCTCACTTTGATTTCTTAACATAATCATCATCATTTACCATTATATGATTAATTCATTGCCTTTTATAATCAATAAAGTAAATGATGTTTCCTTAAAAAAAAAAAAAAAAAAAAAAAAAAGTAAATAATGATTTTAGTACGGAAATCCAAATTTATGGAAATATCAGTGAAGAATATTGTTAATATCCCAAATAATTCAACAAGAATTTTCTTTTTAAGTATTATATCAATATCCCGGAATTCCTAAAATATAAGAAGATATTTTACTTCCTTGTTTATAAGTGACTTATGACTCACCATATCATCCTATAATCTAAATAATAATTACAAATCATTTTACCATATTGTTTGTGAATGAGTTTTGAGTATAAATAAATTTGGGTTGGGTAGCATTAATCACTTGAAAACAATATATTAATTTTTATTTATTTTTTAAGTTGCAAATGGACCGAGACGTGTTCGTCAAGTCTTACAAGTCAACGATCTTCCTCCTCTGCAATCCGTTGAAGAGCTTCGAGATTCTACAACCTGTCGAA
This sequence comes from Acer campestre, assembly GCA_954870605.1. NCBI lineage: Eukaryota > Viridiplantae > Streptophyta > Magnoliopsida > Sapindales > Sapindaceae > Acer > Acer campestre. Next base: position 260,961 of record OX940811.1, read on the forward strand.
GAGCTTCGAGTGTTGTCTACCGTTACTACAAAGAGCGATGTCACATGATCTTGTCAAAATTACAAGAAAATTGTAATAAAATACCAATAAAATACCCCAACATTTGGTGTATATGCAATCAGATTGTATCTTTGCCAAAATTACGGGAAACTACTATTGAGTATTGACTAATCCTTTGACCGTTAGAGTTAACGGTTGATCAGTCAACTATTACAAAATATCTAAATTACCCCAAAGTGTTAATAATATAAATTCATGGTGTCCAAGGAAAAATGCCACGTCACTCAAATAAAATTTTTAAATATAAAAGAAAGTTATCTTTTTTTTTTTTTTGAAAAGTAAAACAAAGTTATCTTGAAAAAAGAATTTTTTTTTTTTTTTAATGTATAAAAAAATATCTCCATAGGGAGATTTGGAGATATATCTCCTAAATCCTAATGATATATCTCCACAAAGGAAACTTGATCTCCTTGGAGCTCGCCATTGACGGCGTCACGTGAATGTAGCGGGAGATGGAAGAAGGTTGTGTCGGCGGTGGAGGGATGGTGAGGAGTTTGGTGGGTGGAAAATTGGAGATCTCCAATGGAGATTTTGAGTTTTTGTTTGAGAATGAAGATTTCATTGATGATGATGATGATTGAGAGGAAAAAAATTGTTTTTCATGATGTTTGAAAAAAAAAAAAAAGATAACAAGGAGATCTGGGTTCTTCTAACAAAATACTTTTGTTTTCTTTTTTCTTTTCCTATGATTGCTCATGATGATTATAGAGATGGCTTCCCTATTTTTTTTTTTCTCTTTAATTGGTGATAATGATGGAGATGGATTCACTGTTCTCCCAATCTTTTTTTTTTTCCAAATATTTACTTGTGAACAGGGGCGACTCCAGAGTAGCCGGGGCCTTAGGCAAAAATTTAAAATGAGGCTTTGCGATTCAAAAGCCCCTATTTTGTTACTGGTGACACATTTATCAAGAGTTCTTTTTTGTGATTCAACTAATTTTTCTATTTTTTTTTAGCTTTTCGTAATCAAATTCTTATTTTCTATTAAAAACGTCTAATATCAGATTATCAATAATCAAAGCTTGAAAAAAAAAAAAAACAAATTTATGGTTGAAAAGTGAAAACAAAGTAAATAAAATTAAAGTAATAGAGTTTGAAACAATTGAACCCGGAATGTTTATGAAAGAGTATGTAGAGAAACAATGAGAGAGTTTGCAATTGCAGTGGGAGAGTTTGATTTCAATTTGAGTAGGACGGTTTGATTGAATATAAATATAAGATATGAAATAATAGATTTTAGTATAAATATATAATTAAAACAAATTTAACCGTCGAAAGAAAAAAAATAACATTAATGTGTAATTTGTTTTTTAAGAAAACGTTATTGAATATTTAGAGCATCTCCAATGCAAAAGTGATTTGCATACCAATAATTATTGACATGGTAACAATGTCAAGAGGCTTGCTTCTTATGTGGCATAAAAATAGACTTGATAAACAATCAATTCAAAATTTTGTCTACAATGCTTCCGTCTAAAACACAATTTTTTTAATGACGTGTCCATTTTTTTTTTTCCTTTTTTATTTTATATTTTATTTCCTTACCAAAAATATATGAAAAATTAATGTCAGTTTTAAATGTTTGCTGAGTCAACCTAAAAAATAGGTGTGCAACAGACCGTCTGAAAGTGGACGGTTGCCACGTCAGCTTGAGGATGAATATGCACGGTTGCATTGGAGACACAATTATTAACATAATGTCTATTTATCCTACGTGTCATCTTTTTTTTTCACAAGCCACGCTTGCATTGGAGATGCTCTTAAGTCCACTTAAATGTGGTTTACTTGAAAATAGGAATCTTTGACTTGAAAATAGGAATGAATAATAAGTTATAAATTTAAAGATAAGATATTTTTTGAATAACAAATAGAAAGAAAAATATCGGATATTAATTATTAAAATACATATATATTGATAATAAAAATATGGGGTAAAAATATAAAAAAATAAAATAAAATAAAATAAAATATTTATTTGATTTTTCTTTATTTTTTTTTCTCTTTTACGAATTTTTTTTTTTAAAATTGTGAATAAGATAAGGGTAATTACAAAATAAGTTATGGATTTTTATTTTATTCCAAACACTTTATAAAAGTGATCAAATTAGTTCCTATTGGGATTTGTAAATTGAGTTAAAATGAATTACATATTAGTTGAGATGAATTGAAAACATAAATGATAAGATGGATTAGTATAAGGATTTAGTTTTCCTAGTATAAGTTTTATTTTATTTCCATGTAGATTTAGTAGTTATATTTTTTTATAATTTAGGATTAGTAATTGATCAAGTACTATAAATACCCTTTTTATTCAAAATTCTTTTTCTTGTATTATTGGTACCGGAAGAATACTAAAATAGAGGAGAGAGTTGGGTTGGTATAAAAACAGCAAGCTAGCTTTGTGAGTTTGAAGTGCTATTAAGAAACATGGCAAGAAAGCGAAGCAAAGAGAACCGCATGACCATGGCTATAACCCGTTTGTCTTTGCTACTCGGAATGGGCGCACTGCTTACATGGATGTACTTGTTTTTCACAGCTGAGACCGATTGCCACAAGTTCCACCACCGCAACAATCCTCTTCTCCGCTATCCGCTACTCTTGCTCTCTCTTTCATTCCTCAAATTCATAGCTTGTTATTCATTCCCAATAATTAGGTCAAATAAAAGTGTTATATATTCTTATTCGGTTGCCATGTTCATGTTGATCCTCATGATCATCTCTTCTACAAAATATGTGTTGTTTAGGATAACAAATGCAGACGATGGTATAAACTCTGTTGGGAGAGCATATAAGCAGTACAGGATTAAAGACTATTCCATAGATATGTGGAGATATGCGCCGTCAGTTGCTGACATGAAAACCCGTACATGTGTACGCCAGTCAAAACCTTGCACAAAATTTGCTGCCCAAGTTAGAAATCTGAATGCTTCACAAATTGATAACACCAAATGGTCCCCAATACAGGTAAACTTTTTCAATTTTAATTATTCCTTTATTATTATTATATACATGTACATGTAATGTAATGGTTTAAATTCCAATTTCTTCAGTCAAGTTGTTGCATGCCCCCAAATCACTGCGGTTACCATTATGTAAATGCATCCTTATACACTTACAGCAAAGATGAAATGGAAGCATTACTGCGGAGACGAATTGGGATAGTAGACTGCCTTCTTTGGAATAATATGCAATGGTTTTGCTATCAGTGCCACTCATGCGACGCTGCAATTTATGCCATCATCAGTAAGGAGTTGAGGCTTTTTGCTAAAACAAATATTTGGACCATCTTCCTTTTTTTAATTTATTGCTTCATTGGTAACACCACCCATTTTCGGCCATCTCCAACCAACATTCTTGTATATTAATTAATTACTTAATTTTAAGCTTTTTTTTCTTTTTCTTATTATTAGATGCATCATACATGTTGTGTCAGGTTTTTATTTATTTATTTATTTTATTATATATATATATATTAATGTTTATTCTCATACATTCTTGATTTATCTATTTTACTTGAATTAATTAGAGGGACCGCTCTTGGTTTATAACGTAACCATATAACAAGTATGATGTAAGAAATCAAATTTCATTATCAAGAAAACAGAAGTTAAAAAGCACAACGCTAATAACAAAGGCAATGATATCAATCAATGTCACACATGTTTGGAGTGAAGGATATCGTGTTTGCATCCAAGTCAAAGGCGATTCTCATTCCTTGAAGTTGAAAATTTCCTATGACAGAAAATGGTATATTTCCTGGTACTACGGCAAATGCAAGGCAATATATGTTATTGCCTAAATATGTCATGACTTGATCTGTTTCCAACTTGAGAGGTTGATCGAAATCATCAAAAATGAATGCAACCGATGGAAAGGCAAGTCGTTTGCTAACATGACTGGGAACTCTATAACAAGTATCCAAGACTTGTCGTCCTTTCACAAGTTTTATCTCATCATCATCATCCTCCATATATTCTCGGAACGTATCACGAAAAATTCTGTAAGCTTGTTCAGGGAATCTTGTATATGTGCTGCCCGTGTCTACAATAACTCCACTTCTACCGTATGCAATGTCAATTTTCCACACATAAGATGGGATTTGGACAAATTCACCTCCAATTTTAAGCCCTTCAAATCTAACGTAATAATGAATGGCTGCAACACTTGGGATCAAAGAAGCCGTAATTGTGGTATCCTCATCTTCAGGAACTTCATCAAATACAACAGATGATGAAGACGTGGAAAGGTAACCCACCAGACACAGTTGAAATCCGGTGACCTCAAACTGACTTGGAAATGAGTACCACTGTTGTCCAAAACCCGCTATTCCACTCATGCCGCTTGTAAATGTGCCGCTATTATTTCTTCCACATCCGAAAATTATAAGTTTCTCCGTAATACCATCAAATACACGAACACGCGACACTACTCCTCTAGAGGAGGATAAATCGGCATAATCCTGCTTATATTCACAAGATGACCGTCCAGCTTGGCAATCTAGTGTCCATGGCATAGTTTGGCAATGTGGTGAATCGCATTTCAGTTCTTCATAGGAAGCTGAAGCTTGTGGGTCGAACATGACATCTCTTTGTTTGAAACAGAGTTGATTGCATGGTTTGCACTGCCACCAAACTAGGTCAGAGCCGGTGTCTAATACAAGATGAGCTTCCAATCTGCGTCCGGACCTACGCTCAATATAAATGGTCATAATGTATACACCTCCACCTCGAGACAGTTGAAAATTGGGATTCCTTTTGGGGGCATCAGTATCATTAGATGGACGTAAAAGAGAGGCCAAGTATATTGATCTCTCCTCATCACGAGATAATCTATCCAAAACCAAAGACCGATAACTACTGTAGTACTTTTTAATATCTCTCTCTACGTTATGGATAGGAAAATACGATGGCCGTAAAAGAGTATTGGATGTGGTGACATCTGAAGACATAAATTTTAAGATTTTTTCATGTGTTTCGGTGTGATTGATTGCTAGTAGGAAATCGTTGGGAATTGTGCGGTGTGCTAACGATAAGAAAAATTGACACGAGATTAAAGTAAAGAGGGTGAGAAAAAAGTACAAGGGTGTTGTCATGGTGGTTTAGGATAAATGGTAGACAAGAAGATGAAAGCACTTGCAGTGGAATTGAAAAGGTACTGTATTTCAAGGATGGTTTAGCATACATGTGTCAGTTTTTTGGATTTATATACAATTATACAGGCTTCCTTACAAATATATATTTATATGAAAATGCTTTGGGATTTCTTTGCATTCCTTGATTATCACAATCTTAGCACAATCAACAAACATGTAGCTAATTCCAAAAGAGAAAATAAAAAATCATTTATTTTCACCTTTCTAGTTGAAAGGCAATCATTACATTTCTTTAAAAAGAATTGGTTTAGATAGAATACAGAGAAAGGATGATATTTGGATGACATTGGCATATTGCATAGATTAGCCCTAAATAAATCTCAAAAAAATTGCCAAGTCCAAGTTGATATTAGGATGAATTGAGGTTACATGTGAAAGTACCAAATAGGGTTATAAATGTAAGTATGCATTTCATACTATATTTGGAATCACAATCTCAACACAATCACCAAACATGTAGCTAATTCATTAAAAATCATTTATTTTCTCCTTTCTAGTTGAAAGACAATCATGGCATTTATTAAAAAGAATTGGTTTAGATAGAGTACATAGAAAGGATGATATTTGGATGATATTGCATTGAGCCATAGATTAGCCGTATATAAACTTGTCCAGTGGCTCATGGTGTTAGATTAAGAGAGAATAATTTTTCTTGACTTTAACACAAAAATGGCAACATATGCTAACCTCTTTGCTTTTGTCATTCTCAGTTGGGTTCAACTTTTCCCTCCTATCTCCCCTTTATTTCTCAACCACAGTGAAGTAGTGTGGGAAATTGACAACTTTATGTCTTCCAACACTAGCTTAATGACTCCACACTCCTCTAGTACTCTCAACAGCATCCCTCTCTACAACCTTGAAATTTTCACCAAAAAACATCACAAGAATCATGAATCTCTAGTCTTAGCGAGATTAGTTCATGATGAGAAACGGTCCGAACAAATAGCATCTTCTTTCTCGGTGAAAGGAAATAGTTGGTATTCAATGTCAAAGTACCGTACAATTTCGACCATGGAGGAGGCGGGGTACATAGCCATTTTTCGTATAGGAAGTGAAACCAAAATAATGAGCTTGTTACTAGACACCGCTTCTACCTTCGTTTTATGGCAATGTCAAGCATCTTGCAAAGAATGTTTGGATGAAATTTATGATTCATCCCGTTCGTCGACTTACTTGGAAGTTGATTGCTCGAGTGAGAAATGTGACCATGAAATGGATTACATTTTTAATTGCGAGTATAATGAAGATGAAAGGTGTTGGTATCGGTTGCTGTACGTTGAAGGAGCAGAATATGAAGGTATATTGGCAACTGAAACCATAACAAGTTTTGATTATGAGCTTGTCAATAATATCACTTTTGGATGTGCAAACCGTAAGGAATATTTTCCAAGATTTCATTCTGGAATTTTAGGTTTTGGGCAAGGAAGATATTCGTATCCTACTCAAGTTGGTGCTACCAAGTTCTCTTTCTGTTTTGTTAGCTACACTTCAGATTCAGTCTCATCAGTTTTATTACATGAGCTTCCGGTGCCCGATGATGAATCCACAATCGTGATTCGTATTCTGGAAAATCCTCGAGCCCCGTCATTTTATTATGTGGGATTGAGAGAAATCAGAATTGCAGATGATGTAATTCCTATCTCTCCTGAAGAATGGAAGTTTGACTCAGAGGGTCGAGGAGGGATTTTGATAGACTCATCAAGTATTGTAACAAGGTTCCCAGAAGATATATATTCAACATTTCGAGATAAGTTTATGGAGGAATTTGGTGGCTTACAACATTTACCTGGAGAGGGTGCGATGGACACATGTTTCCATGTTCCTTCACAAGAATGGTTGACTGACGTACCATCCATAGCATTTTATTTTGATGATTCCAAAATGCCTCTTATGTTGAATGTTAAGCAAATCTTAATGCCAATAGGCAGGCATGGAAAGTATTGCTTAGCATTTGGTAGTTTAAGTAGTAGTGCAAGTTGGCGTTACTCAATCCTAGCAACTTGGCAATTGCAATCTTCCGCTCTGTCCTTTGACCTATCAACTAGGACTCTCTCCATCACTCCAGACTCATGTTCCTAGCTACAAGCTAGTGTAATTGGTTTGATATTAATGCGAATTAATTACAGTATATAGTTCTCAATATATTGTCTCTCTCTTCGAAATTTTGCAATGTTATAATGATAAGAAAAATTGACAAGAGATTAAAGGAGGGTGAGAAAAAAGTACTAGGGTGTTGTCATGTCGGTTTAGGATAAAACTAGTAAATGGTAGATACGAAGATGAAAGCACTTGCAGTTTACAATCACAAAAAACTTGGAATATATAAGTAACTAATTCACATATAAATATAATCCTTATAGAAATAATCACTTCATAATCATCTATTGTACATCACACATACCATGTTTATCATAGATGACACGTGCATAACATAGAATTCATGCCATACATCACACACATATATATATATATATATATATAATCAAACTCTAACATCTAATAGAATTGTGACAATCAAACAATAAACCATAAACCTTATAAATTATAAATAATAATCGATCTAATCGGACATTAAACCAGCTGGAAATAGTATATAGCTTATCTTATAAATCAAATATTAAGTAAACTCACATACTATCTTTTAACTTCCTTAAGCTATATGGACTCATACTATCTTTTAAACACAATATACTTAATATAATAAAAGTAATTCGGAATATATATTTTCAATATATAAAAATATAATTTGTGTTTTTAGATTCTTAGGGGTCGTTTGTTTTTTTGTCTGAAGATAGTCTTGAATTTTACTGAAGATTGAATAGTGACTGAAACTTGAATCTGTTAACAGGTTTGTTTTTTAAAAATAAAATTGTTTGAAAAGAAGTAATTTTACATCTATACCCATACTAATTAAAAGAAGTAATTTAACATTCAACACTCTTTATAAGATTTTGCATATTCTTCAGCAAACAAAGTTTAATTTAACAAAATAAAAAATTCATCATGGAATATAATTTTGCATGTTATTCTGCAAACAAAGTTCAAGTTCAATTTATTGTAAAAAAAAAAAAAAGTTCAAATTCAATTTACATATTGTCCAAATATCTAGTATATAATTCTAGAAACCATTTTTGTTTTTTGTTTTTTTGTTTTGTTTTTTTTTTTGTTTTTTGTTTTTTTTTTTTTGTTTTTGTTTCCTGGATCATATGCAGTCAGAAACAATGTATTTATTTATTTAAGGTTCCTAGATACTTTTTTTTTTTTTGAAATAGGTCCCTAAATTATATACACCGGTATATATATATATGAACAATTATATATATAAATCATATAACGTCATTTTTCTCAAATATCAATTTGATAAAAATAATAATATAATCACTGTTTTTCTCTTTAAAATGTGTATCATATTGACTATATAAATCTTCAACAACAATAATATCACAATTAACAACACTAGGAAGAATTCTACTTAAACTGTGAATCCTAATTATTCCTATCTTTAGAATGTTTAGATAATTAATTAACATAAATCCTCACATTCTTTACATATTCGATCAAATATAGTATGAAATGCATACTTACATACATAACCCATTACCATAATTAGTACTTATATTTTCTCTTTAGCAAGCACTATTTGGTACTTTCACATGTAATCTCAATTCATATTAATATCAACTTGGACTTGGTAAAAAAAATTTCTTCTAACTATTAATCACTCAACAATAAACTAATCTCATTACAACCATAAGTTTTTATTTTATTTTTGGGAGAATCGCAAATACCCCCCCGACTTTTAACCAAATGGCAAATCAAACCCTCTTGTTTGAACAATCAGCAAACAACCCCCTACCGTTAAGAACCTTTGCATTTTTTGCTGCATGTAGGGGGTTATTTGCTGATTTGTAGGGGGTTATTTGCTGATTGTTCAAATTTGTAGGGGGTTGTTTGCTGATTGTTCAAACCAGAGGGCTTAATTTGCCATTAGCTTAAAAGTCGGGGGGGTATTTGCGATTCTCCCTTTATTTTTTTATGGAATTAGATTGGCTCGGGAAACTAACAATTGTCTATCTCACATTGAGGAGATTCAACCTTCACTGGTTGTGGAGTTTCTCCAATTATTTTATATTGGGGTCAATGTATAATTATACATATTTATGAGGTCAGTTTGTAATTTGTTTTAGGTAGACTTGTATTTATAAGAACGTTTTGAGATTAATTTAATGTCCGATTAGATCGATTATTTATAATTAATAAGGTTTATGGTTTATTGTTTGATTGTCACAATTCTATTGGATGTTACAGTTTGATTATACATATGTGTGATGTATGGCATGAATTCTATGTTATGCACATGGCATCTATGATAAACATGAGTATAACAGATGATTATGAAGTGATTATTTCTACTAGAATTATATTTATATGTTAATTAGACAACATGCATTGTTTTTTAATTTCTTGAATTAGGTAGAAGTTTGGTAAGAGTGTAGATAGAGTGTGTGCATAATATATCCTTCAAGACAAGTGTGACTTGCCTAATCTTGTTTAGGGTTGTTAATATATGGTTGGTATATAATATTATACATTGCCATCCTTGAAATACAGTACCTTTCCAATTCCTGTGCAAATGCTTTCATCTTCGTATCTACCATTTATCCTAAACCACCATGACAACACCCTTGTACTTTTTTCTTACCCCTTTTACTTTAATATCGTGTTAATTTTTCTTATCAATATCACATTGCACAATTCCCCATAATTTCCTACCTGTAATCTTTGTGGTGATATTTGGGGACTTAAATTTTACGATTTTTTTCAAGTGTTTCTGTACGGTGATTACGGGTAGGAAATTATGGGGAATGTGCGATGTGTCATGTTAGCAAACGACTTGTCTTTCCATCGGTTGCATTCATTTTTGATGATTTCAATCAACCTCTCAAGTTGGAAACAGATCAAGTTATGACATATTTAGGCGATAACATACCATTTTCTGTGATAGGAAATTTTCAACTTCAAGGAATGAGAATCGCCTTTGATTTGGATGCAAACACGATATCCTTCACTCCAAACATGTGTGACATTGATTGATATCATTGCCTTTGCTATTAGCTTCGTGCTTTTTAACTTCTGATTGTATTTCTGTTTTCTTGATAATGAAACGTGATTTCTTGCATCATACTTGTTATATGGTTCCCAGTCATATGTTATAAGGCAGTGGTCCCTCTAATTAATTCAAGTAAAATAGATAAATCAAGAATGCATGAGAATAAACATTTATATATATATATATATACCGGTAAAGAAGCCTGTATATATATATATATATATAAAATAAAAAAGAAAAAAAAAAGCTTAAAATTAAGTAATTAATTAATATACAAGAATGTTGGTTGGAGATGGCCGAAAGTGGGTGGTGTTAGCAATGAAGCAATAAATTAAAAAAAGGAAGATGGTCCAAATATTTGTTTTAGCAAAAAGCCTCAACTCCTTATTGATGATGGCATAAATTGCAGCGTCGCATGAGTTGCACTGATAGCAAAACCATTGCATATTATTCCAAAGAAGGCAGTCAACTATCCCAATTCGTCTCCGCAGTAATGCTTCCATTTCAGCTTTGCTGTAAGTGTATAAGGATGCATTTACATAATGGTAACCGCAGTGATTTGGGGGCATGCAACAACTTGACTGAAGAAATTGGAATTTAAACCATTACATTACATGTACATGTATATAATAATATAATAAAGGAATAATTAAAATTGAAAAAAAAATAATTAATGGAATGAATTACCTGTATTGGGGACCATTTGGTGTTATCAATTTGTGAAGCATTCAGATTTCTAACTTGGGCAGCAAATTCTGTGCAAGGTTTTGACTGGCGTACACATGTACGGGTTTTCATGTCAGCAACTGACGGCGCATATCTCCACATATCTATGGAATAGTGTTTAATCGTGTACTGCTTATATGCTCTCCCAACAGAGTTTGTACCATCGTCTGCATTTGTTATCCTAAACAACACATATTTTGTAGAAGAGATGATCATGAGGATCAACATGAACATGGCAACCGAATACGAATATATAACACTTTTATTTGACCTAATTATTGGGAATGAATAACAAGCTATGAATTTGAGGAATGAAAGAGAGAGCAAGAGTAGAGGATAGCGGAGAAGAGGATTGTTGCGGTGGTGGAACTTGTGGCAATCGGTCTCAGATGTGAAATACAAGTACATCCATGTAAGCAGTGCGCCCACTCCGAGTAGCAAAGACAAACGGGTTATAGCCATGGTCATGCGGTTCTCTTTGCTTCGCTTTCTTGCCATGTTTCTTAATAGCACTTCACACTCACAAAGCTAGCTTGCTGTTTTTATACCAACCCAACTCTCTCCTCTATTTTAGTATTCTCCAGCACCAATAATAAAAGAAAAAGACTTTTGAATAAAAAGGGTATTTATAGTTCTTGATCAATTACTAATCCTAAATTATAAAAAAATATAACTAATAAATCTACATGGAAATAAAATAAAACTCATACTAGGAAAACTAAATCCTTATCCTAATCCATCTTATCATTTATATTTTCAATTCATCTCAACTAATAGTAATTCATATTAACTCAATTTACAAATCCCAATAGGGACTAATTTAAAAGTAATTGGAATAAAAAAAAATCCAGAATTTAAATTACTAACCAACTTACACTCTCTCATAGTCAGCTGCAGAGCATAATTCAATTCAATTCAATTCAATTCATCATCATCAAAATCTCAGAAGCTATCTAAACAGAAGTCAACGAGGTCATTTTTCTAACTCTTCTTTGTTATTTAATTTAAACAAGTTTTCTTTTATTTGTTTTGAAGTGAGGAATTAAAATCTGTGAGGCCTCGCTAAGTTCAAAGCTGCATAAATTCTTTGCTTACGCAATTTGTTTCTCGAGAAAGTGCTTTCCGGGAATCTTTAATTTTGATGTTAACGAGTTATGGTCAGGCAACAGAGAGAGAATATTGAAAATTACAATTAAAGAATGTCAGAATACGCTTTATCGTGAAACAAACAGAGCCTAAACGAGAATTTACGGGAGGATTACGCAGCTTTGAAGATAGCTCTAGGGATGTAGAGAACTTAGCGAAAATCTGAAGCCTCAAAGATTTAAATTTCTCACTTCAAAACAAATTCAATTTTTTTTTCAGAAAACAAAAGTTTAAAATAAATAAAAAAACCGAGTTAGAAAATTGACCTCGTTGATTTCTTCTGAGAATGATGATGATGATAATGATGATGAAGAATTGAATTGATTAGTGAAATGATCGGCAGCTGACTATGAGAGACAGAGAGAGTTGGTAAGTAATTTACATACTACAGTATCACCGTCAGAGATTTTTAAATGCTGACTATAAAGCCTGCATAATTGTATATATATCAAAAAAACTGCCATAATATTTGTGATGTACCTAATAACCAAGTTTGGTGGCACATGCATGTGATTGTATTTATATTTATATTTATTTTACAATACATTTATATTTATAGAGCAAATTGCACTCAACCTCCGTGAGGTTTAACTTCTTACATCCAGAAACAACTTTATCATTGATTGATATTTATACCCTCTACCGTTAGGTCAAACTTAAATGTTGACTAACTGTTACTAAAAGACTAAATTAGCCGTATACCTAAATTAAATTAATTAAAAAAACATATATATATTTTTAAAAAATGGATCTCTAGTTCTCCACCATCCAAGTCATGGAAGGTGAAGAACAGAAGAAGTGAGGAACTCATTTTTTCCAGATGAATCGAAGCCAATCGGATGGAGCGCCTAATCGCTACAAATCGTCACGCTCGCAATAGTACGAGGTCGAAATGTAATGCAATTATAGAGTAGGGTAACGTCCCACAGAGATTAAGGGATTGTATGATTACTGGCGTTCGAAGGCACGCGTACTATTTGAACCATATAATTGAAGGATTTCCAAACTTATCGTTAAATTAAACTAAAGCAAATTCTAAGCATGTAATCAAAAGATAAGATAAAACACACAAGAAAACGATATTTGTTATACGATGAAATAATGCTAGAATTTAGAATCCACCGCACCCTTCTAATTAAGAACTCAATTCACCTAATCTCTCAAATTACACAAGTATACGTTATAGGTTCATGTCCCCTTTAACTAACTCTTAATCTCTTTCGAGCAATAGAAATCGCACCCAAATATACAGAATATATTTAGGCTAATCTAGCACAGTGGGACACACACACGATCCCTCTATGCCGGCCTAGTGATCTCTCAACTTTCCGGTCAAATACAGTGGATATTTTGATTGGTACGTTTAGCGTGTCACCTCACAAGTTCATTCACACCACCAATATAACAATTACAAGATGATCAATCAAGCAAAAGCTTTAAGAACTCAAAGTATCCATATTACCATACAAGCATTTTAAGAGAAATTAGGCAAATTATTACTACAGGATTAAGGGTTTGGTATCATCATAATTCTAGCATAAAAGTGTTTAGCTAATATTATACCTCAAAGTCATTTGAGATAATAAATTGAAGTAAACCATAGCAAATACACAAAGATTAGAGAATAAGTTGCAAGAAATGAACTAATTATGAAGAACTTCTTCCTTGCAAGTGTTAGGCTCCAATGACTTGAGTTGATCCAAGCTTCCTTTGATGCTCCAAAGTCACGATTGATGATGGGTATGGTGTGTTAGAGAAGGTTATGTGATGAAGGTTATGGATTTGTGGCGGTTTATGGTGAAGAGGTGATGGATGAGATGAATTTGTGAAGAATTTGTGAAGGATATGAAGGTGGACGTGAATGGAGCAATTTCTTAGATCTAGAATTTGTGAAGCACCCTTTAGAAAATTTGGTAAAGTTATATCTATAGGTAGGTCAAATAGTGGGTCCAAAAGAGGTGAAAAGTGAGTGGAAACTGTCATCTCGTGGTACGTCTTGCAGTACGCTTTAACGAAGCTGTCTGACGAAACTCAATTTGGATACACTGCCAAAACTTGTGGTATGCAAATTGGCTTGTCGTGGTACGCTTTAACGTCCAACCACGAAAGCTGACAGTGCATCAGGATTTTAAAAACGTGGTACAGGACGTGGTACACCATTTTGCCTAGCGTGGTACGCTTCGACGAAAACTGGAAAAAATGCTCTTTTAACCCGATAGTCCCGTACTTGCCCGGAAAATCTCCGTTATTGCGCGTAGGCTCCTCCTATAACAAAATGACTTGTAAACACATTATTTAAACATTAAAAACATGGTAAAACCAAGGAAAACGAGATCAAAACATAGGAAAATAGGGGATACGTATAGCGTATTTATAGACTTATCAGCGCCTCCATCACAGAGATGGAGGATCCATCTCAGGTGGAGTTCACTACCATTTGAGATGTAGGTTGCCTCCATGGAGGTGATTGAGATGGCTCTTTCGCACTAGAACAACAAGTCTGGCGAGAGGATGCATGTCTGGGTCGGCGAGGATCAAATTGCTCCTCCTCGGCACAGACCGCTTCGAGAGGAGGAGCTATCTGCTCTCGTAAGGAACCGATCTTCTATCATCATTGGAGTTGTTTGATGTTGTGATTTTTTTAAGACTTTCAAAAAAAAGAAATGTTGGTGATGATAATGGAATCAACCAAGAGATCGAAGAAAGTGGAAATGGTGCGAAATGTCAACTTTTTGACCGGGTTTTGTAAGAAAGTTACCACTTTAATAACTTAAGTTTAAAAGACGCTAAAGTAAGTGATTTCCAAAAATGCCCATACTTACACATTCTCTTACTCTGAAGTTTTTTGATAATTTATTCTTTCATCTTCTCTCATAAAGCTTTGTTTAACAGACCTTCAATAGATGTTGAATATTATAACATTATCAATGTATCTTCATTGGATAATTTGTTTAATGGCGTTATGCAGACGCATTCGGGGCCCAAATTAGGTTCATTTTCATTTGTTCTTCGAGCACTTTGATGTTCTTGATGTAGTCTACAAAACATCTCCATTGCTCCACTTCCCAGTCAAATAAGTTTCTTTTAAGCTCTACCTCCCAATTCCCCACCACATTACTCCTCTTCCAATATTCTCTAACACAACCCTCCTTGTTAACAGCTAAAGAGAAAATCCTTGGGAATGCCTCATTCAAAGGAGAATTTTCCACCTCCAAGTTAGACCAGAATTTGGCTCTGTCACCTCTTCCCACCACCACTTTCATCCCCTTATTAAGAATCCTCAATGTATGTGTACCATGTTCAAGAAGCATGCCAATCGATTTTGTGAACATACAGCTACTCACTCCACAAGACCAATCTCACCTTAGAATATCCCTTTGGACCCTATATTTAGAGAATAAAACTTTTTTCCACAACGGAGCTTCTCCGACTTCAAATCTCTAAATCCACTTTGTCATTAGGCCTTTATTCAAACTGAGGACTGAACCAATACCAAGACCGCCATTACCTTTATTCTTGCACAGCAAATCCCATTTCACATATTGTATCTTTTTGCTATTTACCCCAACTCCCCAAAAAAAGTTTCTTTGAAGCCTCTTAATTTTGTGAACTATATTCACTAGCATCCTAAACATAGACATGTAGTAGATAGGCATGCTGGACATGACAGATTTGATAAGCACTAACCGACCCCCTTTATTGAGGAACATCTTCTTCTAAGGCGTAAGGTGACACTCAATCCGTCTTAACAGCTCTTCCTAAAAAGGTTTAAAGCCTGCCCGACCTCCAAGAGGAAGCCCCACAAACGAAATAGGTAAAGAAACCTTCGCACATCTCATAATACCAGCCTAATAATCTATCGGATGAATATTCCTCCCAACTGCCACTATACCTGTTTTATGAAAATTCAAGTGCAACCCCGAAGCCAGTTCAAAACACCTCAATATCTTTCTAGCATTCTGAAGGATACCCAACTCAGGTTTAAAGAAAAGGATGGTGTCATCCACGAACTGAAAATGTGAAATTTGAACCTCCCCTCTCTCGAAAACAGCCCCTCTAATCAAATATCTCTCAGCCGTCTTTCTAAACAACGCGCTTAGAGTTTCCGTTGCCATATTAAACAGAAACAGCGAAAGGGGGTCACCCTGTCAAAAGCCTCTTTCCAGACCGAACTCACGCGAAGGTTTCTCGTTGACCAAAACTGATATACTCGGAGAAGAAATACAATTCCCCACCCAACTACGCCACTTAGGACCGAAACCCATTTGGTCCAGCATACAGTACAAAAACGAGTGATCCAGACTATTATATGCTTTTTCAAAATCGAGTTTCATCAATAAACCCCCATACTCTTCTTGGACTTCCATAAGTGAATAACCTGCTTCGCAATGACAAAGCTATCTAGAATCTGATAGTATCTAACAAAAGCCATTTGGGTCTCTCCTATCACCGGGCTGATCACTTTTCTCATCCGATTAGCCAAAAATTTTTGTAAAAATTTTGTATAATGAACTCACTAAACTAATAGGTCTATAATTAGCCAAAGAATCTAGATTGATGCACTTGGGAATAAGAGTTATGAAAGTCTTGTTAAGATTTCTCATAATCGATCCATCTATATGGAACTCCTCTAAAAACACCATAAAGCCCCCTCTATCACATCCCAAGTCTCCTTAATAAACTTAATATTAAACCCATTCAGACCCGGGGCCTTATTACTGTCACAACTAGCCATAGTCTCCCTCACCTCCTCCATACTAAATTGCTCCTCCAGTGAGGATCTCTCCAAATCCGATAGCCTTTTTAAAGGAAGACTTTCAATAGTTGAATGTTTCCACACCACATTACAGTAATGCTTTTCAAAAAAGTCAGCCACCCCTCTATTTATTTTCTCCCTGGACAAAATTGTCTTACCATAAATAACTATTTCCTCTATAGCATTCCTCCTTCGTCTCCCACTAGCAACATTATGGAAGAACCTAGTGTTCCTATCACCCTCAACCAGCCACTTAACTCTTAAATTCTGTTTCCATTGTTGTTCCTCCAAACAGAGAGCTTTCCAAAAATCTGACAACGTTTTCAACCTCTCTTGTCTCAAGGAAATCAACCAACCCTTTTTAGAAGCCACTTCATCAATTTAGTCAGCTGAGCCTCTAAGGCCTTAGTAGAAGACTTGTCATTTGCTTGACTCATAGACCAAGCCTTGACCTTATTTTTCGAAGCTCTTAATTTTGACATCAAAACAAGACTGCTAAAACCTTTAATTTTGTTACCCACCCACCATCCCTTCTTAATCTTCGACATGAGAAGTTTATCCTCCAACCATTTATTATGAAATCGAAAGGGACATAGACCTCACTTCTCTTCCGTAACACCCAGCCATATAGTGCTATGGTCCGAAATTGATCGAGGCAAACCCCTCTGTACCAAAGACGAAAACCAAGATAGGATAATAGGTGAAACCAAAAATCGATCGAACCTAGCCCACACCCTGTCTTCTCTATTGTTGGACCATGTAAAAGGAATTCCTCTCAAAGGCAAATCAACTACCTTAGCCTGAAGAGTGAAATTAAGGAAATTTCTGGCTGACCACACATTAAAGACTCCACCCCTCCTTTCCTAAGGGTAAAGAACCGTATTAAATGAAATACATTAACTTCTCCGCAACATTAATAAGTAATGGTGATCAACCATTAGATGAAATACATTAACTTCTCCATCTAGATGTATGATGACAAAACCTCAAGGGATCCAATGTAATTACCCCTTGATTAAATAACAAAGTAGAAGATTTTTTTTATAAAAAAAAAAAAATCAAAATGGGAAGTTTGATTTAATTTATGGGTACCGATATTGTCACCCATAAAACTAATTAGTGCACCTATATTTTATTAAAAAAATTAATCATAAAAAATATACCAATAGAAATTTATCAATGAAGACAAATTACATTAATTAAAAATAAATCAAATATTACGTGCACTCATTAATTATACACACATCTTCAACTATATCTCTTATTTTATATCTCTTATTAAAAAAAAAAAAAAAAAAAACTTATGATAAACCCTAACATACAAATCTATGATAACCCTAATTAAACTCTAATTAAAATTATATTACTAGCAAATAACTTTTTGCCTTGCTCAAAACAAACTTATAAGAATTTAGGTCCAAATAATTGTTAAATATGTAAAACATTAGCACAAGAGAATTTGTACATAAATCTAGGGTCCCTTAAACTTAATTAAACAAAAAAAAAAAAAAAAAAAAAAAAATCTAATCCTTTCAAGACATTAGATATAAATTTTTCCTTCATTCAAACCCTAAAAGTTAAGGATTCCCCAATAACATAATCCTCCCACTCCTCCCCAAAACACAAGCACACAAAAGTTCACAAACACATTCACAGAAGCGTATATGTGTGCACATGAAGGATCAAACATTATGTTAAATCTCCGAAACTACAAAAACAAATTCAACACTAGAGTTTTCTAGCTGTTTATGTATGTCAAACAGAGCCTAAGCAGAGAATTTACCGGAGGATTACGCAGTTTTGAAGAGAACGTAGCGAAAATCTGAGGCCTCACAGATTTTAAATTCCTCACTTCAAAACAATTTTTTTTTTTTTCAGAAAACAAAAAACAAATAATAGAAAGTTTAAAATAAATAAAAAAGTAGAGTTAGAAAAAATGACCTCGTTGATTTCTTCTGAGATTTTGATGATGATGATAACCACAGATATACATTATATTTATGGGTGGCTCAGCGTTAGCCTGTTAGGTGATGAGGAAGGAAAGGCTTCTCACATTATATCTGTTGCCACCCATAAAATGCCATATTAAAATAATCATAAACCCATCATCATTATATTCATCAGCTGGCTGGAATTTTTTTTTATTTTTGTTATTTTTTTTCTTCAATCAATTATTCAACACTCAAAATCTTATAAAAAAGAAGTCAAAATAGTACCTGAGTCCCTCCGTTTTCATACATATCAACTGCACTAGACACAAAAAAATCATTATATATCCCAATTCTTATAGAATTGCAATGGTCCTTCCACACTTTTCATACATATCAACTGCACTAGTTCCATATTTCAATTCTTATAGAATAGCAATGGAATGCCTTCCCATGCATCAATGCTTTTTTTTTGAAAGGCAAACTTTATTCACATACCAGAACAACCAAGCACAAAACACCCAAGACCAAACAAAGGGAAAACAAACCCAAAGCCAAAAACCTCAAACTCCTGCAATAGAGGCATCACAAGCACCAAAGTTGCTGAAGATTGAAACAGGGCAGCAAAGTTAAGAAAACCAACCAGCCAAACCACCACCGAAAACCCTATAAAAAAGAAGAAAACCAAACCCCAAAACAGCAACAGGACGAAACTTACAAAACATAAGCACAAACCCATAACACACCTGATTTGACAAACCAGAAAAACCCCAAAAACACCCCAAACCAAAACAAAACAACACCAAGACGAAAATAAAACCTTCACAACACTGCAAAAGCACCAACTAAAGCACTCCCGCCACAACTCTACAAAACCAAAACGAAGGAGACATTACTGAAGCACTTCCATATTGGCTACGTCCTCTGCTTCCCTACTAGCAATCACTTCAAACATCTCTTGTTCATTACTAGAGAAATCGAGACCTAACATGTTACCAACTTCCATCACTTTCAACACTTCTTCTTATATGATTATAGAATATCTAGTCTTCATATTGTGTTTGATAATGGGTCCTTTGCTGTATTTCCCTTTCTTAATAACCGTCTCCTCTTCAGCCGCCTCTGAGTTATGAATCAAAATAACCTTTCTAGTTCTTTCTTCCTCAATCACAATTGTCGAATCCATTATAGCCTCCTTCGAAGAGCTGTTGTCAGTCGAAATCCCATATATAAAGGAAACACTAGGTTTTTCAGCCACCTTAAGACTGCCCTCAGCCACCTTAAGACTACTCAAATCCACACACAACTCAAGACTATTATCCTTGATTTGAGATTCATCTGGGCTGAATGGAAAATTACAGAAAGAAACTTTCTTGGACTTAGAAGGCCTACTAGACAAAGAGCCACTATCATTCTAAACCTGATTATTCTGTTTGCTGGAACTCTCCTCTCTAGCCTTCAAAAAGTCTTTAAAGAATCTGATACCCAAGCTCACCTCAAACGATGAAGAGCTTTCCTCATAGCTAATGACAAGATTCTGTCCCTTGTCTAAATTCAATTTGCCATTTAGAATTGTTCCAACCGAAGACTTTTTCTTTACTTTACCCACCCACTTCATCTTACCTTTTACTGACACACCTTTCAGCCATTTCACATTACCAACACCAAGATTACTTTAAAAATTCATACTAGACTTTGCTTTTGAGACTAGTTTACCAGTTTGACAAATCTGACTTGGAAAGACCTTCCTCATGCCAGCTTGTTGCTTTCTTGGACATGCCAACTCACCTACTGCCTTAGTTTGAAAAATTTGAAAACTTTCCATAGCTGGAGACATCACCCCTGCCAAAAATTGAAACTTAAACAGCCCCAAGAAATGTTCTGTCCACCGAACATCAACTAGGATGCAATCCTCCTCAAGTTTCACCACATATGATTTCTGTCCAACCTCAACCATGACATTGGTTGAGCATAACTTAGATTGAGGGACCAGGACTAACATCCTTCCCCTGTCAAGACGATTTCGATTCTCCACCTCCTCTTCTACCAACAGAGGTTCTCCTACCTTCCAGCCTAAATTTTTAAAGAATTCAGATGATTAACACGATAAGGGAGCTCCCCAATAATTAATCCAAGCCAATTTGGACTGAGGGATCACTAAATCCGACCATCTAACCATCGCTGAAAAGCTATCTTCTCACATAAATCTGTTGTAAATGAAAGTCTCCTTGTGGGAAACGGAATCCAAACACCATAGGATACTCTTATCTCCCATATAAGATGACGAAAACTCAATTCCAGCATCCCGAAGATGTTGATTTACCCTGGAAACCTCAGCAAAATTCTTCAAAACCCCCACTGCACACCTACTTAACCACTCTTGCTCTCCTTATTGAAAATCCCAAGACAACTTCAACATTCTCTCATCCTCTTTCACCTTGATCTCTAATTCGAAACTCTTGTCCTAAAGCCCTCTCACTACATCCACAAAAGACCATTCCTTTTCATTAGCTCTACTAGACTGAGACTTTTCCTCATAAAAAGAAGTCCTCTGATTCGCCAGAGTGACTCTCCTATTGGACCACCCACATGACGCCACTTTGGAATCAATAGGCCAACCATACACCAACATTCCATCAGTTAAGTTGGCTACTTTGGCAGCTTGCTTTAGAGACTCAAAATGGACAAAAGCAAACTTGCTTCTTTTAGATCTCTTCTCCAAAGATAAGAAGACATCCCTAACCTTACCAAAGGGTTTGAAAATATCCCATAAGCACCTCTTTGCTCCACTTTAGAGTTCAGATTATCAACAAAGATGGAAAACAAATTTTCCCTAAAATCATTAAATCTGGAAGTAGACCAAGCCATGCCATCAAAACTCAACTATGAAATCTCCTCTATCAACTCAGGAGAAAGTGAGCTAGAGCCTAGAGGTTTTTGTTTCCTTCTTTCGAGTGCTTCTTGACTGGTAGATCACACGTATTTGTAGATGTTACAACTATTTTTGTTTGCAAATCGATTAAGCAGATTTGTAGATGATTGAATCCCTATGCATCAATGCTTCTACGTCAATGCTTCCACTGGCCGGTAACAAGCACATAAATTGCACACGCACTTGTCCTGCTCTAGACCTTGCTTGATCACATTCACATCATCATGAACCTGTAGCCAATGGCCAAAATCTTCAAGTCTCCTAGGACTCTATTCTTTGCCATTGTTTGGACTATTTGGGAAGCTAGGAATTGTAAGGTTTTTAAGGATGAGCAGTTGGATTTTATTAGATTGATGGACATGGTAAAATTTAGACTTGGTTGGTGGTTCAAACATTTTGGGAAAGGATCCTACACTCCCATTACGCATATTCTTTTAAACATTGTGGAGTGTTGCTTGGAGAAGCCAAAAAAGTCGTTTCAGAGGAAGGAAACTTGGTCTCCTCCTCTGGAAAATTCTCTGTTTTTTAACGTTGATGGTTTGGTGTTGGATTCGCCTGGTCCTACTAGAATTGGAGGTGTCCTCCGTGATCATAATGGTAAGATTTTGTGTGTTTTCTCTTCTTATGTGGGCATCCAAGATGTTATTGCGGCTAAGCTCCTGGCTATTTAGTGGGCTGTTGAACTGGTTGGTTCGAGGATGACCTAGTCCATAAACCTCTAACTGTCATTTCTGATTCCAAAACTATTGTTAACTGGATTTAAGGGAGCGTTTTTGGGTATAATAGCCATGCTCAGGTTATTGAAGATATTCGTAATTGGTTGGGTTTGCTCAGGCTGGTTTCGGTGGAATTTCGTTCAAGATCGTCGAATTCTTTTACGGATACTCTTGCGAAGAAAGGGTTGAAGCCTGGTATAGAAGAGTTTTGGTGGAGTGTGTAGTTTGGTCTTAGGGCTGTCCTTGCTTTGGTTGTTTATCTTTGTTCTTGCTTTCTTCGGCTGGGGGGGGGGGGGGGGGGGGGGGGGGGGGGCTGGGGTTGTCCCATGGCTTTCTTGGGTGTTTTCGTTGTGGTTATTTTGTTGTGTTTCTGGGTTGTTTTTTTGTTGTTGCTTGGCTTGGTGCCTTTTTAAAAAAAAAAAAAAAAAAATCTTCAAGTCTCCTATAGCCGAAAGATTAGGGCTTGAACCTTTCAAAATGCATCTTTTGAAACATAATAAAGAAAATTAAAAGTCAGAAACATAATAAAGAAAATTAAATGACTAAAGAACAAAACAAAAATGGTTTTTTATTTATTTATTTATATTTTTTACATAAGGAAAAAAAAAGGATTAAAAGTGATTAGTTAATGCAGAAGGAAATAAGGTAATTTTTGAAGTTTTGGGAGGTGTATCGAGAAAAATATTGAGTTCGAAATTTTTATGATAGGTGTGTTGAGAAATTAGGTGTGGGGAGACATTTTATGGGTCAAGGACAAATTACTTGCTACATTATTTAGGTTGATTTAATTTTGTGCTAAATTTTTAGGATGAGTAGTATTAGTGATTTTAAATTAATCTCGAAACGTTTTTATAAATACAAGTCTACCTAAAACAAATTACAAACTGACCTCATAAATATGTATAATTATACATTGACCTCAACATAAAACAATTGGAGAAACTCCACAACCGGTGAAGGTTGAATCTCCTCAATGGGAGATCGACGATTGTTGGTTTCCCGAATCAATGTTTGCCTAATTCCATGAAAACAAAACAAAAAAAAAAACTTATGGTTGTAATGAGATTAGTTTAGTGTTGAGTGATTAAGAGTACGTTAGAATAAAAAAAATTACCAAGTCCAAATTGATATTAAGATGAATTGAGATTACATGTGAAAGTAGCAAAAAGTGCTTGCTAAAGAGAAAATATAAGGATAAGTATTGATTATGGTAATGGCCTAATGGGTTATATAAGTATGCATTTCATACTATATTAGTATATTTGATCGAATATGTAAATAATGTGAGGATTTATGTTAATTAATTATCTAAACATTCTAAAGATGGGAATTAGGATTCATAGTTTAAGTAGAATTCTTCCTAGTGTTAGAATTGTGATATTATTGTTCTTGAAGATTTATATAGTCCATATGATACACATTTTAAAGAGAAAAGCAGTGATTATATTATTTTTATCAAATTGATATTTGAGAAAAATGACGTTATATGATTTACTTGTAGTGAATTTCTTTTGATTCCTTAATTTCACTCTAAGATTCTGAAAACATAAATTATATTTTTATATATTAAAAATATATATTCCGAATTACTTTTATTATATTAAGTATATTGAGTTTTAAAGATAGTAGTAGTACGAGTCTATATAGCTTAAGGAACTTAGAACTCGAGTTACTGTTTTATGTGAGTTTCCTTGTTTGATTTATTTGATAAGTTATATACTATTTCCAGCTGGTTTAATGTCCTATTAGATTATTTATGATTATATAAATAAATGTAAACATAATCTTTCACCTTGAAATGTGCAAATGTAGACAACATGCAATGTTTTTTCTTGAATTAGGTAGAAGTTTGGTAAGAGTGTAGATAAGAGTGTGTCAGTCTGTGCATACCTAATCTTGTTTAGGGTTATTAATACATTATACATGGTTGGTATATAATATTATGGACTAATTGCACAACTTACCCTTGATTTTAGATGTAATTACAGCTATATGGTACTTTTACTTAAAATCACACATATATCCCCTACTGTGAGTGGTCAACGGTTATTTTTAACATTTGACTGTCTTGTTGGAATGAAAAGTCTAAAATGCCCCTAGCTGTTATTTATCATTTATTTTATTATTTTTTTGTAACTATTTTATTATTTATTTCATAAAACAAAATCAATAAGATAATATAATAAAATTTATCAAAAAAATTATTATATAATAAAAATAATTAAAATTAAAAATATAAAAGACTCATAAAAAGAAAGAAATGAGATTAGTTGAGATTTGAGAATCTCTATCCAAACTCCAAAATAAAGATAGTTTTTTTTTTTTTAAAAAATAAAAATAATTAAAAATAAAAAAGATAAAACACACATAACAAAGAGATAAGATCAATTGAAAAATCGAGATGATTTTCAGCTGTGATCCTTCACCTGTCAAAAACAAAAACTCATCATTTTGATTTTCAAAACAAAATCTGGAATTGATAATGTTCAATGGCGACGCGCAGGAAACAGATCTTCTCCAATCGGTGGTTTTGTTAGCTTTTGCTTTTGGTGAATTTTATTTTTCGATTTTTTCTTAAAACTGGAACTGATTATGTTGTATTTGGCGTTGATGAGGTTTGGGTTCTGGTGGGGTGGTAGTGGTGGTGGTGTATGAGAGATGGTAGGGAGTTGGGTGAGATGAGATTTCTGTTGGTTTTGGTGATTTTTTTTTTTTCAACAACGAACTGGTGATGTTGTGGGGTTGCTGATGGGGAGAAAGGAGTTGGGTGATGAGGTTTCTGGAAAATAATTTTAACTAAAGCTTTGATTCTACTAGTTTCTATTATTTTTTTTCCTTTGAAAAGTGATTCTACAAGGTTTTATTCTGGAAACTTTTTTATTTTCTGTTTTTTGTTTTTTGTTTTTTGTTTTTTGTTTTTGTTTTGAGATGGTGTTTGAGTGGTTTGGAATGTGAAGGAGTCGCCGATGGTGGTCTGGTGGTGAAGATGATGTAGGTTTGAAGATCCATCTCTGATTTTTTTTTCCTTAATTACACAAATTCTCACCAAAACGAAACCATGTTTTCACTCGATTTTGAAAAATCTTTTGTTCTGTTTTCAAATTCCCATTTCTGGGTCGTATGTGAATCGTTTCATTGTAGCTTTTTGTTGGTTTTATGTTTTCTAGCTTTGGTTTAGGTCCTGATTATCTGTTAAATATTTGTAATTTGGAGCTTTTTTTTTTTTGGTTGGTGAGAAAATACAAGAGAAAGTGGAACGAAAAATTGAAGTTTAAAAAAAAAAAAATCTTTTCAAAAATTCAACACCATCTACGAAGGAGATTAGAAGTTGGATGGATCTCCTCCATCCAAATTTTTTTTATATAAATAAATAATTATTATATATATTATTAATAAGTCAAAAGACTGTTTTGCCCCTCAACCGTTAAGTTAAAACTGCAATCTACTAACGGTAGGGGATATTGGTGCAATTTCGATCAAAAGTTCCATATAACTGCAATTACACCTAATCTTGGGGGATGTTTGTGTAATTAGTCCTAATATTATACATTACCATCCTTGACCTTTCCAATTCCTCTGCAAATGCTTTCATCTTCATATCTACCATTTATCCTAAACCACACCCTTGTACTTTTTTCTCACCCTTTTACTTTAATATCGTGTCAATTTTTCTTATCATTATCACATTACACAATTCCCTTTGATTTTAAAATACACTTTGTGGGCAGTTCCAAATAAGTATTTTTTTTCCCTTAATTTTAAGTAGTTTTGTACCTTGGTCCCTATAATTAATTCAAGTAAAATAAATAAATAGATAAACCAAGAATGTATGAGAATAAACATTTTCATCTATATATATATATATACACCGGAAAAGAAGCCTGTATATACCAAAAAAAAAAAAAAAACCTATTGTATGATGCATCTAATAATAAGAAAAGAATTGCTATATAATTAAAAAGCTTAAAATTAAGTAATTAATTAATATACAAGAATATCGGTTGGAGGTGACCTATAGAGTGTATTATGATGAAGCAAAGAATTAAAAAAAAAGGAAGATGGTCCAAATGTTTGTTTTTGCAAAAATCCTCAACTCCTTATTTGATCATGATGATATAAATTGCAGCGTCCCACTCATAGCAAAACAATTGGTCGTTTAATTTTCGTCCACAGTAAGCAGTCTACTATTCCAATTCATCTCCGCTGTAGGCATGCAAGTCACACATGACGCACACCTAACATAATAACATTATATTTATATATTTTTTAAACAAATAATTATTTAATTATGAAAATAAAAGATGATTTTATCTTTTTGAAGAATCCCTGCATGACCACGTACAACTATGTTTGAGATTGCTTTGCTTTGGAAAAAAAAAAAAATCTACTTATAGCTTAATTTAAGAAATAATCAACTTTAGAAAAAAGTTGGTAAACTAATTTTAAAAGTGCTTAATTTTTTGAAAAGGATGGAAATTGTATTGAACAAAATTACTAAAATAGACATCACTAACAATATAAATATAAAGCATATGAAAATAAATAAATAAGACATTTAAACAGGGAAAAAAAAAAAAACGAATTATGACTGAGTCAACTCGCTCAAAAATCTGAGTCAACTCGTTGATTCTCTTTCCTTTAAATCTACAACCATCATCGACAGCCACAACCTTCGCTACCTCTGCTACTAAATCTAATTCAAAATCTCCGTGAAGAAGAGAAACACGAACCCGAAGCCAAACCTATGCGCCAAGCTAGCACCACCACCATGACCACATCCAAATCCCTAACCGATGAGCAAAACATCCAAATCCTTAACTACATTATATGTAGGATATGGTATGGGCTATTGTATATGTGTGGGCCTAGTATTCCTTTTGGGACTAGCCATCCTATTAGGATTGAGAATCCTTTATGGGTTAGGATTCTAGTAAGTTATACTATTTATAGGGGGTCCCTACTCTCGCTCACGTGTGTTACAGAACAGTCTCCCCATTAGGCAATCTGAGTATGGTGAGAAGAGAGTAGAAGACTACCTATTAACTTTCATTGTTTTTCTTGTGTTCTCTTTACAGGCGATTGTTTCGTGCTATCATGAATTCTGGACTTTCAGGTACGCGTCCATTCATACTTATGCATACAATACGAGATCTAATTATATTTACATTTATATTGCTTACAGAAACATCTGAAAAAAATTGTAAAATTTATGTCTTCAAATATACCATATATACATAAACACTAGAAAAAATTGTAAAATTTATGTCTCCACGATATTTGAAGACATAAATTTTACAATTTTTACAAATGTTTCTGTATGGTTGATGTATGAGTAGGAAATTATGGGGAATTGTGCGATGTGTCCAGTTATTATGTTAACATCCGACTTGCCTTTTCATTGGTTTCATTCATTTTTGATGATTTCGATCAACCTCTCAAGTTGGAAACAGATCAAATCGAGCAACTCCAATGTATTGTAACAACTTCAACTCCAAATTGGAGTTGAATATGAATCTTCTACTAAATTTTTTTCAATCTCGTAATATAGGTGTGATAGGTTTACCACCGTGACCTGACCAACCTCATCTCGTCAAACCTTTGATTTTAAAATACACTTTGTGGGCAGTTCCAAATAAGTATTTTTTTCCCCTTAATTTTAAGTAGTTTTGTACCTTTTTCTTATTATAAGGCAGTGGTCCCTCTAATTAATTCAAGTAAAATAAATAAATAGATAAACCAAGAATGTATGAGAATAAACATTTTCATCTATATATATATATACACACCGGAAAAGAAGCCTGTATATACCAAAAAAAAATAAAAAAAATCCTATTGTATGATGCATCTAATAATAAGAAAAGAATTGCTATATAATTAAAAAGCTTAAAATTAAGTAATTAATTAATATACAAGAATATCGGTTGGAGGTGGCCGATAGAGTGTATTATGATGAAGCAAAGAATTAAAAAAAAAAGGAAGATGGTCCAAATGTTTGTTTTTGCAAAAATCCTCAACTCCTTATTTGATCATGATGGTATAAATTGCAGCGTCCCACTGATAGCAAAACAATTGGTCGTTTAATTTTCCTCCAAAGTAAGCAGTCTACTATTCAATTCATCTCCGCTGTAGGCGTGCAAGTCACACATGACGCACACCTAACATAATAACATTATATTTATATTTTTAAAAGATGATTTTATCTTTTTGAAGAATCCCTGCATAACCACGTACAACTATGTTTGAGATTGCTTTGCTTTGGAAAAAAAAATCTACTTATAGTTTAATTTAAGAAATAATCAACTTTAGAAAAAAATTGGTAAACTAATTTTAAAAGTGCTTAATTTTTGAAAAGGATGGAAATTATATTGAACAAAATTACTAAAATAGACATCACTAACAATATAAACATAAAGCATATGAAAATAAATAAATAAGACATTTAAACAGAAAAAAAAAAAAAAAAAAAAAAACGAATTATGACCAAGTCAACTCGCTAAAAAATCTGAGTCAACTCGTTGATTCTCTTTGCTTTAAATCTACAACCATTATCGACAGCCACAACCTTCGCTACCTCTGCTACTAAATCTAATTCAAAATCTCCGTGAAGAAGAGAAACACGAACCCGAAGCCAAACCTATGCGCCAAGCTAGCACCACCACCATGACCACATCCAAATCCCTAACCGATGAGCAAAACATCGACAACCTTGAGGTTTTTCGTGATTGCGATGGATCTGGCCGATCGCTTCCTCCTATGGCATCGATGTTGCCGGTGAAGTCAAGTTACCCATTGACCTTTTCAACCCGAGTGAGTGTTGTTTTGATATTAAATGTTATTTGAATTTTGAAGTGATAAATATTCATCTCTAAATGTTGATTTTAAATTATTAGTTTTAATAGGTTTTTTTCTCTTAATTTTTTTGAATTTTTTTACCATTAATTAATGAATTGATCTTTTTTTTTTATTTTTTTTATTTTTTTATTTTTATTTTTTTTAAAAAAACTAGATAACAAACAAACAAACTTTGAAATTAACTAGATTGAGTTCATTTTTGCTCACCCCCTCCCCATATCCAGCCAAGTGTCCAAAACTCCAAAAGTTAACTCAAGGTTAACAAAGCTAACTATTATATATTTTAGGGGTTGTTTTACCAGTTTTACCCTTATATCTATTTTTTTTTCTTAACAACACTGAAATTCAAAAAAAAAAATAAAAAAAAAACATAATCCAAACAAAACAAAAATTAAAAATCAGTTGAATAAAAAAAAAAAACATAAAATAGAAAATCAATTGAAAAAAATAAAAACCGGAAATAGTTTTCCAGATTAAAATCAATTTCAACCTCTAAAAACACTAAAATCAATTTCTTGTTTTTCAAACGAAAATATATAAAACAAAAACAAAAAAACCAAAAACATTACCGATCGACCCTTATCTTTGTTTCAAAGTGTTTGTTTTCAAACCTACAAAAACTAACAGTTTAATAAGGAATAAAAAAGTAAAGAATTACTTTTATTTTTGTCATTTTGCAAAATTTAGTGACCGAATTCCTACACACTTTAAAAATTCGGTAACACTTTTATTAGACTAACAACGGAGAACGATAATATTTCGTTCCAATCACATGAAGTAATTTAATCCAATATATGCAACCTGGCTAACGAAGCCTAATTATTTTTATATCATAACACAAATTCAATGAGGCACTCTTATAGTAATACATGATTTTTATCCACCTACATGAATCCATGATGATGCAATTGTGCAAAATCCACCACCATTCATTCAGAATCCACCATCTCCTCATCATATTTTTACCTTTGTACGAGACTGTTAAAAACATCTAGGCTGGCCTGTCAAATGTCAAAATAACAGTACAAATGAGACCTAAATTGAAAAAGGGACTTTGAAACAAATTGAAAAAGTGTTGAAAAGTTAAAATGAAATTCTCAATTTAAACACTCAAACAGGTTTGGAATAAACAAGGAACAAAATTTTGTATCACATCAATAAATAAAATTTTAAATCTTACCAAGATTTACATTAGCTCAATTTATAAGAAGTCAAACTTCATATCTCACATTTATCAAGTTTCCATTAGGACTCAAACAAACTAATAAAACATTAAAATACCAAATACTGTCTCTAATAATCAAATATTGTATAACATTAAAATACAAAATACTATCTCATAATAATCAAATATTGCACATGTGATGAGAAGAGTTACCTGTAGCATATGATATGCAGAAAACGAATCAATAATACGGTTCACTTCAACTCCAACACCATATTCCCTTTCGATCACGTTATGCAGGTCAATGAATTGGTTTAATTGAAAGTCTGCTAACTGTCAACACAATGACAATGACAAGCTGTAATTTGTATAACTAATGCAGAATAATCAATAGAAAAAAAAATATACTTGACAGAACTTGTAATAAACACGACCCAAGAAACTAAGATCTTTTCCATGTAGATTTTACACAGTACACACACATACACTTGATGTAGTATCGTCTTTCCAACATGTATACTTTAAACCTTCAAATTTTCCTTTTTTGCACAGGTCGTCCACAAGAGTATGGAGATGATTCATCGGTGGACCCTAATCCAAAAAAAAAAAAAAAAGTAAGGTAAGGGATATAAATAGATAAGAGATGGAATGAACGAGAGAATCCATAAAAACTCACAACGGGATACTTGCTGGCAATAATTATGCCCTCCAAATCTTCTGTAGACATCTGAACAAGTGATTGTTTGTTATAAACTTGAGACGTACGTATCCGAAATTAAGGAAATAGCTAAACAGAGAAATCAAAAACGTACACATTCTTGAACTCTATCTACCAAATTATCCAAAATGCGTCCGTCTCTCTCAAAACAACTGCAATTAAGATGGACAAAATTCAAATTACAAATATATAAACATAATTAGTTAAATATAATACATTAAGATTTAAGAACCAATCACTAATCATAAAAACTAGTTAATTAGTATATATGCATAAGAGATGGCATACTCATATTCTTCTGCCAAACATTTGATATCGTCAGATATCGCCAAGCTCACGTACTCATCACTAACATTCAAACCTATAAGCACAGACGACCTCTTCAGACTTTCCTGAAACAACTTCAATGGCTTCAGGTACTTGATCATCTACCAGTCAATTCAAACCGTTAGAATTGAATCTATGAAACAAAGAAAACAGTTGGAGAGGAATATTAATTTAACAAAAAAAAAAAAAAAAAACCTTGTGCTCTGCCGCTTGATATCTTGGGATGAGAAGAGAAAATATTAATTAGAAGATGTTGGAGATAAAAATTACAACTTGAATTCAAGAAAGAAATAAAAAAATAAAAAAAAAAAAACAAAAATAATCTTGAAATATAAAAACCTGAACAAGAGATGAGATCTGAAGAGATAACTTTGAAAGAGAAGTTTTGAGATTTGTCTGGTTGAGAGAGAGATTTAATTAAGAGGAAATACTAGGGTTGCACATTGAGGAAATACCCTTTTTATTTTTTTTATTTTTTTTATTTTTTATTTATTATTATTATTTTTTTATTACCTTCTTTTGGGATAATTACCCAAGTGACCATCGAATTGATGACACGGTATCAAAATGGCCATTGGATTGGAAAGTTGTTCCAAAATAACCATTTTTGGCGAACTTTGTGACACTAATGGTCATTCCATCCAATTCCATCCAATGAGTGGCATTTTGGTAAATAAGAGGATGACACTAATTTATTTTAGATATTTTTTGAAAATCAATGTTTTCAATGAGTGACATTTTGGTAAATAAGTGGATGATAATAATTTATTTTATATATTTTTTGGAAATCAATTTTTTCTTTTTTTGAAAAGAATAATTATATTTAGTGTACGTATATATATATTTATATACACTAAATATAATTATTCTTTAAAAAAAAAAAACAAAATAAATGATTTGAATCAATACACATTTCTCTTCTTTATTTTTTAGATTTTGTAGTATTAATCTTCTTTAAAAAGAAATATATATATATATGTGTGTGTGTGCGCGTGCAAGAGCGTGCGTGTGTGTTTTGAGATATCCTATACTGTATATAAAATGTGAATTGGTCGGTGGAATTATAGCCCCTTTTTTTTTCTTTTAATTTCTTTAAATTCTTTTTTTATTTCTTTAAAAGTAAAATTACAAATACAACCCTTAAACTTTATATAATTATTTAATAGATAGCTTTTAATAAGATTTTAATTATAGCATGAGTTTCTGCCCATCAAATACCTTGGTTTTCAACTTGGGGGCAGACCTGGAAGGTTGTGTTTTTGGAATCAACTTGTGTCCAAAATTGAAAATCACCTTGCGCCGTGGAAGAGGAGATTTCTTTCGAAAGGAGGAAGACTTGTTCTCATTAAATCTGTCCTTTCGAACATCCCAACGTACTTCCTTGCTGTCTTTAAGATGCTGAAGGGTGTGATCAAGAAGATAGAAAAAATTCAAAGAGGTTTCTTATGGGGTGATGGTGTTCTTAAAAGAAAGATTCATGCGGTTAGTTGGGTGGATGTTTGCAAAAGGAAACAGTTAGGTGGGTTAGGAATTGGGAGGCTAAATGATAAAAATTCTGCTATGCTTGCTAAATGGTTGTGGAGATTTAGTAAGGAGGATAAGGCTTTATGGAGAAATGTCATTTGTTCCAAATATAAAATTGACAAAAGGTTGATTTTGTGCGATTGGCTTAAGCTGAAATCCCCTTCTTTTTTTGTGAAATCCCTGCAGGGATTACTGAAGGAAGGTTCTAAGTCAGCCGCAGTCATTAACAAGGGGTTTGTCCCGGTGGTGGGTAATGGGAATAGGCTGCAGCTTTGGTCTGATTTTAAGGTAGATGGTAGACCGCTGATGAGAGCTTTTCCGAGGGTTTTTGCGTTAGCTGTGCACAAATCAGGGGTGGTGCAGAATTTTGGCTATTGGCTGCAAGATAAATGGGTTTGGAAAATTGATACTCGTAGACCTTGTTTTGATTGGGAGAGGGAGCAATGGAGATGTTTCGAATCCGTCCTGAATTGCATCCATATGAGGCGGAATTTTGATGATAATGTAGCCTGGATCTTTGATTTGAAGGGTGATTTTTCGGTGAAGTCTTTCACCATTCAATTGGAAGACACGTTGAGGTATAGAGACTCGAATCCGGTGTTCCTATGGAAAGGGATTTGTCCCCCTAAAATTGAATTTTTTCTTTGGCAGCTGTGGCGTGGTAGGATTCTTGTAAAAAAATTTCTGGTCAAGGGTGGGATGCAGCAGAATTCTGACCTCAATTGTGTGTTCTGTGCAAATGCAATTGAGTCCATAGATCATCTTTTCTTGAATTGTGGGTGGACAAATTTTCTGTGGAGAAAATGCATGGCTTGGTGGGAGATCAACTACTGTATGAATGGTTCTTTTAGTGATTGGTTAGAAGGGTGGTATGGTTTAAGACCTGGTAGCAAGCAAGAGAGAGCTTGGTTTTTGTTGTTTTATGCTATTTTGTGGACTGTTTGGGAGTGCAGAAATTTGAAAATTTTCGAAGACAAGAATATTGAGTTGAGGCAAGCGGAGGATTTGGTGAAATGTAGAATGGTTTGGTGGTTCAAGTACTTCGGAAGTGGTTCGCAAGAGTCGATTAATGCTTTATTATTAAATGTGAAAAATTTATGTGTTGATAAAAAGATAAGGAGAGTCTCCAAAATCGTAGATTGGATCCCGCCGGATCCGGATAAACTTAAGTTTAATGTGGATGGTTCGGCGTTGGGGAAACCTGGGCTGTCAGGTATTGGGGGAGTTCAAAGAAATTCGTGTGGGAAAATTCTTTGCCTGATTTCGTTTCATTTAGGAATTCTGGATTCGAACAGAGCTGAGCTTTTGGCCATTAAGAAAGCTTCTGAGCTGATTTCTGATAACTCGAAGCTAAAGGGCTGCGCAATTGACATTGTGAGTGATTCGAAAGTGGCTGTCTCGTGGGTTAATCATGGGGAGTTTGGGAATGTGGCTCGGATCAAGGAGATTTATGACATCTGAGAGATCCTTAAGGATTCGAGTTTAGTGAAGGTTGTGTTCGACTCAAGAATGTTTAATTCTTTCGCCGATAGTTTGGCAAAGATGGGAGCGAATCAGGCTGGCGACTTTGTGGAGTGGGGAGATTTTTGATTTTTTCTTTTTGGTTGCGTATGTTTGTTTTTGCTCTGTTGCTTTGGGTGCCGCTTGTGGCTGTTTGTGTGTTTTTTGTGGCTGCTGTGCTTTCGTTTGGGGTTGGCTTTTGTTTCCTTGCTGTGCTTCGGCTTCGGCCTTTAATAAAGTTCCTTTCTCAAAAAAAAATTATAGCATCCTTTTTTTTTTTTCTTTTGAAAGTCAAATGACTAATCCTATACTATATATAAAAGTGTGATCGGTGGAATTATAGTCCCTTTTTTTTTTCTTTTAATTTCTTTGAGTTTTTTTAATTTATTTTTAATTTCTATAAAAGTAAAATTACAAATACAACCCTCAAAGTTTATATAATTACTTAAGAGATAGCTTTTAGTAAGATTTTAGTTATAGCATCCCTTATTTATTTTTTATTTTTTTAAAAGTTAAATGACAAGTACAAGCTTTCAAGTTTGTAGAATTACTTAATATAAATATTATATGTAGTGTTAGATTGATGGTATTGTTGTTGGTGATCTATCATGCAGTGGATACCATTAATGGTGTTTGTAGACTGTAGAGACATGAACTTTACTTCAACAATTAGCATCACCAATGAAATAATGTGGTAATGTATATGGTAGGGATTTTCAATTCGGATGCTAATTGCTATAAGTGGTTGATAGAATAACTATAAATTAGAGAATATTATGAAGTTTTGAAGATGTGGTGAATTTCTGTTATTAAAGATTTGAGTGATTATTTCATCACAATTTATGCAATTTAGTCGAAGAGTACTTTTAGATGTAAAATAATAATAATTTAGTTGTTGAATTTGAATTGTTAAGATATTCAATAAAAGTTACAGACAATTGTTAAATCATCATGAAAATGATCTCTTTTGAGGCAAATGTAGAGGAGCTTCTTACCAAACTCATGAGTTTAAGACTTCCTCAAGGTGTTATATCAATGTAATAACAATTACGTGAACTAAAACTATGTGTTATATTAACATTTCTTATTTTTCAAGGATATGTATATTTGCAAATATGAAACTCAAATACTGATTTAAGGCATGTGCTTCAAAACCTAGTATATATATATATATATTTATATATATAACATTTGAACTTATTAAAACATGTGGTTGTGGTTGGATGTCCTGAATAGAGAACTATAATATATATATATATATATATTTGAGATATGTTATACATATATAAATACTAAATATAATTATTCGTTTCAAAAAATAAAGAAAAAATTGATTTCCAAAAAAAAAAAAATCTAAAATAAATTAATACCATCCTCCTATTTACCAAAATGCCACTCATTTGATGGAATTTGATGGAATTAGATGGAATGGTCATTAATGTCACAAAGTTCGCAAAAAAATAACCATTTTGGAATAACTTTCCAATCCAGAGGCCATTTTGATAGTGTGTCATCAATTCGATGGCCACCAGGGTAATTATCCATTTTTGTACCAAAATATTAGTGGTTTTATTGTTTTTAACTAGAATTAGTAAGTGGATTATTTTTAGAGAGCTTCTTTTGACAATCCAATTTTTTCTTTTTATACTTCTTTTTTAAAAACACTCCATTCTCAAAATTTAAATTAAAAAAAATTCTAAAACACCTCCTTTTGTTCCAATATTATCCTTTTTATCTTTTGACACTCCTATTCTAAAGATACTTCATTTTAAAAAATAGGGTGGCGTCCTGCAGCGCGTTTTCAGCCTGTTTTTGTTTTTATTTTCCAAAAACGATTTCGAATTCGCGTCCTGTAAACCGTTTTTCATTTTATTTTCGAAATACAAAAACAAAATGAAAAACAAAAGCAGTGTTTAAAGTGGAAAGTTTGAAAAACAAAAAAAAGTTGTTTTTGTTTTTGTTTTTGATTTTCATTTGAAGTGGGTCCCATATTATTAATAATATTTTTTTTTCTTTTTTTTTCTCTTGGATCAGACAGGTATCTTCATCTTCTTTCTTCTTCTCTTCTTTCTCCTCCTTCTCGCCGCCGGTCCTCCCTCGCCTTCCGCCGTCGCCGATCGTCGCTCGCCTTCCGCCGGTGTCGGTCGCTGCTCGCTGCGCCGCCGTCTTCTTCTTCTTCTTCCTCTTCTTCTTCTTCTTCCCACCGCCGACGCCGATCTCCTCCTCCTCTTCTTCTTCTTCTTCCTCTTCCTCTTCTTCTTCTTCTTCTTCTTCCGGCCACCGACGCCGAGATCTCCTCCTCCTCCTCTTCTTCTTCTTCTTCTTCTTCTTCTTCCGGCCACCGACGTGCAGATCTCCTCCTCCTCTTCTTCTTCTTCTTCCTCTTCCTCTTCTTCTTCTTCTTCTTCTTCTTCCAGCCACAGACGTGCAGATCTCCTCCTCCTCCTCTTCTTCTTCTTCTTCTTCTTCTTCTTCTTCCGGATCCGATCTGGTCTCCATTCAATTAAAAAATGTTTATTTATTTATTTATAATTGTTATAATATTAAACAAAATTTAAAAATTAATATTTTATAATTTTCGAAAGTTTTCGGTTATCCTACCGGACGCGTTTTTTCCGTTTTTATTTTCAAAATATGGATTCCAGTAAATGCTACCAGACGCGTATTCGGAATTCAAAAACAAAACCAAAAACACTGTTTTCGTTTTCATTTTTATTTTCGAAAAACAAAAACAAAAAACGGCTTACAGGACGGGCCCTAGATTTCTAAAGACATTCATCTTATTTTAATAAAAGTTATGACAAACCATTGTAGTCTTTGGATATCCAATAATTAATATTTTTTTTAATTAAATTATTAAAAAAAGAAATTTTCTCTCATAAATTATTAGATTAAATATTACATATTAAACACTATCTCCTAAACTTTTAATTACCATATTAAACTCTCTCTCCTCCAATACATATATCTAATTTTCTATCTCAATTCTTTCTCAAGTAAAACTAACAGTTAAGAAAAAAAAAAAAAAAAAAAAAAAAAACTTACGAATAAACTTGATTTTTAGGAACCGTATATATGTATATATTAAAAATATATATATCTGAGTTTAATCAAATCTAGTTGTAACAAATCAAGTTTTCATATATCTATATATATTTTTTTATTTTTTTGAAAAATAAAGTATAGGTTGGAGTGTCTTTAGATATATATATATATATATTTTGAATTTTTTAGTAATTTTAATTTAGGTTAAAATTTTCATTAATAAAAAAAAATTAATTGGAGTGTAAATAGATAATTTGTGGATTGTAAATAAATAATAGGAATTAAGATTCACATTTTAAGTAGAATTCTTCCTAGTGTTATTAATTGTGATATTATTGTTCTTGAAGATTTATATAGTCAATATGAAACACATTTTAAAGAGAAAAACAGTGATTATTATTAATTTTTTTTTTTAGAGAGACATTTTTTTTTAAACAACAAGCTCTATAGAGCTTTTTTATTAATAATAATTAAAAAAAGGCATGCATGTCCTAAAACAAGCTAATTTAAAAAGACACGTAGGTCTTAAAAAAAAAATGAACTTAATTATTCTGTCTCGTCATGTGTGGCCCAATTAGTCACAATGCGTGAAGCTGTAAAACTTCTCTTATTCACTTGAGACTTGGAATTAGATAAAATCTTTAAAGTTGGCTTCACTTTTCTTTTTTATTTTGTCACCACGGGAATCCAATTATTGTCAAACACGGGATCTACTGGACCATGAATAGAATTTGAAGTATTAATATCTTGGTCTTCTGATATCTGCTCCAAATTAATCTTTCCTCTTTTATTTCCTGAAACCTCATCCAAAACTTGCTAATCAAAATTCTGGAAGTTTGAAATCTTTGGATTGTCAAGAATCACTCTATTATTAATGCAAATATTCTCTAGAGAACATTGATGATTCTCATTATTATCTTCCCGATTTAAATACTTGGTATTCAAATCATTGGAGATATTAACATTAATTATCACATCTTGTTTAGGAAATTGTTCAGTTGCTTGAATTTGAAGTGGAGAAAAACTGTCAATTAGATCTTGATCTTCCACAAGTACATTAGATGTGCTGGATGTAACTGGAAACTACCCTTCACAGATTGGGTCAACTTTTTGAGACCAAAATTTCTCAACTTCAAAATTGGTCGTTGTTTCTCGATTCACTTCATGAGTATCAATCACATTAATTCAAATAAATATGGAGATAATTGGATGCTTCCATTTTTGTCTTCCACATTAATTATGGGATTTTTAAAATTTTGAATTTGCACAATTTCCTCTTCCTCTATCGTTTCTTGATTTTGTGGGGTTGTTTTGCATTCCTCCACGACAACCTACTGATTATGGTGGCCATTGGTAGGCCGGTAGGTTTGCCTTGGATTTCTTGATCGCGATCGACCTCTGTTAAAATTAATCTCCTTAGCAGAGTCATGACCAAAAGCTTTACACTTCGTAGACCTCTTTGAAAGATTTTCAAATATAACATTGACATAGAAACCTCTATGGTTATCTCTCTCTAGATTTAAAAAGGATGGTTGATTCGAAGTTAAATCAATGTCCACAAGAACTCGGGCATAAAACCCATATGCTTGATCCCTTGTAGCTTGATCTAGTTGTAGAGGGATGCCACAATCTCCATGATTGTAGTTGGATGCTAGTATTCTGAGCATAGACCGTAAAACCTCACCCAAACTTGAGCATGCGATAATTGTTGATTGTATGGATTAAAATTTGGTTGCCATTGAAAAATACGAAAAATACCGTTTGAAATTGAGCAAGACCCTCCACTCCAAACCCTTTTTAAATCTTCTTCAGTAGAAAAATGAATATTAAAATATCCTTTTGGAAACAGAGTAAGCTTCCAAGGATTTCTGAGTTGCCAAATCGATTGCAATACAGATTTTAACTCAACAGGCTTTAAAGGTACATAACCTTTTCTTAAAAGTAGACATCTGAAAAGATTTTTCTGACAGTATTTCAATCTTTCTTATACATATTTTTGGCTGATGTGAACACACGTGATGTCCCCTTTCACAACTGGCATCGAAAGAAGATTTGGTTGAACATGTACTTCATCGGTTTTGAGCAGAGCTGTAAAAGTTTTCGGTTTTGATGATGGCTGTGGTAAAGTATCGGGAACTTTTGAGAGAGGGGTAAGGAAATTCCACGGACATACTTTTGAAGGACCCATAGATAAGGCTACAAAAGTGAGAGAAAACTCAAGAGGAAGAGAAAGTCATCCATCTATCTTGCTTCGTTTGTAGAGAGACAGTTACCGTGCAAAACAATCGATTATATTATTATTTTTATCAAATTGATATTTGAGAAAAATGGCATTTACTTGTAGTGAATGTCTTTTGATTCCTTAATTTCACTCTAAGAATCTGAAAACACAAATTATATTTTTATATATTGAAAAAATATATTCCGAATTACTTTTATTATATTAAGTATATTGTGTTTAAAAGATATTATGAGTCCATATAGCTTAAGGAAGTTAGAACTTGAGTTACTGTTTTATGTGAGTTTCCTAAATATTTGATTTATAAAATAAGCTATATAGTATTTCCAGCTGGTTTAATGTCCGATTAGATCGATTATTTATAATTTATAAGGTTTATGGTTTATTGTTTGATAGTCACAATTCTATTGGATGTTAGAGTTTGATTATACATATGTGTGATGTATGGCATGGATTCTATGTTATGCACATGTCATCTATGATAAACATGAGTATAATAGATAATATCTATTAATCTGGAACTGTGTATTTTGATTATTTCTACTAGAATTATATTTATATCTTAATTAGTTACTTATTCAGAGTTTTTTTTTTTTTTTTTTAATACATGTGTGATGTATGGCATGAATTCTATGTTATGCACATGTCATCTATGATAAACATGAGTATAATAGATAATATCTATTAACCTGGAACCGGGTATTTTGATTATTTCTACTAGAATTATATTTATATCTTAATTAGTTACTTATTCAGAGTTTTTTTTTTTTTTTTTTTTTTTTGTATGAAATTCAAGGTAAAAAACGTCAAGTTGCTAATTGTTGGACACTTTAAAATATGAGTTTATAAATGAGTATCTAAATGGGTTAAATATAATAATTTGACTTTGTAAATATTTTTTTAATCTATAAGAATTTACCAAGATTAGACACTAGTAAGTAATAACACTAATAACGTAGTTGGAATCTAACGACATCAGACATTAATGACAGAGTTCAATTATAAGGTAAGAAACGAGATCAGTCACATTTCTAATTACCACATACATACCATTGGCTTACTCTATTTTTTTTTTGCTCTTCTTTATTTCAGTTTTAACTTGTAAACTAGCACTTAATCATGATATAAGTTGTGATTAAAATGAATAAACGATGATGGTTGGTTTTGTGGAAAAAAGAAAGAAAAACAAAATGAGAAGAAACCAAACCAAAAGTGAATGAATTAATCGGAAAGTAATAAATATTGATTTCAGTTGATAAATTGGGAATCCAAATTGAGAATATCCCAAATATTTCAACGATATTTTTTTATATCAATATCCCCAAATTCCGAAAATGTCATAAGATATTTAATTCCTTATATATAATTGATTCATGACTCTCAACATCATCCTATGATCTAAATAATAATTACAAATCACTTACCATATTATACGAGAATGAGTTTCAAGTAAAAAAAAAAATTGGGTTGTGTAACATTAGTCAAAAACAATTTTTTTATTTTAAGATACAAATGGACCAAGAAAATGTAGATATGAAGCCAACAATGGATCAGAATTTGATTTATTCAGGCCTCAGAACAATTATGTCCAAGCCTTTGCAAAAACAGCCCCCAGTCCAGTCTGTTGATTAACATAAACAAACTTTAAGCTTGAATCAGACCATAATCAGGGGGGCCAAACTGTCTTGTTGGATTTTTCTATCTGGAGCAAAAGTCTTATTGTAAAAGCTTGTTATGGATTTGCACTTTGCAGCAAGCTTTATGGGTTTGGAGAATTTGGATGGTGTCCATAATTAAAAGCATAGATTCTCTATTTCGAAATCTCTGAAACCGAACGGATCATAGATATATCGAGAAGCATAGGTTCTCTCTTGATTTGAAATAATACATACGTTGTTAGGGGTATTCTTTCACATTGATTAAAGTCAATACTATTATTTGATATAAATAAACAAAGGTTAGTGTTAACCTATACCTTAAGGGCATAGGTTAATAACCAATTTATTTCTATAAATAGAAATAAACAAACATATCAATGATTGCATTTATTATCTTATTACAATAAACACAATAACTATTTTCCATTTATAGTAATAAAGTGGTTGTTAGCCTGTACCATAAGAGAACAAGTTAACACTATCCATAAAGAAAAGCTAACCTTAACCTCTCAATGGCTCTTTTACAAATAAAACCGTAAAGTCTAATAAACCAAAACAGACAATACCTCATAAGTGGGGACGTTCAACCACATACACAAACATAAAACAAAGAAGGAAGATGTCTAGAAAGTTTTGCAAATGATATATGCTTCTTAATTTGTTATGTTAAATGAAAAAAAAAAAAAAAAAAAAAAAAAAAAAAAAACCATATCTTCTCAATATAGAACTGGTCTTTTCTTCTTTCTTTTTATAATTTGTAGGAATGATTGATTTAGGTCTCAAATGGATATTATTTGTTGATTTTATAATGTTTTGTGCAAGAGTCTATCTATAGATAGAGCCTGTTACCTGCATTGTTGATTCTTCATTAACTTGATGAAGTCAAAGTAATCAAATATATCTTTTGAACTTCTAGAAGTCCATGTGGCAAGTAAAGTTACCAACCAACCTCAATACAATAATATGGAATCTTCATTGTTTGTTTTTGTAATTTCAAAGAGAAAAGTACTTAGTATAACATTAAATTATTTGAACTGACAACAAATTCAGGAAGGCTAACATGGCTCTTGTTGCCTAGATATTGTTGAATCACTT
Organism: Acer campestre; assembly: GCA_954870605.1. Taxonomy (NCBI): domain Eukaryota; kingdom Viridiplantae; phylum Streptophyta; class Magnoliopsida; order Sapindales; family Sapindaceae; genus Acer; species Acer campestre. The sequence goes on from OX940811.1 coordinate 303,610, forward strand.
GAATATCAACAACAATTTATTTACTTAATTTTATCTTCTTCTTTTTTTGTTAATTTATTTGTCTTATAGTTGATTCGTACAAACTTGATAGTCAAAAAAACTCGTAGACGGGTTCTCATGTAACTGGAAACATGAGCATGAAAATAATTTGCCTTCAAAAATCTCTCAATTGCTAAAAATATATATCTCAAACCCCATTAATTCTTGCTTTATTTCTCAATTTCCCATTACCGAATTCACTTTTTTTTTTTTTTTTTACCTATTGGGACCATTGTTTGTATATTGTGAATTTATGATGTGGGTTAAAATGTGTTTGATGAGTTTTAATGGCATGCATGAAATGTTTGATAAAAGAGTCAAAGAACTATAGATTTTCTCTGCAAATTAAAAGAATCCATTAATTGTTTGATGTTGTGTTGTGCACTGTGCAGTTTCCATTGGTAAAGTCCTTGTCTTTGTGCTTTTTAGTTGACCGTATCTGCACCGTGTGAAGTGGTGGAGAGACCAGGCCAAATGTTCATGAATGGACAAATTCAAATAATAAATACTAGAAAATAAAATAAAAAAGAGAAATAAGAAAGTTCTTTGTAGGACATGTACAACATTTGGTTGATATTCTGCAACAAGCTCCATCCTCTCCATACCACTCACATGAGCTGCCAACTATTTGGTATGGAATTATTTGGATTCCACAATATATATACTTGCAATACAAGGTTAATTAGGCTCTACTACCCTTTGTGACTCTTCTCTTCGAAACAAGCATCCAATCGTGTCATGTCACATAGGTTAAAATATACACGAAATAGAGAGATGATAATATATCATTATTGATAACGAACATATCACATCGTCATGTTTAACTCTATTATACGACTGCTTTCGTCCGCATCATCGAGAACTTATCTTTTCTTCTTTGGCATATATCGATGTTTTCAGATAAGATGGTGATTATATATGTCCACAACAAGAATTGCCATGAAAAGGAGATTGAGATGTTGTTCTTATAGGATTCCGCAATAAGTGCTTTTTCTTGTTCTTTTGGAGGAAAAAACGAAAAAAAAAAAAAAAAACCCCACAGCAAAATCATTGATGATTCATGACCCAGTTATATGTACTCTACACTTAATGAGTAGGGGGTCCGCATAGATGGATAATTTTTTTTAAGGCATCTATCTACACTTCCTCATTGTACTAAAAGGATATGTTCACTTCTTATCATGTATTCTTCACTAAAAAAAAAAAAAAATAACGAGAATCAGTAAATGTCATGAACAGATCTGCTGGTGGGTCTCTACTACAAGTCTGCTACTACAATACAATGCACTGAATTTTTGTCTGTTTGGTCTAGACAGTACTGTTCACCCCCCACTTTTGGACCCTTCTCATAAATTGCTACAGTTGACAGTTCCTGACTTTCTTCTTACAGTTTGTGACTGATCGGTTCATGTTAGATAAGATTCTAATTACAGATATATAGTGACACCTAGAAAAGAATTGAGTTCTCATGTTGAAATACTTGAAAACAAAAAGAAATTTTTTTGAATCAAATGCAATGAACCCTTTTCTAGTCAACATGTGACTTATTTCATGTTTACAGCTAATGCTTTTTCTGGGTATAATATCTTTGAATCATGACCTCTTCTTTTGGCCAAAATGTGAAGAATCAAATCTCAAATCTAATCTTTTACCTTGCCCCCAAGTTTTGACTTTTATTGCCTTACAAGTTTGTCTTATGCATCTGCAATAGTTTGGAGTTTGGCAAATATTATTCAATGCAACCAAAGAGACAACCTTGTTAGTATATATCAAGAACACATCTACACATCTAAAAAATTTCATTAACAAATTACTTGTTACATGATACATACTCGAGAATTTAGAAGTCAAAAACAACATAGGATGTTTTGTCCTTGTTTGTCTTGTTGATATAATCACACTAAGATGAAAATGGTTAATGGTACAGAAAAAGGGTCCACTAAAGGAATGGTCTCAATCAACATGTCCTTGTTACTCTTAATGTTGTGTTCTGTGTGCTACCTAAAATCTGTTCAACTAAAGTAAATCACAGATAATGGCTAGTGCATCACCGTGTGAAACACTGTTCATGTTTGAGAGAACCACTTTAATCACCTTGAAGTCAGACCCGAGAGACAACATCATCATCATATTCAGCCACTCAGGTGAATTGTGCTTTTACAAGCAAGTGATCACTTGATGATAGTAAGAAGATTTTACATTTTTCAACCAACCAACCAACCAACAAGGCAACAACTACCAACCCAGAAGAAGAAAGAAAAAAAAGAAAAGAAAAAAAAAAAGCCACATCTGTCATCTGTGATCTGCCTGAAACCAATGAACCTTGAAAAGTGTTCCTGTAGTAAAATGTAGAAAAAAAGTACTCAACTTTCGTGAGTTAATGAACCTGACACAGAAGTTAAAACGTTTTTAACCAAACAAAAGAGACAAACAGTTAAGGATTCTGGCCAATGAGAAGCCAACACGTCACCACCAATTTTTGGAGTGTGAGAGAGCGATAGACGCGGGTTGTGGGGCTTGGATTCCTAAAGGTTGCGTCAATAAAATAAATGAAAAAGTGTACTACTCTCCCTCTCCCCTCTTACCAGTGAAACCACATTTTATATCACACAAACTCTTCCTTCTCTCTCCTAACTTTTTCCTAATTTTTCTCTGCTTCTCTTCCTTTCTCTCAGCCAGCCCTCTCTATTCTGTCCGGGGATCTTTACAATTTGTTCAGGTCCGGGAGCTGGAGCAACCCAACTGACAAGCTCACACCATATCTGGGCAAGTTCCAAATTTTATTTTTGTAATTGGCTTTGCATAAAGTTATGTGCTTTTTAATTTTTTTAAGTTAAAAGTTGTTATCTTTGAGCTTGGTTGAGTTGGTGGTGATGATGTGAATTGAGAAACTTCCAAAGTCATGTACTTCCGAGGTTTTTCTGGGTAATTGTGGGGTTTGAGCACGTGGGTAGCTCTTGTTTGGATCCATGGATGTGTTGGTTTTGCTGTTTCTGGATTTATTGGGGACATAGAGATGATGATACATAGAAGGATTTTTTTGGTTTTCAATGTTTCTGAGTATTTTAGGTGACAGTTTGTGATTCAAGTTTGATCTTTGTTTATTATTGGCATCTTGTTCATTTACTGTGCTGGTGTTGGTGGAACTGGAATCTGGTTATTTTGGCAATCTGGGTGTTTGTTGAATTTAATCAATGGAGACCAAATATGGAGGCAAGGCTGGTAAGTTCTATGGTCCGGTAGTATCGGATTTAAAATCTGTTGGTAAAAAGAGCCTAGAATGGGATTTGAATGATTGGAAATGGGACGGCGATCTTTTTACTGCTAGTCCATTGAATTCTGTACCGTCAGATTGTAGAAGCAGGCAGTTGTTTCCTGTTGCACCTGAACTACCAGTAAATGGGGGTTTGTCAAATAGTTCATCGTCTTGTTCAGAGGATAACAATGTTGGGAATGACAAAGGGAAGAGGGAATTGGAGAAGAGGAGGAGGGTTGTGGCTGTTGAAGATGAAGAGTTGAATAATGATGAAGCTGCAGGGTCACTTAATTTAAAGCTAGGTGGGCAAGTTTACCCTATAACGGATGGGAATGCAAAGAGTGGGAAGAAGACTAAGATTGTTGGGAATACTTCGAATCGTGCAGTTTGTCAGGTTGAGGATTGTAGGGCTGATCTTAGCAATGCCAAAGATTACCACAGGCGACATAAGGTTTGTGATATGCATTCAAAGGCCACTACAGCACTTGTGGGAAATGTTATGCAGCGGTTCTGTCAGCAGTGTAGCAGGTTGGTTGAATTATTTATCTTTGTTTCGAAATAGACAAAGGCAGTTTTTTATTGTTATTAATATGATTATAGTGAGTCTACTAGTTGCTTTCTTAAATACACTTTAACTTGATATGATAGAAAATAAGAAACATTTTATTAATTTCCATCTTCTATTTTTGTTAATTAGAAACAGAAAATATTTGTTGATTTTCTTTGGATTTGTTTGCTCCTGCCTTAGCCTTCAGTATAGTTGTATGTTATAGAAAAATACTTTGTTTTTCTCCAGTTAGTTGCAACTTGGTTATACTTATGGGCAGGTTTCATACTCTTCAAGAGTTTGATGAAGGGAAAAGAAGTTGTCGGAGGCGTTTAGCCGGCCATAACAAACGGAGAAGGAAAACACATCCTGATAATGTAGTCAATGCAGCCTCCCTTAATGATGAAAGGGGTAGTAGTTATCTGTTGATAAGTTTGCTGAGGATTCTCTCGAATATGCACTGTACGTATTTCAACCATTTGAAATTTATTTTCCTTTTCACTTTACTAAGACACTGCAATGATGGAAATTGGTTCTGTACTATATCTCCTGGAATGATTAGCTGATACCAATGCTATTGTGATATTCTGCTATCTGCTCTAGTGATACTTACAAATTTATTAAGCAGTATTTGAACATGGTTTATTTAATTACATTGTACACAGCTGAGAAAATTATACCTAATAATCATTTGGTGAAAGAATGAGAGATGCATCTTTAACCAGTTGTTATGCTTGTTGCTAACTTGTGGAAGTTCAGAGGTGGTCAATGTGCTAATTTGGGTTATAAGAAGTATTTTTGAAGTTCAACTATGGTTAAATTTTGAAACTCTTGAATTTATTAGGAATTCTAAGATGTTAAAGGACTGTAAGCCATTGGTACACCATTGAGCTTAAGGGGAGTGGTGGCTAATCCAGAACCTAGCAGTTTTGATTGAAGCACTTGGTTAAGGACACAAACACTTAGAGGTTAAAATTCTAGAGTCATAGTGAAATCCATAGTATAGTTTAAGGTTGCACCTTTTGTTTTCGTTAAAGGCATGGCGTGGAAGACTGTGATCAAGTGTTATAAATAGCATGAACTTTATGTGGATGGTTCATTATGTGGTTCTTCCTTAAATTAATCATGGCCGTGATTCACCACCTTATTTTAGTCAGCTTGTGTTGTCTGATAGTGCATTGCTTTCTTGTGCAACTCTTTTTTCAAATCTTTAGGTACTCTTGCTTGGAAGGTTAATCCATCAAAGTAAATACTAATACTAATTATCCTATAGCAAAGTTAAATAAAGTATCTAATCTTATTGTACTATCAGTCGGTTGTTTTGTGTGCATGTTTTCCTCTTTTACCCCTCTTTGCTAGTGTACATATTTGATTCCATAGATTTGGCCTTCTATGAATTGCAGCAAATAACACTGATCAAACAAAGGATCAGGATCTCCTTTCTCATCTGATCAGGAACCTGGCTAGTCTGGTTGGTACAAATAATGGGAGGAACATATCAGGGCTGCTGCAAGGATCTCAAGGTTTACTAAATACCGGGGCATCAGATGGGAATGTTGAAAAGGTGCCAGATGTGGTTTCAGCTGTTCCTCAACCTGCTGGACCTTCTAGTTCAGCCTATAAAAACGATAATTGCGTTGGAGTTTCAGACCGTCAGGCATCTATGGGCCAACATGGTACCATACCTGCTTCTGATTTGATGCAGAAAAGAATATGTATTAATGATGCTCAGGGTTTGGGTGTACCAGCTCTATCAGGTTCCCAGTCCACAGCCAAAGCAAATGAACTAGAGGCCACATTTAGGAGGGGCAAGATGAATAACATTGACTTGAACAATGTTTATGATGATTCTCAAGACCTCAGAGAGAACTTACAAAGGTCTCATGCTGCTGTTAATTCAGAAAATGGGTCTCTCCATTGCCCTTCCTGGTTACAGACAGATTCTCACAAGTCAAGTCCACCTCAGACAAGTGCGAACTCAGATTCAACTTTTAGCCAGTCACCATCTAGTTCCAGTGGAGAGGCTCAGGTATATCATATTTGTTGTGATTGAATGTCCCTGCTTCTTGTGTTTGCATTACCTTTTGATTGAATTATGGGGCACTGAGGTGGTAATTGCTGGTTCAGTGCTCAATTTCTTCTCGCCTGTTTTTTTATTCTAGAAGCTTAGTTGTTTCGCTTTAAGAACTCTATGTTACTGGAGTATTGCTTGATGGTTTTCTGTTTTGAAAAGAATATTGGTTTGTGTTGCGCCTTGAATGAGCCAGTGGTGATAAAGTATGCTTTGAAACAAGTATGCAAAATTGTTTCATAGGCCTCCATATGGTTATTTCTCCTGACCACTCTTTGGTTTACAAATTTGCAGAGTCGCACGGACCGCATTGTATTTAAGCTCTTTGGGAAAGACCCAAATGATTTCCCTGTTGTTGTGCGAAGACAGGTATCATTTGGGTTATTGTTTGGATGCAAAATTCCATCAGATTGTTCTTCCAATAGATGGTTAAATTTTATAAAATATACAATGTGCAGATCCTTGATTGGTTGTCCCACAGCCCTACGGAGATTGAGAGCTATATAAGGCCTGGCTGTATTATATTAACTATATATCTTCGTCTCGGTAAACCCACATGGGAGGAGGTATGCTCTTGTGCAGTTGTTGAAAGTGCAAATACTTTATTGGCCTCGACTGAAATCGTAAATTGATGATTTACTGAAGCACTACTAATCTTTTTAAATCACTTGTGCTTACATACAGCTCTGCTGTGATATGGGCTCCAGTTTGAGAAGACTTCTCGATGGTTCTAATGACCCTTTCTGGAGAACAGGATGGCTATATGCTAGAGTGCAGCATTCTATGGCTTTTATATACAATGGTGTGCTCTCTCTCTCTCTCTCTCTCTCTCTCTCTCTCTTTGTGGGCTTGTCTCTATGCTTGGTTGTGGGGTTGTGGGGTGGGACGTTAGAGCTTTTCTTAATGTAATGACAAGCAATTCAGAATTCTGAATTGGCATTGCAAATAGAAGAAATTGTTTTGATAATTTATATCTGTGCTGCAGGTCAGGTTGTTTTAGACACACCCTTACCACTAAAAAGCCATAAACATTGTAGGATCTCAAGCATCAAGCCAATTGCAGTTTCCGTGTCAGAGAGAGCTAAATTCATAATTAAAGGCTTCAATCTTATCCAGTCTACCATGAGGTAATTTTATCTTCTTTGGATGCGTTGTGACCATCTTCTCTTCCCTTTTGTAGACAATCAATCAGGAGAATATAGACTGAAGTTTCGTTATATTATATTTTTTCTGAAATTATTTGACAGACTGAAAAATTAATAAGTCTTACTATTTTCTGATATCAGGTTACTCTGCGCTCTAGAAGGAAAGTATTTGGTTGAGGAAACTTGTTTGGACTTGATAGATGGTGCTGATGTTGTTAATGAGCATGACGAACTCCAGTCTTTGAGCTTTCAGTGCTCCATACCGAATGTTTCTGGGAGAGGATTTATTGAGGTTCGGTCTCATCCTCTGATGTCTCTTTCCATGTACTGTTGTATTGCTTTCATCAGCAAACCTCCTAAGGCTCAATTAAATTCCCTGTCAATGTTTTTCCCAGATCACACCCTCCATTGTCTTCTTCTCTCTTTTCCTCTATCCTCGTTAAAGTCATACATTTTGATCACGGGTGCAAAAGTTCATGGTATTAAAACTTTGAGGCGGTATAGGGTTCCCGATTTTGATATAATGAAATATCAAGATTAGAAATGCACTCATTATTCATCATATAGTATGATACTCTTTCAAAATAAAATATCGTGTATTAGAATAAAATATCAACACAGTGGTTTAATATCCAGCTTATGAAAACAATGTAGACTGAGAGCTACAGCGACAAAGCTGGAGGAGTTTGTTACAAGAATGAATTATTCACTGTTTTTTTGGTTTCTGTGTATAGCTTTTCACATGTTTAATATAATTTTCTGGTCATGTGGTACTATCAGATTGAAGACCATGGTCTCAGCAGCAGCTTCTTTCCATTTATAGTCGCAGAGCAAGAAGTGTGTTCCGAGATCTGTATGTTGGAGAGTGTAATTGAGGTGGCTGATACTGTTGACAACTTACAGAAAGAGGCTGAAATGGCGGAATTCAAGAATCAGGCGCTGGACTTTTTACATGAAATGGGTTGGCTTCTTCATAGAAGTCGAGTGAAGTTTAGGCTGGGTCATTTGGATCCAAACTCTGATCTCTTCCCTTTCAAAAGGTTCAGGTGGCTTATGGAATATTCAATGGAGCACGATTGGTGTGCCGTAGTGAAGAAACTCTTGAGCATTCTGTTTGATGGACCTGTTGATACAGGAGAGCATACTTCCATTGAGCTTGCATTATTAGAGATAGGTCTGCTCCACAGAGCTGTGAAGAGAAATTGCCGGCCTATGGTGGAACTATTATTAAGATACGCCCCAGACAAAGTATTGGATAAACCAGGATGTGAGCAGAAGCATCTAGTCGAAGGAGGCTACAACAGCTTTGTATTTAAACCTGATGTTGTTGGCCCAGCCGGGTTGACTCCACTTCATGTAGCTGCTTCCATGGATGATGCTGAGAACGTGCTGGATGCCTTAACTGACGATCCTGGATTGGTATATCTTCATCTCTTCGGATACACTAATCCTCTTACTTCTCTGTAATGTCTTCTTATCCTTCTACTTTTGAGACTCTTTCATGTTGCTGATAATGGATATTCTTGTTCAGGTTGGAATAGAAGTATGGAAGACTGCCCGTGATAGTACAGGTTTGACACCGAATGACTATGCATCCCTTCAAGACCACTACTCCTACATCCATCTAGTCCAAAGGAAAATCAACAAGAAATCATCGGAAACTGGGCACGTGGCACTAGATATCCCCGACAGTAGCCTCTCAGATTGCAATTCCAAGCAGAAACAACTCCCAGGCATGCATAATAATAAATCAATGCTTTTTGGAGTCGTTAGCCTGCAGACTGAAAAGATGGAACCAAAAGCAATGCAGCAGCGCCATTGCAGATTATGTGAACATAAGCCGGCTTATGGAAACACAAGAACATCCCTAGTATACAAGCCTGCAATGCTCTCAATGGTGGCCATTGCAGCCGTCTGTGTTTGCGTGGCTCTGCTCTTCAAAAGCTCACCGGAAGTTCTTTACATTTTCCGGCCATTCAGGTGGGAAATGCTCAAGTATGGTTCTAGCTAAGGTAGTTTAATGTGTATCAGTTCCCTTAGGCAGTTGTCTCCATAAGAAGATTGAAGAAGTCTTGTGATTTGTATGGATTAAAAAAAATTATATATGTATCATTGATGGTTACTTTTAATGTCATATATATATATAGAGAGAGAGAGAGAGAAAATTCAGCTGCATGCATGATGTGGCTCATAATTTATATATTTTGTGTGTGCTCAATGGAGCATGGAGATGGAGATTTTGTATATTTATATCAATAAATCTTAAATTTAAAAAAAAAATAACAGATAAAAAATTAGAAACAAAAACAAAATATAATCAAGAAAATAGTAAAAAAAACAAAAAGATACCAAGAAAAAGAAATAAATAATGGAAGTTTTGATCGGGTATGGGGAAGGAGGCCCAAAAACCAAACACCGGGTTCGGTTCTTTCGGTTGGAAACCGACCGGATTCGGTTAGTTCGGTTGAGAACCGAAAACCCACTAAAAAAACCCCAAAACAGAGTCTTTTGCTCATTTTGTGAACCCAAAAATGTCGTCGATGTCTCTCTCATTTTCTTCTTCACTTCTCTGCTCACCTCTCACTCACAACAACAACAACACTACCAAACACAACAAATCCCAAGTTACAAGCTTTAAGGTTGTTCATTGCTCATTTGCCACATCAGCCACAAAGACTAAAAAGTCTTCTTCTTCTTCTTCCGTTGTGGTTCCTAAAAAGAGACACTGGAAGGAAGGAGAGTACCCTGGATTCTCTGAGACTTCGGTTCCTGGTGGTGGTTATGGTTCGAGGAAGACACCCATAAAAAATGTCAAGAAGAAACTCGACAAGAGAGCTAAAGCCAAGGCTTGGGTCAGCACTGTCACCGAGACCTTATCTGATTTTATTCTCAAGAAGCAGTGGCTTCAAGCTCTTCAGGTGAGAGATTCTTCACTGTTTTTTGTAGCATTTTAGAATCCAACAACTGGGTATTGCTATGTTTAGGTGGAAAAGACATGATTTTTTTTTTTTTTTTTTTTTTTTTTAAGGAAAAAAATTATTATTAGTTGTTCTTCACTGTTTTTGTTATTTATTTGCATTCACTAGTTTTGGCTTTTTTGGGGGGTTTCAGGAAGTAAAATTAGAAATCAACAACTGGGTATTTTATTGTATTTATAATTATGTTTAGGATTATAATTTTAATCATGTCAAAGTTGAATGCTTTTTAGGCGTTTGAGATGCTAAGAGAGCAACCCTTTTATCATCCAAAAGAAGGCACGTATATGAAGCTCCTTGTTCTGCTTGGAAGATCTGGGCAACCCCAACGTGCCCAACAGCTTTTTGATGAAATGGTTGAAGAAGGATTGGAACCCACTGCTGAACTTTACACTGCCTTACTCGCAGCTTATTGTCGAAACAATCTCATTGACGAGGCTTTCTCTGTTCTTAATCAGATGAAAACCCTCCCTAACTGCCAGCCGGATGTTTTTACCTATAGTACTTTGCTTAAGGCCTGTGTTGATGATTTGCGTTTCGAGTTAGTTGAGTCTTTATATGAAGAAATGAAAGAGAGATCAATAACTCCAAACACAGTCACTCAGAACACTGTGTTAAGCGGGTATGGCAAGGCAGGGAAGTTTGATCAAATGGAGAAAGTGTTGGCAGAGATGTTAGAGAACCCATCGTGCAAACCTGATGTTTGGACAATGAACTCTATCATTGGTGTGTTTGCTAACAAGGGTCAGGTTGATATGATGGAGCGTTGGTATGAAAAGTTCCGTAATTTTGGTATTGAGCCAGAAACAAGGACCTTTAATATTTTGATTGGTGCTTATGGGAAGAAACGGATGTATGATAAAATGTCATCCGTGATGGAATTCATGCGCAAGCTTCAATTTTCATGGACAACTTCGACTTATAACAATGTAATTGAGGCTTTTGCAGATGTGGGGGATGCAAAACACATGGAGTACACATTTGAACAGATGCGTTCTGAGGGTATGAAATCGGACACCAAGACATTTTGTTGTCTTATCAATGGATATGCTAATGCAGGTCTCTTCCATAAAGTTATTAGCACTGTCAGCTTGGCTGGAAAGTTCGAGATACCTGAGAATACATCATTTTTTAATGCGGTTATATCTGCATGTGCCAAGGCGGAGGATTTAATGGAGATGGAGCGAGTTTATAAGCGGATGAAAGATAAACAATGTCCACCAGATTCAAGAACTTTCTGTATTATGATGGAGGCATATGCGAAGGAAGGTATGAACGACAAGGTCTATGATCTAGAACAGGAGAAACAACAGATCCTTGCAGACAGTCCTAAGAGTGATTAAGCCACCTGAACGAACTTTGTGGTTGATGCATGATTGGGAACCTGGAGCAACTGCTAACGCTACAAATGTTCAAGTTTTGCGGATATGAGAATGCGGATTAGATAGGTGGGATTACGGATTCATCTAGCAATTAAAGCCTTTTTTTTTTCCACACATCGAAAAACTGCAGTTGCTGCATCTGTCTACATGTCTTGTGTAAAGCTGCTGCGCTTATCTTTTGACATCTTTATTGTTTGTTTGTTGGAAACTATTTGGCAATGTACAGAGTTGATGTACCAATAGATTCGTTCAGTGCATCTCTGCAAACTCCAGGAGATCAAAATTGTTATTTCAAATGCTAAAAATCTCCTCTTCCTGTAAAGTGAAATGCAAACTGTGTTTCAATAGTATTCCATTTCTCTGTTGCTACTACACATTTGTTCTTTTTTCGTGTTTTGCTGGATAGTACCTGAATTGCTCCATACCGTTTTCTCCTCTGCTAAACCAGTGATGTTGGCAAATTCGGCAACTTGGCTTGTTTCTTATCGAGTCACTAGTCATAAGGAATTGAGATTACTTTTGCTCACCCCCTTCGGGGGGTGAGCATTACCCTTCTACCCAACACTTGATATTATTGAGGGAGGGGTATTTTTGTTCAAAAACTGTCATGTGTTTAGATAAAAATATCCCCTCCCTGGACACATGTAACAAGGAATTCGTCATTTTTGTTGAAATGCACGACGTCACAAACTACAAAGAAGCAAACGCCAGAGTCTACATGTGATCAGCATCAGCCTGCGAGAAAATCTTGCTAAAATCGTGCTTTGTTGTCTAGAATCTGCCTTTATTTTCTCTGCACGAATCAAGAAAGATAACAGTATTAGCCTGATCCATGCAATAACCTCTCCCCATCATTAATGACATTTTCATTTTGACTATTGTTTATTTATATGCCCGACTTGACCGCTCAAAGTCTGGTTGTTTATGGTCTGAAAACGTTCAGATTCTTTGGAGTTTGCTTGTTTAATTATTGTATTTGTTTAGATTCTAGAGCAAGTTAGCAGAGTGTATCGTTCAAAATCTACACCTGTCCACCTGGTCCATTAATTTATAAATTAATTCAAGTTTACGCCATAAATGCCTTTAGCTGTACTCTTAATTAATCAAGTCAATGAAATCACTTCATATTATTATAATCCTTTTATATATCTCTTGTTAATAGCTTCAACTGAATGAACCTCGCTGCATTTGTATTTTATTAAAGTAGTCTGCTCTCATTTGTTTATATCTCACAGTTTCTTCATATTATATATATATATATATAGATTTTTTATTATCAGTCCGTCCTGACAATAAATATATCAGGACGAAGAATGTGAACCACTGGATTTACATACTTTGACTCAAAATGTATGCACTTGTCAAAACTTCTCCATAATCTGTAATTCACATTCTTCGTCCCTATATATTTATTGTCAGGACGAACTAACAATAGAATGACTATATATATATATATATAACCCATTCTTTTTTGAGTTCAAGCAATGTAAATGGAACCAAACATGTCATATCAAATGTGTATTTTCATGCAACATTAGATATATATTATGCCTGTAAACAAGGCAATTTACTTGCTATAACATGCATGACGTATTCCATTATGTCATCCAGCTATTACTATATCCATCTTGATGCAGGAGATATTATTGAAAATTTTATTGAATACTTTTTATTTTAAAAATATTCTTGTAATTAAAATCGATTATTATGTTTCTTTTTATGGTATATTTAATTAGGTAATTAAATATTTTATGATTTGATTTTATTAAATCAAATATTATTTCCTTATTATATAGGTTTTTAATGTTTTAGGATTCTAGTATTTTTAATTTCCATTATTATCTCAATTATCTCATTTATAGGGAAATTGATAATTTTATTTCCTTACTAGTTATTTTAGGTTAGTGGATCAACGAATTTGAAGCCTATTATTCTGGTATCTCTGTGCGGATCAACAGATTAATAGTAGGATTCACTTTCGGTATTCGTGCACGAATCAACGGATCCGAATCGTTTATCTATTCTTTTTATCAATTGTTGTTTCGTGAATATTCCGCTGTATCACATCTTCATCTATATATATGCATGTATGCATATACAGGAAAAATACTCACTCATGCTCTTCATATTTCTTCATATCTCTGGTAATTTGAAGCTCTTCGGTTTAACTCAAAATGGCTCAATTGGCAGGGCCTGATGAAATAGAGTCTCTGAGGATTGAGTTGGCAGAGATTGGAAGAAGCATAAGATCATCATTCAGAAGTCACGTATCAAGTTTTCGTAGTGTTACATCTGTGAATTCTGAACAGCATAATGATAACAGTGATGAATATGAGTTGCAATACGCAGCTGTTCAGAGATTATCCACTTCCAGACGGATCACTACTGCTTTGTTTGATGAGAAAGATGAAGCAACTGGAAACGGAGATGTCACTGGGAAACGATTGATTAATGTTGCCAAACTTGGAGCTGAGGAGCGGCATTTGTTCATAGAGAAGCTCATCAAACACATCGAAAATGATAACCTGCAGTTGCTGCGGAAAATTAGAAAGAGAATTGACAAGTACCCTTTTCATTTCCTCTTCTGTTTTATCATAAAATATTTGCTAAAATGCTTACAGAAATCATCATATATCATCATCTATCGATTATGTTTTGCAGAGTGGGTATACAGTTGCCTACTGTGGAAGTAAGATATAAGAATCTAAGTGTGGAAGCTGAGTGTGAGGTAGTCCATGGCAAGCCTCTCCCCACTCTTTGGAACGCTACCAAGAGCACGTTTTCTGTAAGTTTCTTTGTATATCAGCAATTTCTCTGAACTAAAGCTAATAATTGTAGGTTGCTAAGTTCACTTGAGCTTTTTATTTGTGACAGGGATTCATCAGTCTTTTAGGTTCAAAACAAGAAGCAAAGTTAGGAATCATAAAAGATGTCAGTGGCATCATAAAACCTGGAAGGTACTCTTAAAATACCAAGACTTCTAATATGTTCTGATTAATCACCTCCAACATTAAACCAATTAAAAAAAAGGGTGATTACAAATATCAATTGCCTTATTTATGGCTGAGGAATTGAGAAAAACGATATAAAAATTTGCCGACTAATACGTTTCCTAACTTTGGCTTGTTTTTATTGCAGGATGACATTATTGCTTGGTCCTCCAGGGTGCGGTAAAACCACATTATTGTTGGCCCTCTCTGGGAAACTAAACCATTCTCTTAAGGTTTCATGATAGATCTATCTTTTTATTCCGAAATCATTATGTACAAAAATGACAATTCATGCAATATGAAAACAGCAAAGAAGATTTTTTTTATATGTAGTATTTAAAGTGGTATTTTAATGTTTATGAAGACCTCTCTCTTTGTTCTAACTAATTTGTCTCAATCTTTATATAGCTTCGTGCGCATTTTTTCTTGCCTCAAAATTTCTTTGGTAAACACCCTCTCTTACTGTTTGTTCTTGTATAGGTTTCTGGGGAAGTATCTTATAACGGTTACAAACTAGACGAGTTTGTTCCTCAGAAAACCTCAGCTTATATAAGCCAATATGATCTGCATATACCTGACATGACAGTGCGGGAAACTCTTGATTTTTCCGCACGTTGTCAGGGTATAGGAGACCGAGCTGGTAAGCACATCTTGGGTGCACTAAATAATTTATTTAGATGTCATTTCGAACTCCTCATCCTGATATTTACTAACTAATTTGTTTTTCTCAAATGAAAGAGATCATGATGGAAGTCAGTGAAAGGGAGAAGCAGGCAGGGATAGTCCCAGATCCTGATATAGATGCTTACATGAAGGTATGCTCCTGAAAATTTTATATTTCATATTGATATTGTTCCTTTGTATGGTGGATAATTATGTACTATTTCTTTGTATATTATATTCTTTCCTTGCACTATCCATGTCTGTCCGTATCATACTAGTTAACTGTAACTGACATGGTTTGTGACAGGCAATATCAGTTGAAGGACTAAAAAGTACTCTTCAAACAGACTACATTTTGAAGGTATTTCACTAAGTCTCTTCTCTGGGGCTGATCTCGCTTTTTCTCTACAACTTGTTTAGACATAGTTCTTACCTGGTAATATTTTCTCTACTTTCACTCTTTCTTTCAGATTCTTGGACTTGATGTCTGTGCTGACACGATGGTTGGTGATGCCATGCGAAGAGGTATCTCAGGTGGTCAAAAGAAAAGGTTAACTACAGGTAGTGTAAATCTTACAGATTAAAAACTTGTTTGTACAAAAATACTATCAATGTTCTTCTGATAATTCTCTCTTGGTCCTGTAATGTAGGAGAATTGATTGTTGGGCCAACAAAAGCTCTCTTTATGGATGAAATATCAAATGGCTTAGACAGTTCCACCACTTTCCAGATTATCTCCTGCCTAAAGCATTTGGTCCATATTACTGATGCTACTGCATTGATTTCACTTCTTCAGCCCGCACCAGAGGCCTTTGATCTCTTTGACGATGTTATTCTGATGGCAGAAGGGAAGATTGTATATCATGGGCCACGCTCTTACATTCGCAAATTCTTTGAGGATTGTGGTTTTTACTGCCCTGAAAGGAAAGGAGTTGCTGATTTTCTTCAGGAGGTAGATTTATAAGATCCATATCTTTCTCATTTTTGTCTTCTTATTTAAATGATTTTTTTTTTGGCTAACTTATATCACTCTAGGTTACCTCTAAGAAAGATCAGGCACGGTATTGGCACCACAAAGATCAACCTTACAGTTATGTTTCCACCGACCAGTTCATCAAAAAGTTTAAAGAATGTCATCTTGGCCACAAGCTAGATGAGGAGCTTGCGAAGCCATTTATTAAGTCCCAGAGCCACCAGAATGCTCTATCCTCTGAGAAATACTCGTTAACCAAGTGGGAACTGCTTAAAGCTTGCACAGCGAGGGAATATCTATTGATGAAGAGAAATTCTTTCATATATGTGTTCAAATCCACACAGGTACCTATTAGTTCGTGTATAGGTTTGCTATGATCACATTATATCATCATTTACAATCAACATAAATGTTGCCTGCTTTCTGAAAGTAATTCTTGGTTTTTGTCTTTGCAGCTAGTCATCATAGCTTCAATAACAATGACTGTTTTTCTGCGCACCCAAATGGCTGTTGATCTTATTCATGCAAATTTCTACTTGGGAGCTTTATTCTACTCTCTTGTTATACTCATTGTTGATGGATTTCCAGAACTTAACATGACAGTATCAAGAATTGCAGTTTTCTACAAGCACAGAGAGTTGTGCTTTTACCCTGCCTGGGCTTATGCGATTCCTGCGACTATCCTGAAACTTCCACTTTCATTTCTGGAAGCTTTTGTTTGGACTGCTCTTACTTACTATGTCATTGGTTACAGCCCTGAGGTTGGAAGGTGAGTACCAGATAAAAACTTTGTATTTTTTTTTTCTTTCACCAGACTTGGATAGTTTAAGTCACATACTAGCTAAATTCTTCTCTATTTCATTGTGTTGTTAGGTTCTTCCGGCATTTCCTTCTACTCTTCATTGTCCACCTTACATCAATATCCATGTTTCGTTCTATTGCCTCGCTTTGTCAAACTGTGGTTGCTTCTATGACCATTGGCAGTGCATCTATATTAACACTTCTATTATTTGGAGGCTTTGTTATCCCAAAATGTAAGATCTCAAATAGCTCTTTCAGCATTTATTTGAATGAATTTTGAACCCAACAATCAGTCTAAGCATCTATCTTTTTTTGGTTTCAGCATCTATGCCTTCTTGGCTAGAATGGGGATTTTGGGTTTCTCCTCTGACATATGGAGAAATAGGCTTGACAGTTAATGAATTTCTCGCTCCTCGGTGGGAAAAGGTAATATTTGCCTACTCAAACCAATTTTATGGAGAGTTAGTTTACTTAAAAAGGATTTTATTACATAAAAAGTTCATCTTTGCATAAAAATGATAAAAATCTAACTGAATTTAACTGTATCTGTTATATAATTAAATGAAGAGAAAGGATAGTCAGATCAATCAAATCATCTTTGTTTTTATAACTCTTACTAGCAAGAGTTTTCCTTACCGTGTATCTAAAAATAATATTATTGTGATCGCTCACATTAATCATTTGCTTGATTATTTACTTCACAGATAATGTCTGGAAATGCAACTGTAGCACAGCAAACATTGGAAAGCCGTGGATTGAACTTCAGTAGTTCCTTTTACTGGATAGCAGTGGGTGCTTTGGTCGGGTTCACAATTCTTTTCAATGTGGTTTTTATCTTGGCTTTGACTTTCATGAAGCGTGAGTGCACCTTATGTTGCTTGTTATGTTTAAAAGAAGTGAAATATAACGTGTTAACTGATAGAGTGATACATATTCAGCTCCAGGAGGGTCTCGTGCTATTATTTCTTATGAAAAGTATTCTCAGCTACAAGAAAGAAATGATGGTAGCAGTAGTTCAGATGAAGAAAGCAAACCCACTGGCACTCCTCTTAAAAATGTCACAGGATCTGAAAGGGGTAAGAAAGTTTTCTTATTCTAATTACATAGCATACATGTCAATTTGTAAAAATATTATAAGCCTTTCACATTTTTGAAATGCTGTCACTCATCAATGTTGCAGGAAGGATGGTTTTACCTTTCGAGCCCTTAACTTTGACATTTCAGGATGTGCAGTACTATGTGGATGTCCCTTTGGTAATCATGCTTAAGCTACTTTTTATTTTAAAGTAACTCTTAATCCTTAGCTGATATGGGTTGCTTATGCTATCAATTTCATCCCAGGAAATGAGAAACCGAGGTTTTAACCAGAAAAAGCTCCAACTTCTTTCTGATATTACGGGTGCATTCAGGCCTGGTATTCTTACAGCACTGATGGGTGTCAGTGGAGCTGGAAAAACAACTCTTATGGACGTTCTTGCTGGAAGGAAAACTGGTGGTACTATTGAAGGAGAGATAAGAATTGGTGGGTACCCAAAGGTTCAACAAACATTTGCTAGGGTATCAGGTTACTGTGAGCAAAATGACATTCATTCTCCACTAATTACTGTTGAAGAATCAGTGGTGTATTCTGCTTGGCTGCGACTGCCATCTCAGATTGATCCCAAAATTAAATCTGTATGTGTTTTCTTAGAGCATAATCTATAATTTGGCCTTGAATTGGCAGTTGATATTGAAGTGCACTTAATCTGTTGTGTTGACTTCTTATCCAGGAATTTGTAAATGAAGTTCTTGAAACTATTGAGCTAGATGGGATTAAAGATTCTCTGGTAGGTTTTCCAGGAGTAAGTGGTTTATCAACTGAGCAACGGAAACGGTTGACTATAGCAGTGGAGCTTGTTGCCAATCCATCGATCATATTTATGGACGAACCCACTTCAGGTTTAGATGCAAGAGCAGCTGCAATTGTTATGCGAGCGGTGAAGAATGTTGTTGAAACAGGAAGAACAGTTGTTTGTACCATCCACCAACCAAGCATAGACATCTTCGAGGCATTTGATGATGTAAGACTACAACTTCCATCTTTTATTATATCTGAGAATGACTTTCCACAACTTCAATTTATGCATTCTAACCCTAGTTGCATGATCCAAGGACTGCATCATTGTGTTATTGCTTCATACTTTGATAAGATAAGAACAAATTTATTCTCATCTTCATAATGTATATACATCTCCTAAACTTTCAATGGATAGAATGTGAAACTTTAGTCTCTTAAAATCTGTTAGTGATTTGATTCCACAACATTTTATTCATAGTTGGTTCTGTTTTCGGACTTAGAGAGGCTACTGATGTCAAGTTTATATGCTATGAAACTTTATAGATCTAGTGTATAAACACATGTGATAACTATTATAATACATGTTTGATCTCACTGCAGTTGATTCTAATGAAAAGTGGAGGACAAATCATCTATTGTGGACCGCTGGGTTGGAACTCAAGTAGGGTTATTAAGTACTTTGAGGTCAGTTTATTTTAGATAGTTTTTGACTAAAGTTAGATGTTAACATCTTTAACCTGCAGACTAAAATGATTATTCCCGATTTCACTCCCCTGTCATTTTTGTTGACAGAATGTCCGTGGGGTGCCCAAGATTGAGAACAATTATAATCCAGCAACATGGATGTTAGAGGTTACTTCGAAGTCTGTAGAGGCTGAACTTGGGGTTGATTTTGCACAAATTTATAGGGAGTCCACTTTGTATCAGTAAGCGCTAATTCTGACATCCTCTCTATTATATTATATCATATGAGGAAATAATGAGATTCTTGGTCATTATCTTTTCAGTATGTGTTTGTTTGGTGCAACATTTGAAAAATAAATTGAGTTTGGCTTGAACACAGTTATCTTGTTCTTCTGAATGTAGGGAGAACAAAGAGTTGGTCAAGAAATTGAGTTCACCATCTCCTGGTTCAAAGGACTTGCATTTTCCTACCCGTTTTCCACAGAACGGATGGGAACAATTCAAAGCATGCTTGTGGAAACAGCACTTGTCATACTGGAGAAGCCCTTCCTACAACTTGATACGCATAATTTTTATTGCTGCTTCATCTGTTCTTTTCGGCATACTGTTTTGGAAGCAAGGAAAGAAATTGTAAGTTGACACAATCCGGTTGATGTTTGCATATACCATGAAAACTGAAGGCATAAAATATTTTACTTATAATGTAATATGAGCTCGATTTAATTGACATGATAACCTATTTCTTCTTTTGTCAGAGATAACCAGCAAGACCTGTTCAACGTACTTGGCTCAATGTACTCTGCCATAATATTTTTTGGCATAAACAACTGCTCAACAGTTCTACCATTTGTTGCAACAGAACGGACAGTTTTATACCGGGAAAGATTTGCAGGAATGTACTCCTCCTGGGCCTATTCATTTGCACAGGTTCATATCTCTCACAAGATCTAGCTCCAAATTTTGAATCTCCTTTAATACCCTTTGGAAATATATTACAGGGCTGTATAGCCCTTTAGTGTTTCTTTAAGTAACTTGGATTCTGATATTGCAGGTGCTGATTGAGGTTCCATACTTGTTCGTTGAAGCAGTTCTATATGTGATCATCACCTATCCAATGATCGGCTACTACTGGTCTGCCTATAAGATATTTTGGTTATTCTATGGCATGTTCTGCAATCTGCTGTACTTCAACTACCTTGGAATGTTAATGGTCTCCTTGACCCCAAATGTTCAAGTGGCTGCTATCGTGACTTCATCTTCCTACACCATGCTAAACCTTTTCTCTGGGTTCGTCATACCAAAACCTGTAAGCTTCTGAACTATATAGCTACCCTGCTTCATTCCTCTAGTGATATTGAATCATCGGATTAAAAGACATCTAACTTTCTGAAGAAATCATATGAAAACTATAGCATTGCATATTATAACTTCAAAAAATGTTAATACAGAATCGTCCTTAAAGTTGATCTTTCTTCTTATGGATATGCTTGTTTGTTTCAAACTCTTGTAAATCTGCCACCTTGCTAATAAACTTATTACACCTAACATATACACTTTACCTAATTTCATTATGTAGGCAAATTTTTGTTTAAAACTTGGAAGCAATTCTGATATTTGAGCAATAAGATTTATAATGTTAAGAATATGAAAACCAAACTCAATGGTGTTTTTGTTTTCTGCAGCACATTCCAAAGTGGTGGCTCTGGTTGTACTATTTATGTCCCACCTCTTGGGCACTAAATGGGATGTTAACTTCACAGTATGGAGACATTAAGAGGGAAATATTAGTATTTGGGGAAACAAAAACAGTTGCTGCTTTCTTAGAAGATTACTTTGGTTTTGACCACAACTTTTTAGGTGTTGTTGCTGTTGTTCTTATTATTTTCCCCATTGTATTTGCTTCCCTTTTTGCATACTTTATTGGAAGGCTCAACTTCCAAAAAAGATAAAAATATTGTATTCATTTTTCATGTCTTGTATGATTTGAACAATTAAGTGGAGCTGGAATAGAATGGATAACATAATATATCTATGTAATTTTATATATTTTTGGGGTATTTTGCAACTTATCAACTCTATTATTTTTTCTTGAACTTTATTCTAATTATAGGTTAACCTGTTTAGATTGAAAAATTTGGTAGAGAGCTTGCCTGTTGGGGCTGCTTCTGTTTGCATGTCTTGCATAAAGCTGCTGCAACAATCCTTTTTACATCTTCATTGTTTTGTTGGAAACTATCTGGTTATGTTCAGAGTTGATGTAACCGATAGGTTTGTTTGGTCCATTTCCTGCGGCTATTATGTCTATAATAAGGAGACAACTTTTGAATCTTCCAAAATCTTATTGGAAATTGTTGGTTTTGTTTGATGGGAGCTCCCTATCAAACCTAGTAATCATCAACCATTGATACCAATCCATATAACTAGAAGCTTTCTTATTCATGGATGGATTTCAAAGTAACGACACTGTTATGCTTCGCAACCAAATAAACCATCAATGAATAGACCTATGGCGGGTGTTGTCTGATGGTGAACAATAGGCATGAAATCATGATCATGCGTGAATAACAAAGTCCACGCATGCATGATTTAGTTTATGCACCTGAATTGTACCTTGCTTTTATCTCCTCTGCTTTGGCAAGTCTGGCGATTTGTACTCCATCTTCTTAACCCACTTGACTAATTGTGTTGTTTTAGTTTGGAAGCAAGGAAGCAATTCACCCACTAAAAGGCTGATTTCTTTTGGTCAGACAATGTTCAGATTCTTTGAGGTTTGCATATTTTATTATTGCATTCTTTAGATTCTAGAGAAAGTTAAAAGAGTTGTTCACTCAAAATCCCCATCGATCTATCCACCTAGTCTATCCATTAAGGTGCAGGCCATAGATACTCTTAGTTGTTATCTCATTCGATGAAGTCAATGGAATCACTGCTGCCACATTTTTATCTATATATATCCATGCATGCATATACAACAGAAACATACACACTCATGGTCCTATATTTTCTCATATTTCTTCATACCTCTGGTAGCTTGCAGCTCTTCAGTTGACGTCAAAATGGCTCAACTGGGAGGGCCTGATGAAATAGAGTCCCTGCGGATCGAGTTAGCCGAAGTTAGTAGAAGCATAAGATCATCATTCAGAAGTCGTGCATCAAGTTTTCGTAGTTTTACATCTGTGAATTCTGAACAGCATAATGATGATGATAGTGTTGAATATGAATCACTGTACGCCGCTGTTCAGAGATTACCCACGTTTGAGCGGGTTACCACTGCCTTGTTTGATGTAAAAGATGGTGAAAATGTTGAAGGGAAACGAGTAATTAATGTCACCAAACTTGGAGCAGAGGAGCGGCGTATGTTTATAGAGAAGCTCATCAAACACATTGAAAATGACAACCTGCGGTTGTTGCAGAAAATCAGAGAGAGAATCGACAAGTATCCTTTCTGTTTCTTCATAAAATATATATTTGCTGAAATGCATACAAATGTTATCATATGTGATTCTCTTCTGTAATTTTTTTGTGTGTGGACATTGATGAAAATGTTATTGATTCTGTTTTGTAGAGTGGGTGTACAGTTGCCTACTGTGGAAGTAAGATATAAGAATCTTAGTGTTGAAGCAGAGTATGAGGTGGTTCATGGCAAGCCTCTTCCCACTCTTTGGAATACTACCAAGGGCATGCTTTCTGTACGTATATGTGAATTCAATAATTTCTCTGAATCAAAGCAAATAATTGTAGTTTACTTGAGCTTCTCTTTGTGACAGGGATTCACCAGTCTTTTTGGTTCAAAACAAGAAGCAAAGTTAAGAATCATAAAAGATGTCAGCGGCATCATAAAGCCAGGAAGGTGCTCTTTGAAATACTGAGACTTCTAATACTTCTAGTGTGTCGAAAATATACATGTCTGCTAACTTTGTTTCGTTCTTGTTGTAGGATGACATTATTGCTTGGCCCTCCAGGGTGTGGTAAAACCACATTTTTGTCAGCCCTCTCTGGAAAACTAAGCCATTCTCTTAAGGTTTCATGACACATCTATCTTCATATTCAGAACTTGTACATCATTCAGTGAAAACATGAAATACCAATGAAAAAAAATCTTGCCATTCTTGGGGGAATTTAAGCTAAGAGAGAGTTTTAGAAATTTTTAAGAATACAAGTTTTTTATAATGGTCTTTAAATTGAGTGTCAGTCTAATGTTTATGAAGACCTCCTCCCTCATTGTTTTTAGTTTGTGTTTCAGTCTTAATATATCCTCGAGAATTTGCTTGCCTCAGTTTCATTGTTTCTCACCCTATCTGACAGTTTATTCTTGTACAGGTTTCTGGGGAGGTATCTTATAATGGTTACAGACTAGAAGAGTTTGTTCCTCAGAAGACTTCAGCTTACATAAGCCAATATGATCTACATATTCCGGAGATGACAGTGAGGGAAACTCTTGATTTTTCTGCACGTTGTCAGGGTATAGGAGACCGAGCTGGTAAGTACATCTTGGTTGCAGAAATGGTGATTTTGATGTCAGGTACTTGTCATGTCAAGTCTCATCCTGATATTCACTAACTGATTTGCTTTTCGAAAATGAAAGGGATCATGATGGAAGTCAGTAAAAGGGAGAAGCAGGCAGGGATAGTCCCAGATCCTGATATAGATGCTTACATGAAGGTATGCATACATTAGCATACCTAAAATTGTCTGTATTATGCAGTTTAACTGTAACTGACATTGCTTGTGACAGGCAATATCAGTCGAAGGACTAAAAAGTACACTTCAAACAGACTACATGTTGAAGGTATTTCACAAAGTCTCTTCTATGGGGTTGAAATCTTTCTTCTTCTTAACTAATTGTTGAGATATAGTTCTTGCTTGGTTATATTATCTGTACTTTCCCACTGTCTTTCAGATTCTTGGACTTGATATCTGTGCTGACACAATGGTTGGTGATGCAATGAGAAGAGGTATCTCAGGTGGTCAAAAGAAAAGGTTAACTACAGGTATTGGACATGTTGTTTGATAAGTCTTACAAATAAGAAGCTTGCTTGTATAAAAAGACAATTAGTGTACTTCTGAGATCATATCTTGGTCATGTTATGTAGGGGAATTGATCGTGGGGCCAACCAAAGCTTTATTTATGGATGAAATATCTAATGGCCTTGACACTTCCACCACTTTCCAGATTGTCTCCTGCCTGAAGCATTTTGTGCATATTACCAATGCTACTGCATTGATTTCACTTCTTCAACCCGCACCAGAGACCTTTGATCTCTTTGATGATGTTATTCTGATGGCAGAAGGGAAAATTGTGTATCATGGGTCGCTCACTTACATTCGCAAATTCTTTGAGGACTGTGGGTTTCGGTGCCCTGATAGGAAAGGAATTGCTGACTTCCTTCAGGAGGTAGATTTATAACTCCATATTGTTCTCATTTTTTTTTCTTATATTATATAAATGATTTTTTTTTTTTTTTTGTTAATTTATATCGCTCCAGGTTATCTCTAGGAAAGATCAAGCACAGTATTGGGACAGAAAAGATCAGCCTTACAATTATGTTTCCACTGACCAGTTCATTGAAATGTTTAAAAAATGTCACATTGGCCATAAGCTAGATGAAGAGCTTGCAAAGCCATTTAGTAAGTTCCAAAGCAACGAGAACGCTCTATCTTTTGAAAAATACTCATTATCTAATTGGGAAATGCTTAAAGCTTGCACAAGGAGGGAATTTCTTTTGATGAAGAGAAATTCTTTCATTTATGTGTTCAAATCCACACAGGTAGCTAACTTCCAGTATAAGTTTTCAGTGATTACTTAATTGTGCCTGCTTTTCTGAAAGCTATTCTTTTTTTTTTTTTTTTTGGTCTTTGCAGCTATTCATCTTAGCTTCAATAGCAATGACTGTTTTTCTGCACACCCGGAAGGCTGTTGATATTGTTCAAGCAAATTATTACTTGGGTGCTTTATTCTATTCGCTTGTTATAATAGTTGTTGATGGATTTCCAGAAGTGAACATGACAGTCTCAAGAATTGCAGTTTTCTACAGGCAGAAAGAGTTGTGCTTCTACCCTGCCTGGGCTTATGCGATTCCAGCTGCTATTCTAAAACTACCACTTTCATTTCTTGAAGCTTTTGTTTGGACTGCTCTTACTTACTATGTCATTGGTTTCAGCCCTGAGGTTGGAAGGTAAGTCCCAGATAAAAACTTTTGCTTTCACTGGATTTAATTGTTTGAGTCACATAACTGGCTAAATTGTTTTCTATTTCATTGCGTTTGTTAGGTTCTTCCGTCATTTCCTTCTACTTTTCATTATGCACCTTACATCAATATCCATGTTTCGCTGTATTGCCTCGCTTTTCCAAACCGTGGTTGCTTCTATGACGGTTGGCATAGTATCTTGTTTAGGACTTCTACTATTTGGAGGCTATGTTATTCCCAAATGTAAGATCTCGAATAGCACTTCAAGTGTTTAGTTGTATGAATTTTTACCAAACAACCAGGCTAAGCATCTACTTTGTTTGGGTTGAAGCCTCTATGCCTTCTTGGCTACAATGGGGATTTTGGGTTTCTCCTTTGACATATGGGGAAATAGGCATTACAGTTAACGAATTTCTTGCTCCTCGGTGGGAAAAGGTAATATTTAATTTGCCTGCTCAAACCAATTCTAGAGGGTTAGTTTATTATAATATGAGCCTAAAAAAATTCACACTTGCTCATCAGAGTTGTAAAAATGAGCCAGATCAATCACATCATTGTTCTCACTAGGAAGAGCTTTTCTTAATGTGTATCCTACTAAAATATTATCTTAATCAGTCAGCCATGAATCATTTGCTTATCTATTTACTTCACAGGTAATGTCTAGAAATGCAACTGTAGGACACCAAACATTGGAAAGCCGTGGATTAAACTTCAATAGTTCCTTTTATTGGATTTCTATTGCTGCTTTGATGGGGTTCACAGTACTTTTCAATGTGGTTTTTATCTTGGCTTTGACTTTCTTGAAGGGTAAGCTCATCTTCCTCTGCTTAATATGTTTAAAATAATGATTACATTACATGTGATTATCTGATACATTAATGAATTCAGCTCCAGGAAGGTCTCGTGCTATTATTTCTTATGAAAAATACTCTCAACTACGAGAAGGAAAATACGGTAGCAGTGGTTTAGACGATGAAAGGAAACCCGTTGAAGCTCTTCTTGGATCTAAAAAGGGTAAACTTATCCTAGATCATTAGATCAGTAGATTTTGTCAATTTGTGAAGTTAATATATGCCTCTCACATTTTCCAAACGGTTTCACTCATCAATATTGCAGGAAGGATGGTTTTACCTTTCGAGCCCTTAACGTTAACATTTCAGGATGTGCAATACTATGTGGATGTCCCTTCGGTAATCATGCTTAAGCTACTTTTGAGTTTTAAGTAATTCGGAATCCTTAGTTGACACAGGTTATTATGCTATCTTTTTTCATCTCAGGCAATGAAAAACTATGATTGTAATCTGAAAAATCTTCAACTTCTTTCTGACATTACGGGTGCATTCAGACCTGGTATTCTTACAGCACTGATGGGTGTCAGTGGAGCTGGGAAAACAACTCTCATGGACGTTCTTTGTGGACGGAAAACTGGTGGTACTATTGAAGGAGAGATAAGAATTGGTGGGTACCCAAAGGTTCAACATACATTTGCCAGGATATCAGGTTACTGTGAGCAAAACGACATTCATTCTCCGCAAATCACTGTAGAAGAATCGGTGATATATTCTGCTTGGCTTCGACTCCCATCTCAGATTGATCCGAAAACTAAAGCTGTAATATATTTTTTCTTGGAGTTTAGTTTTATATTTCTTGAATTGGAAGTTGAAACTAAAGTGCACTAAATTTGTTGTGTTGACTTCCACTCCAGGAATTTGTAAATGAAGTCCTTGAAACTATTGAGCTAGATATTATTAGAGATTCTCTGGTAGGTTTGCCAGGACTTGTTGGTTTATCAACTGAGCAACGTAAAAGGCTGACTATAGCTGTGGAGCTTGTTGCCAATCCATCGATCATATTTATGGATGAACCCACTTCAGGTTTAGATGCAAGAGCGGCTGCAATTGTTATGCGAGCTGTGAAGAATGTTGTTGAAACTGGAAGAACAGTTGTTTGCACCATCCACCAACCAAGCATAGATATCTTTGAGGCATTTGATGATGTAAGACTACAACTTCCTTCTTGTATTATATCTGAGAATGACTTTCCACATCTTCAATCTATGCAATCTATTTAGCTATCACAATTCTAATAAATATTTGATCATACTGCAGTTGATTCTAATGAAAACTGGAGGACATATTATCTATTCTGGACCGCTGGGTCTGCACTCGAGTAGGGTTATCGAGTACTTTGAGGTCAAGTTTATTTGATGATAATTTTATGTCTGAAGTTAACTATTTCCAGCTTTACCTTTCAGGCATAGTACATCTGGTTTCTGACGAACTAAAATTTTCTTTCCTGATACCACCCGTGATCCTTGTAACAGAATATTTGTGGGGTGCCCAAGATTAAGGACAATTATAATCCAGCAACATGGATGTTAGAGGTTACTTCGAAGTCTGTGGAGACCGAACTTGGTGTTGATTTTGCACAGATTTATGTGGAATCCACCTTGTATAAGTGAGTACCAGTAAGGGAATGACCTCTACTATATTAAAGCATATCAAGAAATAACAAGATTTTTGGCCACTAGCTAAATAAATCGAAGTTTGACTTGAACATTACTCTCTTGTTCTTCTTACTGTAGGGAGAACAAAGAGTTGGTCGAGAAGTTGAGTTCGCCGTCTCCTGGTTCAAATGACTTGTATTTTCCTAGCCGTTTTCCACAGAATGGATGGGAGCAATTCAAAGCATGCTTGTGGAAACAGCACTTGTCATATTGGAGAAGTCCTTCCTACAACTTGACGCGCATCATTTTTATAGCTACTTTATCTGTGGTTTCCGGCTTACTGTTCTGGCAGCAAGGAAAGAAATTGTAAGTTGACACAATGTTATTGATGTTTACATATACCTTTGAAAGCATAAGTCATAAAGTTACTTATAGCCTAAACTTATAGCTTTTTGTATTCACATTTGATCCCTAAAGCTTCTGAGTTTAACTTGTATACGTTTGCTATTTTTACCGGAGACTAACAGGATATCCTGTTTCTCGTTTTGTTAGGAAAACTGAGCAAGACTTGTTTGATGTACTGGGGTCAGTGTACTCTATCATATTATTTTTTGGCATATACAATTGCTCTACAGTTCTACCTTTCGTTGTAACAGAGCGAAATGTTTTATACCGCGAAAGATTTGCGGGAATGTACTCCTCCTGGGCCTATTCATTTGCACAGGTTCATATCTCTTACAAAATCTAGTTTTAAATTACGTTTCTCTATGGATATGTACCCTTTGAAAATATATTAACTTTATATATCGCAGGTGCTGATTGAGGTTCCATACTTGTTCATTGAAGCAGTTATATACGTTATCATAACTTATCCGGCAATGGGTTACTACTGGTCAGCCTATAAGATAATTTGGTCATTCTATGGCATGTTCTGCAATCTGTTGTACTTCACCTACCTGGGAATGTTGATTGTTTCCTTGACACCAAATGTTCAATTGGCTGCTATTGTGACTTCTTCTTCTTATACTATCCTCAATCTGTTCTCTGGTTTCATCATACCAAGACCTGTAAGCTTCTCAACTTTAAAGCTACCATGCTTCATTCCTTGTGTTATTTCATTGCATATTCTAACTTCAAAAATGTTTGTTTTTTGCAGCACATTCCTAAGTGGTGGCTCTGGTTGTATTATATATGTCCCACTTCTTGGGTACTAAATGGGATGCTAACTTCACAGTTTGGAGACATTAAGAGGGAAATATTAGTATTTGGGGAACCCAAAACAGTTGCTGCTTTCTTAGAAGATTACTTTGGTTTTAACCACGACTTTTTAGGTGTTGTTGCTGTTGTTCTTATAGTTTTCCCCATTGTATTTGCTTCCCTTTTTGCATACTTTATTGGAAAGCTCAACTTCCAAAAAAGGTAAAAATATTGTATTCATCATTGGTGTGTTTGTAATTCAATTTTGTGAAAAGAGTATTGCATTATTATTATTATTATTTTCATTTGAAGTCTGCTTTTTTGTCTGACTTGACTGGTAAGGTCTCCTGTCATTTTGTAAAATTTTGCTCAACACTAAGACGGGAGCGATTTGATTTATTTATTGTAATATAATTTATTTAAACAATAATAAATGAAGCTGTGATCGTCAAAGTATATAATGTATGACAAAATAGATGTATGTGATTATTCAATTTATAAGGGAACATGCTACATTATAAAAAATGCGTACAGACCTTCTCTGTAGCTTGTGGCAGAAGCTATTGAATTTGTTTGTATTTTAATCAAATCTCAAGAGAAGTGATGAAAATAGTCTCTTTTAACTCCATTTAAATTTTTCTTTGTATCATTTTTCAAAAACAAAGACCATGATTCTGCATTTGTCTCCTCTGCCAATCCATTTTGATGATGACAAATTTGACAACTTGGACTTTGTCTTCTTGACCATTTTTGCCAAGTCATAAGGATAACCAATCCACTTCACAAACTACAAAATCAATCAAATGTTGGTGGTTTTTTCATGGTCTGGAAATAATGTTTAGATTCTTGGAGGCTTGTCAGTTTTATTATTGTGTTGTTTGGATGCTCACTAAAAATCCACCTTGATCTATCCACCTTATTTTATTATGATGTATACAAGTAAGTTGCAGGCCATTGATGCTTCTTATTTTGAGCTCAAACAATGTAAATTCAATCAAACATGTACACTGTGTAATTAATGTATAACAAGCCGGCCTTGACCGTCAACAAGATTGTTTTGGCATGGCATGTATATTATCATTGCAGTCTCATATCATCTATCCTTGTCTCTATGACACTAACTAATTCATCTATATAAGAGCATGCATGCATTTACAGAAGAGATAGATACACACAAACATGCTCCTCTTTTTTTCTCATATTACTTCATTTCTTTGACAGTTTGATGCTCTTCAGTTTTAACTCAAAATGTCTCAATCTGCAGAATTTGATGAAATAGAGTCTCTGCGGATTGAGTTAGAGGAGATTGGGAGAAGCAGAAGATCTTCATTTAGAAGTTGTGTATCGAGTTTTAGTAGTGTTACACCTGTGGATTCTGAACACTTTAATGATATCAGTGAGGATGAATATGAGTTGCAATATGCAGCTGTTCAGAAATTACCAACTTTCAAACGGATTACTACTGCTTTGTTTGATGAAAAAGATGTCACTGGGAAGCGAGTAGTAAATGTCACTAAACTTGGAGCTGAGGAGCGGCGTATGTTCATAGAGAAGCTCATCAAACACATTGAAAATGATAACCTGCAGTTGTTGCAAAAAATCAGAAAGAGAATCGACAAGTACCACCCTTTTCGTTCCTCTTTTAATTTATCATATACTTTGTGGTTATATATAACAGCATGTTTACTTGAAACTGAAGACATATAATTATGTTTTGTAGAGTGGGTATGCAGTTGCCTTCCGTGGAAGTAAGATATAAGAATCTAAGTGTTGAAGCTGAGTGTGAGGTGGTTCATGGCAAGCCTCTCCCCACTCTTTGGAATGCTACCAAGAGCATGTTTTCCGTAGGTTTCTATGTGTTCGGTAACTTCTCTGAAGAAAAGCTAATTATGTAGGTTACTAAGTTCACTAGAGCTTTCTCCTTGTGGCAGGGATTCACAAGTCTTTTAGTTTCAAAACAAGAAGCAAAGTTAAGAATCATAAAAGATGTTAGCGGTGTCATAAAGCCTGGAAGGTACTCTTATAATATTGCCGAGACTTCTAATATGTTTTGATTAATCACCTTCCAATAAATCAACAGAACATAAGGTGATTGCAATATGTTTTTATTGCAGGATGACAATATTGCTTGGCCCTCCGGGGTGTGGCAAAACCACATTTTTGTCGGCCCTCTCTGGCAAGCTGAGCCATTCTCTTAAGGTTTGTTGGAGATCGACTTGGAGATTTAAAAAAATTTCATTGAAAAAATAGACTTTTGCACATTTGCTTGCCTCAAAAGCTTCTTTGTTTCTCTATCTTACCTTTGTTCTTGTCTAGGTTTCTGGAGATATATCTTATAATGGTTACAGACTAGAAGAGTTTGTTCCTCAGAAAACTTCAGCTTATATAAGCCAATATGATCTGCATATTGCTGAGATTACAGTGAGGGAAACTCTTGATTTTTCTGCACGCTATCAGGGTATAGGAGACCGAGCTGGTAATCACATCTTGGGTGCACAAATAAGCTAGTTTTTATATCAAGCTCTCATCCTGATATCCACTAACAAATTTATTTTCTGCAAATGAAAGAGATCATGATAGAAGTCAGTAAAAGGGAGAAACAGGCAGGGATAGTCCCAGATCCTGATATAGATGTCTACATGAAGGTATGCTCTTGATGTAGCTCCTTAGTATGGTGGATAATTATATACTGATTCGGCATGATCTTTTGCATATTATATCCTTCCTTGCATTGTCCATATCTGTCTGTATTATGCTGGTTAACTGCAACTGACATTGCCTGTGTGACAGGCAATATCAGTTAAAGGACTAAAAAGTACGCTTCAAACGGACTACATTTTGAAGGTATTTCACTAAGTCTCTTCTATGGGCTGGAATCTTGCTTTTTCTCTACAACTTGTTCAGACAGTTCTTGATTGGTTTTCCAGATTCTTGGACTTGATATCTGTGCTGACACAATGGTTGGTGATGCAATGGGAAGAGGTATCTCAGGTGGTCAAAAGAAAAGATTAACAACAGGTATTGTAAAATCTTACAGATTAAGAACTTGTTTGTACAAAAATACTATCAGTGTTCTTCTGATAATTATCTCTTGGTCATGCCATGTAGGAGAATTGATTGTTGGGCCAACAAAAGCTCTCTTTATGGATGAAATATCAAATGGCTTAGACAGTTCCACCACTTTCCAGATTATCTCCTGCCTAAAGCATTTGGTCCATATTACTGATGATACTGCATTGATTTCACTTCTTCAACCCGCACCAGAGACCTTTGATCTCTTTGATGATGTTATTCTGATGGCAGAAGGGAAGATTGTGTATCATGGGCCATGCTCTTACGTTCGTAAATTCTTTGAGGACTGTGGTTTTCAATGCCCTGAAAGGAAAGGAGTTGCTGACTTCCTTCAAGAGGTAGATTTATAAGAAATCCATATGGTTCTCATTTTTTCCTTTTATATAAATGAAACTTATCTATTTTTGGTACTAACTTATATTGCTCCAGGTTATCTCTAGAAAAGATCAAGCACAGTATTGGCACCACGAAGATCAACCTTACAGTTATATTTCCACTGACCAGTTCATCAAAATGTTTAAAGAATGTCATCTAGGCCAGAAGCTGGACGAGGAGCTCGCAAAGCCATTTATCAAGTCCGAAAACCACCAGAGTGCTCTATCCTTTGAGAAATACTCATTAACTACATGGGAAATGCTTAAAGCTTGCACAAGGAGGGAATATCTTTTGATGAAGAGAAATTCTTTCATATATGTGTTCAAATCCACACAGGTAGCTAGCTTCCGGTATATGTTTTCAGTGATTACATAATTTACATGTTATCATCATTTACAGTCAACTTAATTGTGCCTTCTTTTCTAAATAGAAATTCTTGGTTTTTTTTTTTTTTTTTCTTTGCAGCTGTTCATCATAGCTTCAATTACAGTGACTGTTTTTCTGCACACCCGGAAGGCCGTTGATCTTATTAGCGCAAATTATTACTTGGGTGCTTTGTTCTATTCACTTGTTATAATCCTTGTTGATGGATTTCCAGAAGTGAACATGACAGTTTCAAGAATAGCAGTTTTCTACAAGCATAGAGAGTTGTGCTTTTACCCTGCTTGGGCTTACGCGATTCCAGCTACTATCTTAAAACTTCCACTTTCATGTCTAGAAGCTTTTGTTTGGACCTCTCTTACTTACTATGTTATTGGTTACAGTCCTCAGGTTGAAAGGTGAGTCTCACAGATAAAAACTTTTGCTTTTTCACTGGATTTCAGTAGTTTTAGTCACATGACTATCTAAATTGTTTTCTATTTCATTGTGTTCGTTAGGTTCTTCCGCCATTTCCTTCTACTCTTCATTGTGCACCTGGCATCAATATCCATGTTTCGTTGTATCGCATCACTTTTCCAAACTATGGTTGCTTCTATGACAGTTGGTATTGTATCAATATTAACACTTCTGCTATTTGGAGGCTTCATTATCCCCAAATGTAAGATCTCAAATAGGCTTTTCTAGCGTTTCGAAGTATGAATTCCAACGATCAGGCTAAGCATATACATTGTTTTGGTTGCAGCATATATGCCTTCTTGGCTAGAATGGGGATTCTGGGCTTCTCCGTTGACATATGGAGAAATAGGCATTTCAGTTAATGAATTTCTTGCTCCTCGGTGGCAAAAGGTAATATTTTCCTACTCAAACCAATTCCATGGAGGGTTAGTTGATCACATTATAATATTTTCTTCTTCACAGAAGATGTCTGGAAACACAACTGTAGGACACCAAACATTGGAAAGCCGTGGATTAAACTTTGATGATTCCTTTTATTGGATATCTGTGTGTGCTTTAATCGGGTTCACAGTACTTTTCAATGTGGTTTTTCTCTTGGCTTTGACATTCTTGAAGCGTAAGTACTCATCTTCTGCTTACTATATTTTAATGAAATGATAAATTACTTGTGTAAACTGATACATAAGTGTATATTCAGCTCCAGGAAGATCTCGTGCTATTATTTCTTACGAAAAGTACTCTCATCTACAAGAAGAAGAAGATGGTATCGAAGGTTTAGATGAAAACAAGAAAACCAATGATGCTCCTCTTAAAAATGTTACAGGGTCTAAAAGGGGTAAGTATATTTTCTTATGTGAACTTGTAAGGATAATGCATGCCTCTTCACATTTTCTGAATGGTGTCACTCATCAATGTTGCAGGAAGGATGGTTTTACCTTTCAAGCCCTTAACGTTAACATTTCAGGATGTGCAATACTATGTTGATGTCAATACGGTAATCGCGCTTAAACTACTTTTGAGTTTTGAATATTTTCAATTCCTTAGCTGACACGGGTTTCTTATGTTATCATTTTAATCAGAAAAAGCACCAACTTCTTTTTGATATTACGGGTGCATTCAGACCCGGTGTTCTTACAGCATTGATGGGTGTCAGTGGAGCTGGGAAAACAACTCTTATGGACGTTCTTTGTGGAAGGAAAACAAGTGGAGCTATTGAAGGAGAGATAAGAATGGATGGGTACCCAAAGGTTCAACATACGTTTGCTAGGATATCAGGTTACTGTGAGCAAAACGACATTCATTCTCCGCAAATTACTGTAGAAGAGTCAGTGATATATTCTGCTTGGCTGCGACTCCCATCTCAGATTGATCCAAAAACTAAAGCTGTAAGATAATGTATTAGAGCTTAAATGAATATTTGTTCTTATATTGGAAGTTGGAAATTGATGTGCACTGAATATGTTTTGTTGGCTTCCTTTCCAGGAATTTGTAAATGAAGTCTTAGAGACTATTGAGCTAGATGGTATTAAGGATTCTCTAGTAGGTGTTCCAGGAATTAGTGGTTTATCAACTGAGCAACGAAAGAGGCTGACTATAGCTGTGGAGCTTGTTTCCAATCCATCGATCATATTTATGGACGAACCTACTTCAGGTTTAGATGCAAGAGCAGCTGCAATTGTTATGCGAGCAGTGAAGAATGTTGTTGAAACTGGAAGAACCGTTGTTTGCACCATCCACCAACCGAGCATAGACATCTTTGAGGCATTTGATGATGTAAAACTACAACTTCCTTCTTGTATTATATCTGAGAAAGGCTATCACAATTCTAATGCATATTTGATCTCACTGCAGTTGATTCTAATGAAAGCTGGAGGAAGCATTATCTATTCTGGACCACTGGGTCAGCACTCAAGCAGGGTTATCGAGTACTTTGAGGTCAAGTTTGTTTGACGAATTTTATGGTTGAATTTAATTACTATTTCCATCTTTACCTAGCAATGTTCCTGACTTGACTTCCTTGTCATTCTTGTAACAGAATATCTGTGGGGTGCCCAAGATTAAGGACAATTACAATCCAGCAACATGGATGTTAGAGGTTACTTCGAAGTCTGTGGAGTCCGAACTTGGGGTTGATTTTGCAGAAATATATAATGAGTCCACCTTGTATCAGTGAGTAGTAATTCTGGCATGCCCTCTATTGTATTATAGCATATGGAGAAATAATGAGATTATTGGCATTATCTTTTAACTATGTGTTTTTGTGATGTAGCATTTCATTAAGTTTAAGTTTTGCTTGGACATGACTCTCTTGTTCTTCTGACTGTAGGGAGAACAAAGAACTGGTCAAGAGATTGAGTTCGCCATCTCCTAGTTCAAATGACTTGCATTTTCCTACACGCTTTCCGCAGAATGGATGGGAGCAATTCAAAGCATGCCTGTGGAAACTGCACTTGTCATATTGGAGAAGTCCTTCCTATAACTTGATACGCATCATTTTTATAGCTGCTCTATCTGTGCTTTATGGAATACTGTTCTGGCAGCAAGGAATGAAATTGTAAGCAGACTCAATCTTATTGATGTTTGCATATACCTTTGAAAACTTAAAATCATAATCTTTTACTTGTAACATTAAATAAGCTTGATTTAACCAAATTTCTGAGCTCCTCCACACATCATTTTAATATGACAAGAAATTGTACTCAATTTCAAAATTAGTTAGCTTTTCGCGTTCACTTTTGATCCCTAAAGCTTCTGAGTTTAAGTTTGATGAGCTTGCTTTTCTATGAGAGACTGACATGATAGCCTGTTTCTTGTTTTATAAGGAATAACCAGCAAGACCTGTTTAACGTACTCGGGTCAATGTATTCTGCCATATTATTTTTTGGCATATACAACTGCTCGACAGTACTACCCTTCGTTGCAACAGAGCGGAATGTTTTATACCGTGAAAGATTTGCAGGAATGTACTCCTCCTGGGCCTATTCATTTGCACAGGTTCATATCTCTCACAATATCTATCTCTAGATTATGAATGTCTATCAATACCTTTGCAAATATATTACAGGACTGCATGGTTCTTAAGTTTCTTCAAGTAACTTGGATTTCGATACATATTTCAGGTGCTGATCGAGGTTCCATACTTGTTCATTGAAGCTGTTATATACGTGATCATCACATATCCAACGATCGGTTACTACTGGTCAGCTTATAAGATATTTTGGTCATTCTATGGCATGTTCTGCAATCTGCTGTATTTCAACTACCTGGGAATGTTGGTGGTTTCCTTGACACCAAATGTTCAAATGGCTGCTATCGTGACTTCATCTTCTTACACTATGTTGAATCTCTTCTCCGGGTTCATAATACCAAGACCTGTAAGTACTGTATTGCATCTTCAGATTCAAAGACATGGAACCATAAGATTTGTAATGTTAGAACTTAGAAGTATATGGAAAATCAAACTCAATGGGGCTGTTTTTGTTTTCTGCAGCACATTCCAAAGTGGTGGCTCTGGTTGTACTACATATGTCCCACCTCTTGGGCACTAAATGGGATGCTAACTTCACAGTATGGAGACATCAAGAAAGAAATATCAGTATTTGGGGAAACAAAAACAGTTGCTGCTTTCTTGGAAGACTACTTTGGTTTTCACCACAATTTTTTAGGTGTTGTTGCTGTTGTT
The DNA here is from genome assembly GCA_954870605.1 of Acer campestre. Taxonomy (NCBI): domain Eukaryota; kingdom Viridiplantae; phylum Streptophyta; class Magnoliopsida; order Sapindales; family Sapindaceae; genus Acer; species Acer campestre. Next base: position 340,770 of record OX940811.1, read on the forward strand.
CTTATAGTATTCCCCATTGTATTTGCTTCCCTTTTTGCATACTTTATTGGAAAGCTCAACTTCCAAAAAAGGTGAAAAATGTTGTATTCAATCATTCATATGTATAGTGTATACATTTGTATAATCATTATGTAATAACAGATGATAAAAATTATACATTTAGGTAATTAAAACTATCAAAAGAATTAATGCTTTGACAAAGTCATCATATTACAATTTAACTCAATATTAATTGCTTTCGTATTCCATGATGAGCACTTCTACGTACAACCGGGGTCGCGGCACCGCCGCGGCCCCGTAGTGCAAAAAGGGTGTAAAAACACATGGGACCCGCATAATAAATACATGGGTCCCATATGTTTTTCCACTTTTTTACACTACGGGGCTGCGGCAGTGCCGCGACCCCGGTTGCACAAAGTATTTCTCTTTCATAATTTGTTAAAACAATTCGATTATAAATATATACATATATCATTTTTTGTGTGTGTAACAGACTGACAATTATACATATATCATTTAAATTAGGCTAATAAATTAATTATTTATATAAAGTTATTTTATGGCTATTATTGTTTAAATAGGGTTAATTGAGTGATCATAACTCATAAGTATTTGGTTGAATATCCTATTTTCTCATATAATTAATACAGAGCGTTGTATTAACCAAAATATAACTTTTTTTCTAAGAGAAAATATATTGTAAAATGGATTTATTATGATCAAATAGATTTTTTTTTTTCTTCCATCTACCGGCCGAGCTGCGCCCCTATTGGCAAGATTATTAAATAGATTTGTGATTTTCTAGAAGTAAGTATTCAATGTAAAGTAGCCTTGACGCTTTGTTTGTAAGAGGGAGAGGTTGGAGTCAGAGTTCCAATCCCTTATTTGGTTAGAGGGATAAGAGAGAGGAGAGGAGAAGAGGAGGGAGAAATGATCCCTTTGGGCCCACCAAAAAGAATCCACCCAATGATGGGCAGATGAGAAAGGATGGAGTGATGATTGGAGGGAAATGACTATAATACCCTCTAATTTTTCATTGCCCTCCAATTTTTTAAAGGGTAATATAGTAATTTTATAAATTATATATCAATCCATCTAAGGGTGTGTGTTTTCGGTTTGGTTTGAGCTGAATCTCAATGTCAAACTAAACCAATATAGATCGGTTTTACTATATTTCAATCCAAACCAAACCAATGTAATTTTTCAAACCGATACAAACCAAACCCAAAAAGGTCGGGTTGGTTTGGATAGGTTTATCAGTTTAAATTTGAACTCAAATTATTTTTTTTTTTAGTATTATATTATAAAAAATATTTAAATAAAAAATCATAACATAAAATATTAATTATATATATACATGTATGTATATATGTATATATGTATATATACCCTGATTAAAGACATGTTTGACAGCATCTATGCTTTTGAAACTCTAATACATCAATCAATCAGAAGAATTATATCAAAACAAATAAATAAACTATAAAAACTTAAAGTAATCGATAAAAGTTATAAAATTTGGACCGAATAGAAAATATAGGTGGATTTTATATTTTAGTTTTACTTTTTAAAATATGTGGTTTGGTTTGGGTTGGTGAATTATTTCACTCAACCCAAACCGAACCACCTTTAATCGGTTTGTCCAAAAGACAACATGAACCACCCATTTTTTATATTTGTAAGGTTGGGTTGGTCAGTTTGGTTCAGTTTGGCGGTTTTTTGCACACTCCTAAATCCATCCACACTCTCTCTCTCTCTCTCTCTCAATTCATCAATCCCTCATACTCTCCCTCTCTCCTACCAAATACAGTTTAACTGGTTTTTTTTTTTTTTTTTGATAATATCTATTAATCCAGGACCAAGTATTTCTTTGAAAGTTTTCGTCATTGATAGAATTCGAGCCACTGGCCTACGAGTCATTTGTCCAAACTCTAAATCCCGAGCTTATCCATCTACCATTTTAACTACGCCTTTATTGGCAACATAGTCTTAAATGTTGAATGAGAGTCTCTATTATTATTATTATTATTATTATTATTATTTTTTAAGGTTATTGGGAAGAGAAAGAGAGAGAGTCTAAGTGATTAGTACTCATTTGACTAAATTATATTTTTACTGATATAACTTTTTTAAAATTTATTTATTTTTCAAATTTGTCTCTGCCATCATTAGGCCCATTAGGATGCTTAAAAATAAAATAAAAATTGATATGATTGAGCAGTCATATCACCTGTAAATGGTGAAGAATAATGATGGTATATTGATTTTTGGGGCTGTCTACATCATTTATTAGGAACAATGGATTAGACCTAGTGGTGGCATCGGTTTGAAATCTGAGGTTCCGGTTTGGTGGCTACCAAAAACCAAAACCAAAACCAAAACCAAAACTGAAATCGGAACCACCGGTTTGGTATTGGTTTCAAACTGCCGGTTTGGCGGTTTCTGTTTCGATTTCGGTGTCAGTTTTAGACGGTTTTTCAAATAAAAAAAAAAACAAAAAAGTGACATGTGGCAACTTCTGATTCGTCGATTTTTTTAAAAAAAATTATATATATATAAAACGTGCGGTTTAAACCGCAGACAAAACCGTCGGTTTCGATCTGTTTGTAGGCCACCTAAACCGAAACCAAAACCAAACCAAAACCGAAACCACCAGTTTCCAACCGGTGGTTTAAGTTTCGGTTTTCAAACCGGTGGTTTAGGTTCCAGTTTTCAAACCGGTGGTTTAGGTTCCAGTTTTCGATTTCGGTTTGCACTTCCGGTTTCAATTAAACCGCGGACAAAACCGACGATTTACCGAAACCGTGGCTACCTCTAATTAGACCCAAGAGTTTCCAAATTAATCCGTTGAATTTTTTATTTTTATTTTTGGTTTCCAAGATTATTATTAGAACCTTGAAGGTAGAGCTGACCACAGTTCGGTTAAACCGTCGGTTTTGTCCGCGGTTTAACCGGAACCGGATTGGCCAAACCGGAACTGGAAACCGAAACCAAAATCGCCGGTTTGGAAACCGGTGGTTTCGGTTCCGATTTCTGTTTCGGTTTCGGTTTCGGTTTCGGTTTCGGTTTCGGTTTCGGATTAGGTTTCGGTTTCGGTTTCGGTTTCAGTTTGGGATTCATCCAAACCGTCCGAAACCGACGGTTTATAAAAATAAAAAATAAAAAAAATCAACCAATCAAAAGTTGCCACGTGGCACTTTTTTTATTTTATTTTTTGAAAAACCACCCGAAACTGAAACCGTACCCAAACCGCCGGTTTTGAAATCGGAACCACCAAACCGACGGTTTGAAACCAGTAATAAACCGGTTTTTTCGATTTTGATTTCGATTTTGATTTTAGATGGCCTAAAAACCGAAACTGGGATTTTGGAACCGAAACCGGAACCAAACCGAACCGGTGCCGCCTCTACTTGAAGGTTTGGATCGAGGTCGGAGATTAGTCATTAATGAATAAAAGAGCAGGTATAAAGAGAGTAGGAGTGTGTTTTAAGTTTTGTCAAAAAAAAAAAAAAAAAAAAAAAGGAGTGTGTTTTAAGTTTCGAAGATAATTATTAATGCTAGCAATTAAGTGAGAAGTGACAAGACTAATTTGTTTTTGTTTTTAAATTTTGCTTTGGGAAACGTGTTGCCAACTGTTGTTGAACCTGAGATTTCATATCGGGTCGGGTCGTGTTCAACCCTACAAACCGACATGAAATTCAAACCAACTTTAATAATAACAGATTCAACACCACTCTCACTCTGTCTCTCTCTCGACTCTTCTTCTCCGTTGACACCAATCTCACATCAACAAAGCCAGCCACTTTAGAAATATACCTGGTATTTTCCTCAACTCTCTGCTTTATTTTTATTTTTATTTTTCAACTCTCTACTCATTCACGTTAATTCAAAAAATATATTATTTTTTTTTCACGAAAATTAATTATTTTTCTGTATAAAAAAAAAAACCATATGTCACGAAATATTTTTGTATCTGTCACGATCAAAAAATTCATTTGTCATTTTTTTTCCTTTTCTTTTTCACTATTTTTCAATATATATGTATATGTTTTTTACGAAAGTTGATTATTTCTTCGATAATTATTTTCGTGACAAATCTATTTTCTTTCCTGGTATGACAAATCCATATTTTTTTTCGTGACAAATATATTTTCTTTCCTGGATTTGTCATGATCGTGACAAATCCATATTTTTTTTCGTGACAAAATATATTTTCTTTCCTGGATTTGTCACGATTCGTGATAAATCCTTTTTTTTTTCGTGGCAAACCTATTTATTTTCGTGACAAATATATTTTCTTTCCTGGATTCGTGACAAATCCTCTTTTTTTATTATTATTATTTTCGTGACTTTTTTTTTTTTTACTGAAGTTAATTATTTCTTCGATAATTAATCTGATTTGTCACGAAATGTGGAAATTTTCGTGACAAATCTATTACTTTTCGTGACAAATCTGTTAATTTCGTGACAAATCTAATTTTGTTCGTAAATTTGTCATGAAACTTAAATATTTCGTGAAAAATATATTTATTTTCGTAACAAATATTTTCTTGTGTAGATTTGCCATGAAATTGTCACGAAACTTAAATATATCGTGACAAATCCATGTTTACTCGCGATAAATCCATATTTTTTCGTGACAAATATATTTTCTTTGACAAATCCATATTCTTTTTTCGTGACAAATCTTTTTTTTTACGAAAGTTATTTATTTCTTCCATAATTAATCTGATTTGTCACGAAATTTGGAAATTTTGGTGACAAATCCATGGAACTTAAATATTTTGTGAAAAATTAAAAATATATTTATTTTCGTGACAAAAATACTTTCTTACGCAGATTTGTCACGAAACTGTCATGAAACTTAAATGTATCGTGACAAATCTACATGTTATTTTCGTGACAAATCTTTTTTTTCCGTTGATTTAACACGAAACTTAAATATATCATGACAAATCTAATTTTTTTACCAAAGTTAAATAATTCTTCAATTATTAAAATCTGATTTATCACGAAAGTTTCTATTTTCCTGGCAAATCTGTTATTTCTCGTCAGTCGTGACAAATATATTATTTTCGTGATAAATCAATTTTTGTTCGTTACAAATATATTTTTACCGTGACAAATCCTGATGTCACGAAAATAATTCTGATTTGTCACGAAATTTACTATTTTAAGGATTTTTCTTCATGACAAATCCTTTGATTTTATCTTCTTTTCGGTTTTTATTTTTTATTTTTAATTTTTCACGATTTTGAATTGTTTTCCAATTTTTTTTTTTTTTTACTATTTAAATTTATCATTAATTATTTTTTCCAGAAAATTAGAATTTCTAAATCCAAGAACACAATCAAATAAAAAACAATCATACGTTATATAAACTATAAACATGGATTAATCAACATAAACATATGAACTTGTCAGTTGTAAAAATATATCATTAAAAAGTGGATGCAGAGAAATTGTATTTGAATATAAAATCTAGTCGTATTTTCCTTGTCTCGGTGTTGATTATGCAGTTTAAATTGCAAATCAGCTTAAGATCAATTCTAATGAGTGATATTGAATTAAATGTTTATCTAATTATTATTAAAGTATTTGATTATTTGGTAATCTAGGTTTATAGGTACGGTATTACACTAGTTTCATGCAGAGGTAGCCACGGTTCCGATTGAACCGTCGGTTTTGTCCGCGGTTTAACCGGAACCGTACGATCCAAACCCAAACCGGAACCGAAACCGAAACCGTGACCTAAACCGCTGGTTTGAAAACCGGTTTACACGGTTTTGGTTTGGGTTTGGCCTTCCTAAAAACCGAACAAAACCGTCGGTTTTTCAAAAAAAAAATAAAATAAAATAAAATAAAATCAACGAATCAAACGCTGCAATGTGGTAGAAAATTTGAAGGAAAAAAAAAACCGAAACCGAAACCGTAAAATTGTTGGTTTTAAACCGTGTACCAAATCGAATTTCTGATTTCAGTTTCGGTTTTGGGTGGCCACCAAACCGAAACCGAACCGAACCGTGGTCACCACTAGTTTCATGTCTTAAGTAGTGGTGGTCACGGTTCGGTTTTGGTTCGGTTTCAGTGTTTTTTTTTTTTTTTTTTTTGAATAACCGGCGGTTTAATCGTGGACAAAACCGCTGGTTTTTAGGAAGGCCAAACCCAAACCGAAACCGAAACCCCGAAACCGAAACTGCGTAAACCGGTTTTCAAACCGGCGGTTTAAGTTACGGTTTTGGTTCCGGTTTGGGCCGTACGGTTCCGGTTAAACCGCGGGCAAAACTGACGGTTCAATCGGAACCGTGGCCACCTCTAGTCTTAAGTGTTGTAATTCTGTTATGAATTTGCATGTTTATGTGATCAATCAGTTGGAACATATTTTTTTTTGGTATTCAAAAGATTATTTCTGTAAATATTATATGCAGATTTGATGTTCAAATGTTAATTAATTGAAAGCTCAAAATCGATTTACTTTTAAATTTAATAATGAAGATAAACGTAATTTTACTTTTTGTTTTTTTGTTTGAAAATTTTGAATTGCAATTCGTTTACGTTGAAATTTAATCTACAGCTAATGTTTCATGTATTATATTACTAATTAATGTCAGAAATATTCATTTATATTTCAATAATCAATATTTGCATCCGAAATCCCTTATGAATATGGTAATATCAAATGAATTTTTTAAATGAAGTGTGGTCATAGTGATACTTCAAGTACATGCTGCTCTCTACAGTGGAAGTGTGTTGATCCGATTCAATCGATCCCATTGAATTGATAAAACATGGGTTAAAAGTATTATTTCATACTTTGAAATGCTCATTGTAATATCAGTTAGGGTGCATTTGGTACGTACGAGAGGACGTTTGGTACGCTCGACAGGATAACTTGGGACACCGTTAATGATTGTTAACAACTTAAATAGTCTTGTGCAAGCCGCATGATTTTTAAAAGTGTATTAAACACCGGTGTTTTATAGACCGACCCTATATATATAAACATAATTTTTCCTCATATTTTTCCCTCCCATTAATATAAATAGTCTTGTGCATGTAACATATCTGTTGTTGAATTTCATGCAGTCATGACATCAGAACATTTTGTATCATTTTTGGTGGTGTTTACAGACTTGTTATGCTTTAATAGTGCCTCAAGCTATTAACTAGATTAAATCAATTTTAGATTACTTGTCATCAAAGAAATAGTCACAGAATTTTATTTTCAAGGTAAAACATTTGCAAGTATATCAGGTTACCGTGAATTACACGATATACATTCTCTGAATATCACAGTATGTTTTCTTAGTTCACCTCCTTTGGAAATTTAATTTTCCAATGAAGTAAGCAAATAGAGAAGCAAAAGCAATTGGGAAAGCAATGAGAACAATAGCTACAAGGCTTAATTGGTCATGCTGAAAACCATAATAATCTTGTAGAAAGGAACCAACTGTTTTGAGCTCCCCAAATGCCAATAGCTCTTTGTCAATGTCTCCATACTGTGAAGTGAAAAGGCCATTCAGGGACCAAGATGTGGGGCAAATCCAGTACAACCAAATCCACCACTTTGGAATTTGCTGCAACATCGAAAAAAAAAAGATTAGTTTCCGATATGATTCAAAATGTGAAATGTATGAGCAGATCTTCAAGTGTATGTTGAAGAAAGAAGAAGAGTTAGAAGGGTATTATACCGGTCCTGGCATTAGAAAGCCTGAGAAAAGATTCAACATGGTATAAACTGCAGTTGTCAATGCTGCAACTACTTGAAAATTTGGGCATATTGAAACTATCATCATACCAAGGTACACAAAGTACAAAAATGTACAAAATATTGCATAGAAGTACCAGAAGACCTTGTAAACCGACCAGTAGAACCCTATCATTGGATATGTAATGGCTACATATATAATTGATTGCACCATTAAGTAAGGTACTTCTATGGCCAGCTGCAACATTCAAAAAAATTTCTTTTGTTATTATCTGCTAAACATTTACAGTGTAAACGAAAAAAATTTCGAACCTGTGCAAATGAATAAGCCCAAGGAGAGTACATTCCAGCAAAGTTTTCCCGATACAGAACAGTTCGTTCAGTTGCCACATATGGTTGTGCATTTGAACAATTGTTTGTCCCCAAGAATATGACAGCAGTGTGCATTGACCCAAGTAAGTTAAAAAAATCCTGCTCATTGTTTCTTCACCAAGAAAAATAGAAAAAGAAGAATTTTAGGCTTGTGTGTATATATTTCATGTTGCTGTCTAAGTTGAATTCTACAAAAGGACTTACATTTCCTTCCCTTTTTGCCAGAAGAGCGTGCCAAACAAAAATGCAGCGAAGATCATAAACACAAAACGAGCCAAGTTGTCTGCAGGATTTCTCCAGTATGATAAGTGTTGTTTCCACAGGCATGCCATAAACTGCACCCAGGTACTTTGTGGAAACCGAGAAGGAAAATGCAAAACTCTTGAACCTGGTTGTGGTTCACTCAACTGTCTCACCAATTCTACAGTTTTCCTAAAAATGGAAAAACAGACAATATTAGCCTTCAATGAAGATGTTTTCCATTAAAACTATAAATAAGTTTTGTACTTATTACTCACTGATACAGAGGTGACTCGGTATAAATGTTGGCAAAATCTAATCCGAGTCCTGATTCCATTGAAGCAGAAGTGACTTCTAACATCCATGTTGCTGGATTAGAATTAGCTTTGATTTTTGGCACACCTGATATACCCTATTTGATAGTGAAATAAACTAAATCAATAAATTACGAAAACTTTACAAGCCCGGATGATTAATGTTCATCGATAGCAGTGGCGTTTTGATCATACCTCAAAGTATTCAATAAGTTTGCTTGAATGCTGACCTAGCAATCCTGAATAAATTATCTGTCCTCCTGTTTTCATTAGAATTAACTGCAAGAATAGAATGACTGCCTTAGCTACATGTATTTCATATCACTTATTGATCATAATAATTGCTCATATGATTTCTGATTCCATAACAAAAGAAAAACCTGAAGTAGTTGTATTAATACCTCATCAAAAGCCTCAAACACATCAATGCTCGGTTGGTGAATGGTGCAAACAGTTGTCCTTCCGGTGGAAACTACATTCTTAACAGCGCGCATCACAATGGCAGCAGCCCTTGCATCTAAACCTGAGGTGGGTTCATCCATGAATATTATTGAAGGATTGGAAACAAGCTCCACTGCAATCGTTAGCCTTTTTCGTTGTTCTGTGGATAGGCCACTTTGTCCAGGTACACCAACTAATGAATCTTTTATATCATCAAGTTCAATTGTCTCAATGACTTCTGCGACAAACCTCTGCATGTTCATCATATAATTTTAGTTAGCCAAATTTCTAAGTTTACAGAAGGTATTATTAGTATTTGTGAAATGAGCTTCATACTGCTTTTGTGTCAGGATCTATATCGGATGGTAACCGCAACCAGGCTGAGTATGCTACTGATTCTTCTATAGTGATATGTGGAGAATGTATATCATGTTGCTCACAGTAACCCGATATTCTTGCAAATGTCTTTTGAACCTTCGGATACCCTCCTATTCTTATGTCTCCTTCAATGGTACCACCTGTTTTTCTTCCCGATAGAACATCCATGAGAGTTGTTTTGCCAGCTCCACTGACACCCATCAATGCTGTGAGAATTCCAGGCCTAAATGCGCCTGTAATATCGTGAAGCAGCTGAAGTTTCTTCTGATTGAAACCATGTTTTTTCATCTCCTGTGAAAGAGAAATGGAGTTAACATGTAATCAAACACTTCCTTGATTAATTGTGTAGGAATATATGGATTGCACACGATTACCGGAGGTGTATCAACATAATACTGCACCTCCTTAAATGTAATTGTTAGCGGCTCAAATGGCAGGGCTAATCTTCCTGTTTAAGACAAAATCACAATTCTTTGCATATCAAGGTCAAACTTATCTCACCAATTGTTAGTGACAAAAATGTTCTTTAATATAAATTCAAGTATCAAATCAATCTCATCTCACCAACTTTTCTTGTTTCTGGTTTATTTTGTTGAAAGGCAGCTAGAGTAGATTCATTTACATTGTCCAGTTTTGAGTTATTGCCAGAGTCTTCTCTTCCTTGTAGTTGAGAGAACCTCTCCGTTGATATAATAGCTCGAGACATCTTCGGAGCTGTAATTATGAGTCTTTTAGTTAAAATAATACTGAATATTGGTATAAAAGTTTATGCATACTCTTAAATTGAAGTAAACTTACGTTTTAAGTAAGTCAATGCTAAGACAGATCCCAAATCAAAAAATAATATGAATCCAAGTAATGCCCCTAATGAAATCCAGTAGAAGTAGCCATCAAATTCCAAATTTCGACTAGCTAGAACACTCCGCCCTATGGTTGTATTTCCCTCAGAAGCCTATACAAGAATACAAAGTACTAAAGCTATATTAAAAAAATCATGTCATTTAGTGAAAGATCATCAAATTACTTCATCATTGTTGTACCTTTTGCCAGCGCGGAGCAAGGAATTCGTTTATAGATAGACCTATTTCCCCATATGTCAAGGGAGAAATCCAGAAACCCCATCTCAACCAAGCTGGTAAAGAGTCTGTGAAGCACAAAATTTCATTAAGTAGTCAAATTTTTTGACCTTTACAATCGTAGTAAATAAGAAACTATATATAGATGGACATTACATCTTGGAAGAATGAAGCCTCCGAAAAGGAACATTAGCAACAAGGTCATAAAACCAGCAGTACTTGCAACAACCATAGTTTGGAAAATTGAGGCGATGAAACGATAGCAGGATGTCGAGGCTAAATTGAGAGCAAATAGCAGAAGAAACTGGAAGAAGAACCTATAATCCACTGGTTGAATATAATTAAGATACCAATAACTGCAACACTCAAATGATTTGATTAGTATACATACTCTCTAACAGTGCTTACCTATGAAAATCTGGACTATAACCAATAACATAGTATGTCATAGTTGTCCACATAAAAGCATCGAAAAGTGAAAGTGGTATCTTTAGGAGAGAAGCTGGAATACAATAAGCCCAAGCTGGGAACAGACAGAAAGCTCTTTGTTTGTGAACTACAGGAAGTCTAATAATATTCAAGGTAAGCTCTGCTATTCCATTAGTCATGAGCCTGACAAGTGAATAATACATAGAACCCATCAAATAATTTGCACGTTTCAAGTCCAGTTCGTGCTGAGTACGTATAAATACTGTCATTGCTATGAATGCAGTGAACACAAGCTGTGGAATGAGAGAATAGTTGTATGTTAATTAGTTGCAAACATTTAGAGATATTCTGTAAAAACACAAGAAATAGTATACATGCTAATAGCTGATAATTACCTTTGCTGTTTTGAAGACGTGGACAAACGAGTTCCGTTTCATCAGAAGCAACTCTCTAGACATGCAAGCTTTGAATAATTCCCATTTGCCCAAAGAGTATTTGCTGAATGATAATGCATTGCTATGACACTTTGATTTATCATATGGCTTCGAGAGCTCTTCATCCAACGTCTTGCCTAGATGACTTGCTTTGAACATATGAGAGAATTGATCCACGGAAACATAACCGTAAGGATGATCAAAGGAGCACCAATATTGTGCTTGATCCTTCTTGGAGGTTACCTATAAACAATTAAAGCCAAAAAAATGTAAGACAATTAGTATTGAAACAACAAAGAGGGTAATAAAAGTAAAATTTTACTGTTGCACCTCTTGTAGGAAGTCTGCAACACCCTTTCTTTCGGGGCATTTGAAACCACAATCCTCAAAATATTGAAGCACATGACTGCAAGGACCATGGTACACAATCATCCCCTCAGCCATCAATATTACATCATCAAATAAATTGAAAGTTTCAGGTGCTGGCTGAAGAAGTGAAACCAATGCAGTTGCATCTGTGATGTGCACCAACTGCTGAAGATAGGTAACAATTTGAAAGGTTGTGGAGCTGTCTAAACCAGTCGATATCTCATCCATAAACAACACTTTTGTGGGACCGACAATCATCTCTCCTGCCATGTTAAACAGTCTGAGTATAGCTTAGGCTGAGAAAAATTGAGTCTTGCAACAATAAGTGTGCCTTTTTTTGTTTTCTCCTACCTGTTGTTAGTCTTTTCTTCTGTCCACCAGAAACACCTCTTCTCAATGCACTACCGACTATGGTGTCAGCGCAGATATCCAGTCCAAGAATCTAATTAACAGCCATAACGTTGTAATTTTCATGTCGAACTAGATAGAAATATCATGTTTGAAATATTCCATTCCCTTTTATCAATCAAGCTCTACTTGCAAAAAAAAAGTGTTTACCTTCAAAACATAGTCTGTTTGCAGATTTCTTTTCTGCCCTTCAACCGAAATTGCCTGTAAGAATTATATAATCCTCTTCATTACTGTCTCCAGGATTGTGCAAAGAATTATAACAAAAATGATTTGAATGTTACCTTCATGTAGGTGTCAACATCAGGATCAGGGACAATTCCGGCTTCCTTTTCTTTTCTGCTAACTTCCATCATTATATCTTTATAACCAGAAACAGGCAATATTGAACTTCAAATATTAGAATTTTGATACTAGGAAACCTGCACTGATAAATGATAATAACTACAAAAAGCCTATACCTGCTCTGCTTCCAACACCCTGGCAGCGTGCCGAAAAGTCTATGGTCTCCCTCACAGTCATCTCTGGTATGTGCAGGTCATATTGGCTTATATATGCAGAAGTCTTTTTAGGAACAAACTCATCTAACCTGTATCCATTATAAGAGATATCCCCCATCGCCTGTAAAAATGGAAAACTGATCAGAGATATATATTATATTAGAGAGTTCATCAGCATTATCACATAGAAGTGCATCAATGAAATTACTAAGACCTTGAGTGAGTGATCTAGTTTTCCTGCAAGTGCCAATAACAAGGTGGTTTTGCCACAGCCTGGTGGACCAAGAAGTAGAGTGAGCCTGCAACCAAACAAACCCTTCAAAGAGTTCAATAAAAGTTGAACAATATATAAATTTGGTGAATTTGGGATATTACCTAGATGGCTTGATAATGCCATTGACATCTTTTAGAATGCTTATCTTGGCTTCTCTAGACTTGCTCTTTATTGCCTTTTTGAAAACCTGTGAAGATGATATAATATTCATTCATTCATTCAATCAATTTGTTTTGGATTACAGGTTTGAGAAGAAAAAGAAACATCAGGTAAGAGAGAAGCCTATCTCTAGTTACCGAAAACGAGCTTGTAAGAGAGTTCCAGAGAGTAGGAAGAGGCTTCCCTTGTACTATCTCACACTCAGCTTCTACAGAAACATTGTTGTACCTCACCTCCACAGTTGGTAGTTCCACATTCACCCTGAAAAACACAATAAGATCATTTGTTCACCGAGTAAATGATTACAAGTATAAATGAAACACAAAATGATCATTTGAACCTGTCTATTCTCTCCTTTAGTCTCTGCAACAACTTCAGATTATCATTCTCAGTGTGGTTGATGAGCTTCTCAATGAACAAACGTCTTTCGACGCCTCCAAGCTTGGTAACATCGGTCACCAGCTTCTTCCCTTGAAGCTCATCATTACTTTTTTTTTCAAACAATGAGGTTCGAAGCCGTTTAAAAGTTGGCAACCTCTCAATGGCAGCCCACTGTAACTGAATCTCCTCGTCCTCCCGATCATCATCTGCTGTGGAATCTGCACCCAACACCATATCAATGTGGCTTGAACCATAATTTGTAAATGAGGATGATTCTATGTTTGCTCCCAGTGTTGTCAGTTCCATCTGTGCTTCAATGCTTTTTCTTATTTTTGTTCTACTCTTGAGTAGCTTTGTAATATTGGTATGATGTACTTTGTATTTATTTACTACAATCAGTTGACCAGCCGCTTTACTTTAGTGCATGATCCTATAAAATTTGGTGCGGAATCATTAACTCTCAGTTATGTATTTTTCCGATCCTGGAAAGTACATAAAGAGAATTTAGAGAAGAGATAGGAGGTAGAGAGATGCAATTTTGCTTTAATATTTTCAATGTCCTCATTCAATTCATTGGGATGCTATTTAAGCTTACATTGAAGGCGAAACATTCGTCCACTACAACTGGATATCAGGAACCAAAAGACAAAGTGGGAAAACTGCAACATTGATGGTGTAGCGGATAATGAGGCACTCACTTTTAAAGTGCTACAGAATAATGAGGCATGTCCCACTCGTTAATAATACAAAGCATTAACAACACTAACATTAGTCTAACACTCCACTCACTCAATTATTAACATAACTAATGCACATATCACTCTCGACCACACTAGAGAATTGATAAAACCGCACAAAAAATTCGTGCGGGATTCTGTACTAAAAAATTAATATATATATATATATAGGGCTAGCCTATCAGATCCTATAATTTCTGAATAATGGGTTGAGTGTAACCGTATAACCTTCTCCTCTCTCGTCGTCACCAACATAGCTCAGATCCTAATTCCGACCATACCTCCGGTGAACAGTGATCTCAGCATCCAAGCTTGATTAAATAATTGCATATTGTTTACATGTTGAGTGTTGACCGGAAAAGAGCACTTAAATCCAAGTTTCTTGTAAATGTTAAAAAAACAGTACATAAAATCAATATATATATAGTAGTTCTAGTTCACACAGAAGACAGAAAGCACTTAATATAACTAGTACTAATTGTTCAATATTATTTTGTCAATTTTGATACTACTTGGATTCGTGTTACATTAAAATGGATTTGTATTGGTAACAATAAACTATATGTTTTTGTTTGTCATAGTACTGTAGGCTAAGAACAAAAGAGAAGATTTGAAAACTTAATTAAAAGGAGTAATTTTATTCAAGGGTAATATTGGATTTTTAAAAACATATTAATTCAGGTATATATACGGGTGCAAATACCGTCACTAATAATTTTATTTGCTTACAAAATAAAGTATGCTGATGATAGATAGGGCCCATTTTGAACATAACCACTATTTATTTATTTATTTATTTCTTGAGTGAATACCAACTATTTTTTTTTAATGTCTATAATGTTGTTGTGAATTCAATGTGAATCACAAGCACGCCCAATAATGTAATGTTATGAGATATCTCCAAACAAATAATGACCAATTAATGTGATGCACATAGTACATATATGATGCAATATGGATGATGTAACAATTACAATGTGGTGATATGGACTTATGGGGACCTTCTCTAAATGAAATAAATAAATCCTTTCATTAATTTAATTTTCTTAAAGTTGTCATATATATAATATTCATAAGGTTGAGATTTGATATCCAGATTTGCATTAATATTCGTGATGGATAATGAGTAATGACTCATCTTCACTTATCTCCATATAATAATGACAAGTTTCTGGCTTGTACTTTTCCAAAGAAGAATCAACATCAGAGAGAGTTTTGAGAAAACATTTTTGTCCACCCCTTCAAGGGAGGGAGGTAACCATTACCCCCTCTCAAATGGATGATATGTGTATAGGGATGTAATCATATTTGGATAAATTTATCCCTCCATAGACACATGTCATCCCTTTTGGGGGAGGGGTAAGCATTACCCCCCTTATAGGGGGTGAGTAAAAATGGACTCAAGTTTGAGAACACTTTTACTCACCCCCCCTTCAAGGGAGGTAACCATTACCCCCCTCTTAAATGGATGACATGTGTCATAGAGGAATAAATTTTTAGACAATTTTACCCCTCCATAGACACATGTCATGTGTATGGGAGGGGGGTAATGCTTACCCCCCTTGAAAGGGGGGTGAGCAAAAATGCACTCCTCAAGTTTTGAGTTGTTTGTTAAGGTGAGAAAGTGATAGCATTTAAGATCAGTCACTTATTATATGCCCATAAATTATAAAAACTTGTCTATGGAGGGGGTAAATTTGTCCAAACTTATCTTTTGGACAAATTTACCCTTCCCTAGACACATGCCATCTTTTTGGGAGGGGGTGAGCAAAAATGGACTCGTTTTTGGTACTGATTCTAATAAGCTGGAGCATATATCTTCAATTGAAAGTCTGTTTCCTTTCACATGTAAATTTCAACCATAACCAATGTGAATACAATTCAGGTACACATAAAAAATCACTGTAAACTTTTAAGTCACATATCTTCACATTCAAGAAAATGAGTGTAGTGTGTTTATAATCTAAAAAAGTTGATTCTCTTCTTCAAATATGAAAATGTCACCAAAAAAAGTGAATTATATTCCTTTTATATATGTACTCAAAACCATCATCGGTGAAGTCTTGCAATCATATGCTTGATACAGATACTGATATTCCCGAATCAGATAACATCTTGTAGAAATTAATTATGCAGAAGTATTCCTATATTTGAAAAATCTCTCTTTATTATTCACTCTGTGCTCCATCAACTTTTCTCAAGCATGACAATGTCAAAACAGCTCCTACCTTTCATTTTATGGCTTCTCATTTGTCTCCTCAGCTCTAATATCAACACAGGTTCCTGATTGTCTACATGTTATAAATTTTTAATTTGCTTCATAATTTTGAAAATTTTTAGAGTCTTAAAAGTGTTTTATATTTGCAATTCTATGCAGATGCCAGAAGTTAAATGAAGACTAACGTTATCACCGATAAGTGTAGATGTTAACTCCAAGAACATCACATTTTCCATTTTTCTTGCCTACGGAATACGTTGGAAGATAAATGTTTTAATTTCTCGACAAGATGAAGAATCAAACCATTCATAGCATTAATCAAGAGCATCAAAATTGTGATACCTCACCAGCTCCTGAAAATCACTTGACATACTCTTCATTAACACTATTTATTGCCTGAAAAAGTAACCTGCTAATCAAGTAAATTGTAATCAATAAATAGCCGAAAGGTGCATATATCAGGATTTTCAATAAGTTGCATTATTGGCTTCAATCCTGGGTGGGGGGTTCATCATCATCAAATGGGTTGAAATTTCATCAGAAAAATCTGTAAAAGAGAGAATTGATTTCTTGTCACTTGCACTTGAAATGCCAACCGAAAGATTTGTCATTAGGCTTCATTGGAACTACAGAGACCTGGAAATTATCAAGCAATTGAACAGAACAGATTCGGCGAATCTTGTAAATATCTCCCACAAGCTAGACATGAAGCGCCGGTTTTCGATTTCGTCGACGGCTTTGCATCTCTCAATTGAGGCCTTGGATTCAAGTGCACTGCTTTTTCTCCATTGATTTTATATGTCTATCGAAAATCAAAGAAAGCAAAAGAATTGGTACTTAATTAATTACCCACACTAATCAATTTCAATTGAACCGTAACAGCTATTCAATGATGAAATCAATGCCCACACTAATCAATTTCAATTAAACCATAACAGTTAATTCTCATAGAGCATACCCATAACCTACAATTCAATGATCATTCAAATATAATTCGATCCACAACTCAATCTGAAAAGAGAAGGAAAAAAAAAACTTATCTGGACCACTAATCAATTATTTACTGCAATGGATATCAAAAAAATTGGTAATAAACTATCACAGTAGCATATTTTGCTGATCATATAAAAATTTGAAAATAAAACTATATAATTTCTGGGTTTGATTGACAAAAGATAATGAGGTACTTACAGATGGATTAGAAGGATCGGATTCTGGATCCCGATTGAAATTGATTAGTGTGGGTAATTAATTAAGTAATCAAGATGCTTTTGCATGTCCTGTAGTCGAAACGACGTCGTGGTGTTAGGAGCTAGTAAGAGGAATCACAATTTTGATGCTCTTGAATAATACTGTGAAGGTTTGATTCTTCTTCTTGTAGAGAAATTAAAACATTTATTTTCCGATGTATTCCTTAGGCAAGAAAAATGGAGGATATGATATTCTTGGAGTTAGTATCTACGTTTATTGGTGATAACGTTAGTCTTCGTTTGACTTCACAAGTATCAATTACTCTCCAGAAAATTATGTGGCTGCAAGAATCTAATCTATCATAATCCAAATGAAAGAGATTTAGTGATCTGAATCCAACCCTTCATCTATTTGTTTTTGATCTTACATACATAAGGAGTTCGGAATTACCATACCATAGATATAAAAAGTCTTACAAATTTTGGTAAAAAGTCTTGATTAAGGAATTTTATCATGTTAAGTTAATGTGACATAAGACTAAGCTTGATAGTTGACTTATTGACCGGTTCTCTCTTCTAGGCTTACGTGTATGAACTCGTAGGTTCGTAGAATGGGCCCAAGCCCAAATATATCTTTCTTAAGGTCAATTATCGGTGCTAGGATGCTTAAAAATAAAATAAAAATTGATATGGATTGAGCAGTCATATCACGGTATCACCTGTAAATGGTGAAGAATAATGATGGTATATTGTGATTTTTGGGGCTATCTACATCATTTATTAGGAACAATGGATTAGACCTAGTGGTGGCATCGGTTTGAAACCTGAGGTTTCGGTTTGGTGGCCACCCAAAACTAAAACTAAAATCGAAATCGAAACCACCGGTTTGGTATCGGTTTCAAACTGCCGGTTTGGCGGTTTCTGTTTCGATTTCGGTGTCAGTTTTAGGTGGTTTTTTTAAAAAAAAAAAAAAACCAAAAAAGTGCCACGTGGCAACTTCTGATTCGTCGATTTTTATTTATTTATTTATTTATATATATAAAATGTGCGGTTTAAACCGTAGACAAAACCGTCTGTTAAACCGTCGGTTTCGATCTGTTTGTAGGCCACCTAAACCGAAACCAAAACCGGAACCATTAGTTTCCAACCGGTTTTCAAATCGGTGGTTTAAGTTCCGGTTTTCAAACCGGTGGTTTAGGTTTCGGTTTCCGATTTTGGTTTACACTTCCGGTTTCGATTAAACCGCGGACAAAACCGACGATTTACCGAAACCGTGGCTACCTCTAATTAGACCCAAGAGTTTCCAAATTAATCCGCTGAATTTTTTTATTTTTTTTTTTGGTTTCCAAGATTATTATTAGAACCTTAAAGGTAGAGCTGACCACGGTTCGGTTAAACCGTCGGCCTGAACCGAATTGGCCAAATCGGAACTAAAACCGTCGGTTTGGAAACCAGTGGTTCCGGTTCCGGTTCCTGTTCCGGTTTGGGTTTGGGTTTGGGTTTGGGATTCATCCAAACCGTCCGAAACCGGCGGTTGGCGGTTTAACCGCCCAAAACCGGCGGTTTATAAAAATAAAAAATAAAAAAAAATTCAACTAATCAAAAGTTGCCATGTGGCACTTATTTTATTTTATTTTTTGAAAAACCGCCCAAAACCAAAACCGAAATCGAAACCGTATCCAAACCGTCGGTTTTGAAACCGGAACCGCCAAACCGGCGGTTTGAAACTGGTAACAAACCGGTTTTTTTGATTTCGGTTTCAGTTTTAGATGGCCTAAAAACTGAAAAAACCGAAACCGGGGGTTTGGAACGAAAACTGGAACCAAATCGAACCGGTGCCACCTCTACTTGAAGGTTTGGATCGAGATCGGAGATTAGTCATTAATGAATAAAAGAGCAGGTATAATGAGAGTAGGAGTGTGTTTTAAGTTTCTAAGATTATTATTAATGCTAGCAATTAAGTGAGAAGTGACGAGACTAATTTGTTTTTGTTTTTAAATTTTGCTTTGGGAAACGTGTTGCCAATTGTTGTTGAACCTGAGATTTCATATCGGGTCGGGTCGTGTTCAACCCTACAAACCGACACGAAATTCAAACCAACTATAATAATAACATATTCAACACCACTCTCACTCACTCACTCTCTCTCTCTCTCTCTCGATCTCGATCTCGATCTCGACTCTTCTTCTCCGTTGACACCAATCTCACATCAACAAAGCCAGCCACTTTAGAAATATACCTGGTATTTTCCTCAACTCTCTGCTTTATTTTTATTTTTATTTTTCAACTCTCTACTCATTCACGTTAATTCAAAAAAAAAAAAAAATTTCACGAAAATTAATTATTTTTCTATATAAAAAAAACCATATGTCACGAAATATTTTTGTATCTGTCACGATCAAAAAATTCATTTGTCATTTTTTTTCCTTTTCTTTTTCACTATTTTTCAATATATATGTATATTTTTTTTACGAAAGTTGATTATTTCTTCGATAATTATTTTCGTGACAAATTTGTTTATTTTCGTGACAAATGTATTTTCTTTCCTGGATTTGTCATGATCGTGACAAATCCATATTTTTTTTCGTGACAAATATATTTTCTTTCCTGGATTTGTTACTATTCGTGACAAATCCTTTTTTTTTTTTCGTGACAAATATATTTTCTTTCCTGGATTTGTCACGATTCGTGATAAATCCTTTTTTTTTTTCGTGGCAAAACTATTTATTTTCGTGACAAATCCTTTTTTTTTTGGTGACAAATATATTTTCTTTCTTTTTTCGTGACAAATCCTATTTTTTTTTCGTGGCAAACCTATTTATTTCCGTGAAAAATCCTTTTTTTTTTCCGTGACAAACCTATTTATTTTCGTGACAAATCCCTTTTTTTTCGTGACAAATATATTTTCTTTCCTGGATTCGTGACAAATCCTTTGTTTTATTATTATTATTATTATTTTCGTGACTTTTTTTTTTTTTTTACTGAAGTTAATTATTTCTTCGATAATTAATCTGATTTGTCACGAAATGTGGAAATTTTCGTGACAAATCTATTACTTTTCGTGATAAATCTGTTAATTTCGTGACAAATCTAATTACGTTCGTAAATTTGTCATGAAACTTAAATATTTCGTTAAAAATATATTTATTTTCGTGACAAAAATATTTCCTATGTAGATTTGTCATGAAATTGTCACGAATGACAAATCCATGTTTATTCGCGATAAATCTATTTTTTTTTTCGTGACAAATTCATTTTCTTTTTTCGTGACAAATCCTTTTTTTACGAAAGTTAATTATTTCTTCCATAATTAATCTGATTTGTCACGAAATTTGAAATTTTCGTGACAAATCCATGGAACTTAAATATTTTGTGAAAAATTAAATTTGGAATCCAATTTGGGTTTTGTCCAATGATTGGCGTTGGGTTCTCAACCCTTTCCAATCATTGGGTTGGGCCTTTTTTTTTTATTTTTTATTTTTATATATTTATATATATATAATTTAAATTAAAATATATAATTATTAATTTCAAAAAATATATATATAATGAAAAAATATATATTGTTGTTGATGTAATGGGTCTTGTGTTAATTTTAAATGAATAAATTGTTTATTTTAAATTAAAAATTATTTGATAAATAATTATTGATTGTGTTGATATTTTAAATATATTATATAATTTATTTATTAATATATATAATAATATATATAATATTTGAAAGAAGAGTAATAATTGTTTGGAAAAAAGTTAAAAAAGTAATGAAACCGAACCGTTGGAACCGACGAAACCGAAATCGGAAGCGGAACTAAACCGTCGGAATCGTCGAAAACCGGACCAGAACTGAAACCGAACCTTCGGAACCGCCAAACCCGAACCATTGGAACCGCTAGACTCGAACCATCGGAACACCAGAACCAGACCGGACCGGAACCGAACCTTCAAAACCGAAACCGGAACCGGAACCGAAACCGAAACCGAAACCGGAACCGGAACCGGAACCGAACCTTTAAAACCGGAATCGGAGCCGATTTTGAAGGTTCAGAACCGAAGCCGGATTCAAACCGAAACCGACGTCATGTCTAATCGTATACAATATTTTATTTTAAATATTTATTTTTATTGTTGATGTAATTCGGTTGTGATAATTTTAAATTAATAATTTTTTTTTAAATGAATTATAATTTATTAAATAATTGTTGATAGTGTTGATATTTAAAATATATTATATAATTTCTTTATTAATATATATATATATATATATAATATTTTAAAGAAGATTAATGATTGTTTGGAAAAAAGTAAAAAAAGTGGATCCATTTATCTTTTTTTAATTTTGCCCCATTGTGGGGAAAATGGATCCAAATAAAAGAGACCCAAATGGGAAGACCCATTATTTGAAAATAAGATCAATTTTTGATGATGTGGCAATAAGTGGGTATTGTTTTATCACTCCTCCAATGTGGATGCTCTTAACACGAAACTTAAATATATCATCACAAATCTAATTTTTTTTACCAAAGTTAAATAATTCTTCAATTATTAAAATCTGATTTATCACGAAAGTTTCTATTTTCCTGACAAATCTGTTATTTCTCGTCAGTCGTGACAAATATATTATTTTCGTGATAAATCAATTTTTGTTCGTTACAAATATATTTTTACCGTGATAAATCCTGATGTCACGAAAATAATTACTATATGTCACGATTTTATGACAAATCCCGAACATTAATTATTTTCGTGACAAATCCTGATGTCACAAACATAATTCTGATTTGTCATGAAATTTAGCTATTTTCTTCTTTTTGATTTTTTTTTATTTTTATTTTTCACGATTTTGAATTGTTTTCCACGTTTTTTTTTTTTTTTTTTTTTTACGATTTAAATTTATCATTAATTATTTTTTCCAGAAAATTAGAATTTCTAAATCCAAAAACACAATCAAATAAAAAACAATCATACGTATAAATATGGATTATGTAGTTAAATGGACTATGAGCCTTGATTAATCAACATAAACATATGAACTTGTTAGTTGTAAAAATATATCATTAAAAAGTGGATGCAGAGAAATTGTATTTGAATATAAAATCTAGTCGTATTTTCCTTGTATCGGTGTTGATTATGCAGTTTAAATTGCAAATCAGCTTAAGCTCAATTCTAATGAGTGATATTGAATTAAATGTTTATCTAATTATTATTAAAGTATTTGATTATTTGGTAATCTAGGTTTATAGGTACGGCATTACACTAGTTTCATGAGAGGTAGCCACGGTTCCGATTGAACCGTCGGTTTTGTCCGTGGTTTAACCGGAACCGTACGATCCAAACCCAAACCGGAACCGAAACCGTGACCTAAACCGCTGGTTTGAAAACCGGCTTACACGGTTTTGGTTTGGGTTTGGCCTTCCTAAAAACCGAACAACCAAGCCCAAACCAAAACCGTCGGTTTTTCAAAAAAAAAAAAAAATCAATGAATCAAACGCTGCAATGTGGTAGAAAATTTGAAGAAAAAAAAAAAAAACCACAACCGAAACCGTAAAATTGTCGGTTTTAAACCGTGTACCAAATCGAATTTCTAATTTCAGTTTCGGTTTTGGGTGGCCACCAAACCGAAACCGAACCGTGGTCACCACTAGTTTCATGTCTTAAGTAGTGGTGGTCACGGTTCGGTTTTGGTTCGGTTTCAGTGTTTTTTTTTTTTTTTTTTTTTGAAAAACCGGCGGTTTAATCGCGGACAAAACCGCTGGTTTTTAGGAAGGCCAAACCGAAACTGAAACTGTGTAAACCAGTTTTCAAACCGGCGGTTTTGGTTCTGGTTTAAGCCGTACGGTTCCGATTAAACCGCGGGCAAAACTGACAGTTCAATCGGAACCGTGGCCACCTCTAGTCTTAAGTGTTGTAATTCTGTTATGAACTTGCATGTTTATGTGATCAATCAGTTGGAACATATTTTTTTTGGTATTCAAAAGATTATTTCTGTAAATATTATATGCAGATTTGATGTTCAAATGTTAATTAATTGAAAGCTCAAAATCGATTTACTTTTAAATTTAATAATGAAGATAAACGTAATTTTACTTTTTGTTTTTTTATTTGAAAATTTTGAATTGCAATTCGTTTACGTTGAAATTTAATCTACAGTATCTGAGCTAATGTTTCATGTATTATATTACTAATTAATGTAAGAAATATTCATTTATATTTCAATAATCAATATTTGTATCAGAAATCCGTTATGAATATGGTAATATCAATTGAATTTTTTAAATGAAGTGTGGTCATAGTGATACTTAAAGTATATGCTCACTACAGTGGAAGTGTGTTGATCCGATTCAATCGATCCCATTGAATTGATTAAACATGGGTTAAAAGTATTATTTCATACTTTGATATGCTCATTGTAATATCAGTTAGGGTGCATTTGATATGTGGGAGAGGACGTTTGGCACGCTCGACAGGATAACTTGGGACACCGTTAATGATTGTTAACAACTTAAATAGTCTTGTGCAAGTCGCAGGATTTTTAAAGGTGTATTAAACGCCGGTGTTTTATAGACCGACCCTATATATATAAACATAATTTTTCCTCATATTTTCCCCTCCCATTAATATAAATAGTCTTGTGCATGTCAAATGTCTCTTGTTGAATTTCATGCAGTCATGACATCAGAACATTTTGTATCATTTTTGGTGGTGTTTACAGACTTGTTATGCTTTAATAGTGCCTCAAGCTATTAACTAGATTAAATCAATTTTAGATTACTTGTCATCAAAGAAATAGTCACAGAATTTTATTTTCAAGGTAAAACATTTGCAAGAATATCAGGTTACCGTGAATTACACGATATACATTCTCTGAATATCACAGTATGTTTTCTTAGTTCACCTACTTTGGAAATTTAATTTTCCAATGAAGTAAGCAAATAGAGAAGCAAAAGCAATTGGGAAAGCAATGAGAACAATAGCTACAAGGCTTAATTGGTCATGCTGAAAACCATAATAATTTTGTAGAAAGGAACCAACTGTTTTGAGCTCCCCAAATGCCAATATCTCTTTGTCAATGTCTCCATACTGTGAAGTGAAAAGGCCATTCAGGGACCAAGATGTGGGGCAAATCCAGTACAACCAAATCCACCACTTTGGAATTTGCTGCAACATCGAAAAAAAAAAAGATTAGTTTCCGATATGATTCAAAATGTGAAATGTATGAGCAGATCTTCAAGTGTATGTTGAAGAAAGAAGAAGAGTTAGAAGGGTATTATACCGGTCCTGGCATTAGAAAGCCTGAGAAAAGATTCAACATGGTATAAACTGCAGTTGTCAATGCTGCAACTACTTGAAAATTTGGGCATATTGAAACTATCATCATACCAAGGTACACAAAGTACAAAAATGTACAAAATATTGCATAGAAGTACCAAAAGACCTTGTAAACCGACCAGTAGAACCCTATCATTGGATATGTAATGGCTACATATATAATTGATTGCACCATTAAGTAAGGTACTTCTATGGCCAACTGCAACATTCAAAAAAATTTCTTTTGTTATTATCTGCTAAACATTTACTGTGTAAACGAAAAAAATTTCGAACCTGTGCAAATGAATAAGCCCAAGGAGAGTACATTCCAGCAAAGTTTTCCCGATACAGAACAGTTCGTTCAGTTGCCACATATGGTTGTGCATTTGAACAATTGTTTATCCCCAAGAATATGACAGCAGTGTGCATTGACCCAAGTAAGTTAAAAAAATCCTGCTCATTGTTTCTTCACCAAGAAAAATAGAAAAAGAAGAATTTTAGGCTTGTATGTATATATTTCATGTTGCTGTCTAAGTTGAATTCTACAAAAGGACTTACATTTCCTTCCCTTTTTGCCAGAAGAGCGTGCCAAACAAAAATGCAGCGAAGATCATAAACACAAAACGAGCCAAGTTGTCTGCAGGATTTCTCCAGTATGATAAGTGTTGTTTCCACAGGCATGCCATAAACTGCACCCTGGTACTTTGTGGAAACCGAGAAGGAAAATGCAAAACTCTTGAACCTGGTTGTGGTTCACTCAACTGTCTCACCAATTCTACAGTTTTCCTAAAAATGGAAAAACAGACAATATTAGCCTTCAATGAAGATGTTTTCCATTAAAACTATAAATAAGTTTTGTACTTATTACTCACTGATACAGAGGTGACTCGGTATAAATGTTGGCAAAATCTAATCCGAGTCCTGATTCCATTGAAGCAGAAGTGACTTCTAACATCCATGTTGCTGGATTAGAATTAGCTTTGATTTTTGGCACACCTGATATACCCTATTTGATAGTGAAATAAACTAAATCAATAAATTACGAAAACTTTACAAGCCCGGATGATTAATGTTCATCGATAGCAGTGGCGTTTTGATCATACCTCAAAGTATTCAATAAGTTTTCTTGAATGCTGACCTAGCAATCCTGAATAAATTATCTGTCCTCCTGTTTTCATTAGAATCAACTGCAAGAATAGAATGACTGCCTTAGCTACGTACATGTATTTCATATCACTTATTGATCATAATAATTGCTCATATGATTTCTGATTCCATAACAAAAGAAAAACCTGAAGTAGTTGTATTAATACCTCATCAAAAGCCTCAAACACATCAATGCTCGGTTGGTGAATGGTGCAAACAGTTGTCCTTCCGGTGGAAACTACATTCTTAACAGCGCGCATCACAATGGCAGCAGCCCTTGCATCTAAACCTGAGGTGGGTTCATCCATGAATATTATTGAAGGATTGGAAACAAGCTCCACTGCAATCGTTAGCCTTTTTCGTTGTTCTGTGGATAGGCCACTTTGTCCAGGTATACCAACTAATGAATCTTTTATATCATCAAGTTCAATTGTCTCAATGACTTCTGCTACAAACCTCTGCATGTTCATCATATAATTTTAGTTAGCCAAATAAATTCTTTCATATCAAATAGAAGGTATTATTATTAGTATTTGTGGAATGAGCTTCATACTGCTTTTGTGTCAGGATCTATATCGGATGGTAACCGCAACCAGGCTGAGTATGCTACTGATTCTTCTATAGTGATATGTGGAGAATGTATATCATGTTGCTCACAGTAACCCGATATTCTTGCAAATGTCTTTTGAACCTTGGGATACCCTCCTATTCTTATGTCTCCTTCAATGGTACCACCTGTTTTTCTTCCCGATAGAACATCCATGAGAGTTGTTTTGCCAGCTCCACTGACACCCATCAATGCTGTGAGAATTCCAGGCCTAAATGCGCCTGTAATATCGTGAAGCAGCTGAAGTTTCTTCTGATTGAAACCATGTTTTTTCATCTCCTGTGAAAGAGAAATGGAGTTAACATGTAATCAAACACTTCCTTGATTAATTGTGTATGAATATATGGATTGCACACGATTACCGGAGGTGTATCAACATAATACTGCACATCCTTAAATGTAATTGTTAGCGGCTCAAATGGCAGGGCTAATCTTCCTGTTTAAGACAAAATCACAATTCTTTGCATATCAAGATCAAACTTATCTCACAAATTGTTAGTGACAAAAATGTTCTTTAATATAAATTCAAGTATCAAATCAATCTCATCTCACCAACTTTTCTTGTTTCTGGTTTATTTTGTTGAAAGGCAGCTAGAGTAGATTCATTTACATTGTCCAGTTTTGAGTTATTGCCAGAGTCTTCTCTTCCTTGTAGTTGAGAGAACCTCTTCATTGATATAATAGCTTGAGACATCTTCGGAGCTGTAATTACGAGTCTTTTAGTTAAAATAATACTGAATATTGGTATAAAAGTTTATGCATACTCTTAAATTGAAGTAAACTTACGTTTTAAGTAAGTCAATGCTAAGACAGATCCCAAATCAAAAAATAATACGAATCCAAGTAATGCCCCTAATGAAATCCAGTAGAAGTAGCCATCAAATTCCAAATTTCGACTAGCTAGAACACTCCGCCCTATGGTTGTATTTCCCTCATAAGCCTACACAAGAATACAAAGTACTAAAGCTAAATTAAAAAAAATCATGTCATTTTGTGAAAGATCATCAAATTACTTCATCATTGTTGTACCTTTTGCCAGCGCGGATCAAGAAATTCGTTTATAGATAGACCTATTTCCCCATATGTCATGGGAGAAATCCAGAAACCCCATCTCAACCAAGCTGGTAAAGAGTCTGTGAAGCATAAAATTTCATCAAGTAGTCAAATTTTTTGACCTTTACAATCGTAGTAAATAAGAAACTATATATAGATGGACATTACATGTAATATCCTGAAAAATGGGTCTAACTGTTCCTAAGTAGTTGACCCCAATTATTATGGATTTGAAGTGTTTGTGAGATCATAATTATGTCAAGAGAAGTAGTGATTTGGATTGGACCTAAATCAATTAGTATTTGAGTTTATCTTTATCGTAAATGTTAAGGTCCTAACCCAAATAATTATAAGTTGATCCAAGCCCAAAACTGAATTTAGTATGGGTGAGATTGTAAATTTCTATGTATTTGATGAATTGAAAATGAATAAGAAATGATACAAGGGTGGAAATGTAAATTGCCGTGATAGGTTGATGACTTAAAACACAAGGGAGACATGTGTAAAGTGAGGACCAATATATTATATAAAACAAAAGGGGATTTGATCCCATCCAAGTCCACTCCAAGTCCACTCATTGGAAAAATAATGAGAAAGAAAGAAGGAAGAACCGAGAAAGAGGAAAGAAGAGAAAGATAATGGGAGGCAAGGGCCCCAAATTATGCACAATTTTCTTCATAGTGGCATGAATTAAGGCATGAATCAAGGCCAACAACCCACTTTCATTATTATGATAATACAATACACCTATTTCCTTTAAACCCTCATTTTTATTCTTCTCATGTAAGCCAAATTGTTGAGAACAAATTCCTCTCCCTTTCCTACTTATTCTACTCTTCTTTTCTCACCAAAAATAGGAGCATATCACTAGTTTGAAGAACTTAATTTCCAAGTAAGTGTTCTTCTTCTTCTTAAGTATTATTCTCATGTCATAGACTCTCTATCTACAGTAGGCTGTTCTTGGATGAATTATTCATGATCCTTAGCATGATTTTAATTAGATTTTCGATTCATTAAGGAGATGTTTGGAGATCCCCTGTTTTTACTAAACCAGCCAGATTTCGTAATACCGTTTTGGGTTGGTTATTCATGTGGGAAAATTATGGGAATTTATATGAAGGTATATCTATATGTCTAATATCATTCTGGAAAGTTTCATGATTTTTAAGTGTGTATAAATATAGTTATGATTTTTGAGATAGGAAGAGGTCAGTAATTGAACTCTGCTGGACAGATTTCAGAAATATGGGAAAGGAATGAATATTTACATATTCAAATGATCATGGATTTAGTTGATAATTTTACTGTAGTATTTCCTATATGTTTAGATCATTCATGTCAAATTTCGTAATAATTGGAGTTGTAGAGAATTAATTAAAAATCGGAGACCAGAGGGTGGTCAGTTGTGACTATAGCTGGAAATTAGATTTCTAAGTTTGGGTTTAATATATGTGAAGCCCATGTTGATTTAAATGGCTGTGATTATGAGATTATGACAATGAATCAAATGTAATATTTTATAGGTTTGAGTGATTCTTGAGTTTCTAAAGCTATAGCGGATTTGTACGTGTTTGAGGTAAGTAAATTCATTCATGGTGTGTTACGTTTGAAAATACCAAAATTTACTGTTTTCTCTATTGTATTTCACTCTATTATATTTGTCAAAGATATTACTGGCTTTGATCAAGTATTTACGTTGTTTAAGACTTATACATATACTGTTTTGAAATTGATCTATTTCTTATATACCGTCAAATACATTTTGATCACTATTATTTAAACTCATAAAGTTTTACTGAAATACTACTGTTATATTGTACTAATAGTTTTATAAAAATGCTACCGCTACCGTTTATACTGTTATATGAAAATGCTACTGATTTAAAGATATGTGAATTTATAAAACCGTTTTGGCTCATCGTTCCGTAGTTACCGTTATTGATACTGGCCCAGCTGGGATTCTGTGTGCACACATACTGTTATTGCCGCGTCACACGGGTACTTGTGACATACTGTTGCCGCGTCACACGGGTTAATTGTGACATACTGTTGCCGCGTCACTCGGGTTAATTGTGACACTATGGAACATGAGCTAACTGATATATTGATTTCACTGTTTATACTGAAAAGCTATATGCTCACCGTTTTATAAAAAGACTACTGTTTATACTGAAAAACTATATGTTTACCGTTTTATAAAAAGACTGTAGTTTATGCTGAAAAGCTATATGTTTACCGTTTTATAAAAAGACTACTGTTTATACTGAAAAACTATATGTTTACCGTTTTATAAAAAGACTGTAGTTTATGCTGAAAAGCTATATGTTTACCGTTTTATAAAAAGACTACCGTTTATATTGAAAAGTTATATGATTACTGTTTATAAAAAAAGAATACTATTTACACTGTAAGAACACTGTTTACTGTCTTATAAAGTGAATATCCGATTTCCGTGTTTTAAACTATGATTATTAGATCTTTTGATTTATATTGTTATACTGTTTTATGAAATGCTTTATGATTTAAGAATATGAACGGATATGATTTTAAATATTGTTTCAACCGTTTTATTAATATTTCCGAAGGGTTTATGAGAAGCTTTTGAACGCAAAGGTTTTTACAAAGGTTAATTATTTTACATGTTATGCATGAATTTATTTATTGAGTTGACGGCTCACCCCTCGTCACCATCATTTTGCAGATTGAGTTCATGGACTTAGAATGGATGGGGTTTGCTTTAACATGTGGTTGAATATGTACCGTTGGAGGATTTAATTTTATGTGTATACGTATTGTAAGGAATCAATTTATTTAATGTTGTAATTATGACTAGAATCTGGCAGTTTAGTGTAATTGATGGTATCAGGTTTGGATATCGTATTTTGGGGGATATATTATTGATGATTCTAACTGTGAATAATTATGAATTAAGGTTTTTATAAGTTCTGTTCCGTGTAGCAACCCAGTCCGTTGGGTCCCGGATTTTGGGGGTGTTACAGTTTGGTATCAGAGCAAAGTCGATTCTGGAGATTAAGTTATGATTTTGTAAAAGAATTATTAGAGAAATATTTATTCTGGTTATTAGGTTATGATTATTTTTATCATACAAATATTTTGAATCTTAAGGTATACGCAAGTGTGAAGTTAATTCTGGAGACTAGGTTATGATTTGCATATTAAAGTATGATTAAATGTAGGAATGATATGATTTGTAGGATCATGGCTATATGATTCTGGATGCTTGTAGTTGGAAATTAGTTTTGGGAACAAGAGAAATGCCAAATCCTTTTGACTGTGTTTATGATATGTGTTTTCTTGTACTTCATATACATGAAAATTCATTTTGGAGGAATTTTATTTCGTTAGGTTTCTGATAATTACTTTTTAAGAGTTAAGGAAATTACTATGGTTTCATAGCACAACAATATTAAACCTCAAGTTACATGTTGGAGTTATGGATTTGAAAATGAGTTACCTGTGTTTTATTGGAGATGATTGTATAAGTTGGATTGAAGTTGTAATAGTCAAAATTGGGAAAGGTTTTAGGAATTATGATTTTATGTGCAATATATATTTCCAAGTGATATTGAATATTATTCGTTTGTGGATATTATAGAGTGAATAAATTATTTAAGGTATACTGATTTATTGAAGTTCTCTATTTTATAGATAAAATTTGTATTGTCTTATAAGGCCATAATTTCATATCACTACTTACCTTTGAGAGGATTTGTAGTATACAAAAATGAAATTGGTGACTTATACATAGTGCTCAAGTCGATTTATTTAATTTGGATTCATGTGACTTTGATGTAGTCCTTGACAAGTTTCAGATTATTGTTTATTTTGATGGAGATAGAAGTTGTATTTCAATTGATCAGTGAAATTAGTACTTTTCCTTAGTCGATACTAAGTTATGGATAACACATTGAGTAATTTTAAATCTTGAGGTTTTCTAAAGAAATGATGTAAGGCCTCCTTAGTTGGGGTAATGGATTATGCCACTGAATTATTTGTGAGATAAGAGATTTAATCAGAATTCCTTAATGATGTCATTTGTCGTTAGTTTACATGTTACCTTCATGATTGTGATGAGAATACGAAGGGGTGTTTCGTCGACTTTTAAAATAATTTTGTTTATATTTTCTTCTCTTTGAAATGTTTTATGAAAATTGATAGATTTTCTTAACGTTTATAAAGAAAATATTTGCTAGTATACTGAGTGATGAGTAAGAAATCATGGGAATTGTATTTATTTTGTGCATATGAATAACTTGTGTATTATGAGGTTCTGATAATATGTTGGTGACTAGACTTCCAGATGAAAGATATGAATTTGTGGTTTGATCAATTAAGTTTAATGTGGTGAAATTTAGGGATTGATTGGAGAGTTTGGTATTGCTTGTGGTATCTTGCACTTTCGAAAGGCTAGAATCGTATGAAATACAAGGTAAAGATTAGTAAACAGTGAGGAATTCTGTTGTTTGAACTTTTGGTGTTAAAGTTGTTTGGTGATTAATGGATACGATAATAGAATGGATTGAATTTAAGGGTTTAAGTATTTTTCCCTGTAAAGGATTCAAAGGTTAAATGTCTATTTTAGTATCAGATTTTCGTATGTTAGTTCTTATTTTGGATCTGTTCATAATTATGTTGTAATTCATAGGTTGATGCGAGATTATGCCATTGGTATGACTACTATAGGTCTCGATAAAGTTAAGTTGGTTAGAAATGTCTTAAGTGAGGCATTTCTTGTTACTGATAATTGTATTCTATGATGGAGGAATTTCTTTGTACTTGTGGAAGTACATTAATGATAATCCTTGATTATCCGTTGCTTCAGGATTTTTGCGGTTTAATTTATGTAGAAGTCATACTTTCTTTTGGGAATGATAGGTTGTAAGAATCTTGAAGATTTTTAAAGATCTGATTCCTCTATGATGAGATATATTGTTAAATGTTAATGATATAATATTGCATTTAGGCTCCTGAAATTGATTGGGACAGATTGGAGCTAAGTATTTGAGGTTAGTACATTATTGATTTGGTTAAATCAGAATATTTAATGGTTGTGTGTATATTTACGGCATTGAATTATTAACTATGTTAAATAGCATTGTTGTGAACTCACTCAAGGACTAGTGAGCTAAGTTTTGGAGTATAAGATCATTATATTGGAAGTAAGGATTTCCGGTTAGATACTGTGAATTATAAATGTTGCTTAAAATGAATTGCTTGTTTTGTATGTTAGTAGGATGATGATGATAAGGATAAATAGAGAAAGAAACAGATGGATTTTATTTCAAGCTTGACAATCAGGTTACTAATTTATTATTTAACTATTTGATGTTAGAGATGATCTGTAATTTTATTAATTGTCGGATGGATTATCTGTTTGAGAATATAGGTTTGATTGTTTCACTAATGAGGAGTTGCCACGACTGTTTTGAGGTTTGTTGTACTCTAGTGAATTTCGAGGACGAAATTTTTATAAGGAGTAGAGAATGTAATATCCTGAAAAATGGGTCTAACTGTTCCTAAGTAGTTGACCCCAATTATTATGGATTTGAAGTGTTTGTGAGATCATAATTATGTCAAGAGAAGTAGTGATTTGGATTGGACCTAAATCAATTAGTATTTGAGTTTATCTTTATCGTAAATGTTAAGGTCCTAACCCAAATAATTATAAGTTGATCCAAGCCCAAAACTGAATTTAGTATGGGTGAGATTGTAAATTTCTATGTATTTGATGAATTGAAAATGAATAAGAAATGATACAAGGGTGGAAATGTAAATTGCCGTGATAGGTTGATGACTTAAAACACAAGGGAGACATGTGTAAAGTGAGGACCAATATATTATATAAAACAAAAGGGGATTTGATCCCATCCAAGTCCACTCCAAGTCCACTCATTGGAAAAATAATGAGAAAGAAAGAAGGAAGAACCGAGAAAGAGGAAAGAAGAGAAAGATAATGGGAGGCAAGGGCCCCAAATTATGCACAATTTTCTTCATAGTGGCATGAATTAAGGCATGAATCAAGGCCAACAACCCACTTTCATTATTATGATAATACAATACACCTATTTCCTTTAAACCCTCATTTTTATTCTTCTCATGTAAGCCAAATTGTTGAGAACAAATTCCTCTCCCTTTCCTACTTATTCTACTCTTCTTTTCTCACCAAAAATAGGAGCATATCACTAGTTTGAAGAACTTAATTTCCAAGTAAGTGTTCTTCTTCTTCTTAAGTATTATTCTCATGTCATAGACTCTCTATCTACAGTAGGCTGTTCTTGGATGAATTATTCATGATCCTTAGCATGATTTTAATTAGATTTTCGATTCATTAAGGAGATGTTTGGAGATCCCCTGTTTTTACTAAACCAGCCAGATTTCGTAATACCGTTTTGGGTTGGTTATTCATGTGGGAAAATTATGGGAATTTATATGAAGGTATATCTATATGTCTAATATCATTCTGGAAAGTTTCATGATTTTTAAGTGTGTATAAATATAGTTATGATTTTTGAGATAGGAAGAGGTCAGTAATTGAACTCTGCTGGACAGATTTCAGAAATATGGGAAAGGAATGAATATTTACATATTCAAATGATCATGGATTTAGTTGATAATTTTACTGTAGTATTTCCTATATGTTTAGATCATTCATGTCAAATTTCGTAATAATTGGAGTTGTAGAGAATTAATTAAAAATCGGAGACCAGAGGGTGGTCAGTTGTGACTATAGCTGGAAATTAGATTTCTAAGTTTGGGTTTAATATATGTGAAGCCCATGTTGATTTAAATGGCTGTGATTATGAGATTATGACAATGAATCAAATGTAATATTTTATAGGTTTGAGTGATTCTTGAGTTTCTAAAGCTATAGCGGATTTGTACGTGTTTGAGGTAAGTAAATTCATTCATGGTGTGTTACGTTTGAAAATACCAAAATTTACTGTTTTCTCTATTGTATTTCACTCTATTATATTTGTCAAAGATATTACTGGCTTTGATCAAGTATTTACGTTGTTTAAGACTTATACATATACTGTTTTGAAATTGATCTATTTCTTATATACCGTCAAATACATTTTGATCACTATTATTTAAACTCATAAAGTTTTACTGAAATACTACTGTTATATTGTACTAATAGTTTTATAAAAATGCTACCGCTACCGTTTATACTGTTATATGAAAATGCTACTGATTTAAAGATATGTGAATTTATAAAACCGTTTTGGCTCATCGTTCCGTAGTTACCGTTATTGATACTGGCCCAGCTGGGATTCTGTGTGCACACATACTGTTATTGCCGCGTCACACGGGTACTTGTGACATACTGTTGCCGCGTCACACGGGTTAATTGTGACATACTGTTGCCGCGTCACTCGGGTTAATTGTGACACTATGGAACATGAGCTAACTGATATATTGATTTCACTGTTTATACTGAAAAGCTATATGCTCACCGTTTTATAAAAAGACTACTGTTTATACTGAAAAACTATATGTTTACCGTTTTATAAAAAGACTGTAGTTTATGCTGAAAAGCTATATGTTTACCGTTTTATAAAAAGACTACTGTTTATACTGAAAAACTATATGTTTACCGTTTTATAAAAAGACTGTAGTTTATGCTGAAAAGCTATATGTTTACCGTTTTATAAAAAGACTACCGTTTATATTGAAAAGTTATATGATTACTGTTTATAAAAAAAGAATACTATTTACACTGTAAGAACACTGTTTACTGTCTTATAAAGTGAATATCCGATTTCCGTGTTTTAAACTATGATTATTAGATCTTTTGATTTATATTGTTATACTGTTTTATGAAATGCTTTATGATTTAAGAATATGAACGGATATGATTTTAAATATTGTTTCAACCGTTTTATTAATATTTCCGAAGGGTTTATGAGAAGCTTTTGAACGCAAAGGTTTTTACAAAGGTTAATTATTTTACATGTTATGCATGAATTTATTTATTGAGTTGACGGCTCACCCCTCGTCACCATCATTTTGCAGATTGAGTTCATGGACTTAGAATGGATGGGGTTTGCTTTAACATGTGGTTGAATATGTACCGTTGGAGGATTTAATTTTATGTGTATACGTATTGTAAGGAATCAATTTATTTAATGTTGTAATTATGACTAGAATCTGGCAGTTTAGTGTAATTGATGGTATCAGGTTTGGATATCGTATTTTGGGGGATATATTATTGATGATTCTAACTGTGAATAATTATGAATTAAGGTTTTTATAAGTTCTGTTCCGTGTAGCAACCCAGTCCGTTGGGTCCCGGATTTTGGGGGTGTTACATTACATCTTGGAAGAATGAAGCCTCCGAAAAGGAACATTAGCAACAAGGTCATAAAACCAGCAGTACTTGCAACAACCATAGTTTGGAAAATTGAGGCGATGAAACGATAGCAGGATGTCGAGGCTAAATTGAGAGCAAATAGCAGAAGAAACTGGAAGAAGAACCTATAATCCACAGGTTGAATATAATTAAGATACCGATAATTGCAACACTCAAATGATTTGATTAGTATAGATATCTCTAACAGTGCTTACCTATGAAAATCTGGACTATAACCAATAACATAGTATGTCATAGTTGTCCACATAAAAGCATCGAAAAGTGAAAGTGGTATCTTTAGGAGAGAAGCTGGGATACAATAAGCCCAAGCTGGGAACAGACAGAAAGCTCTTTGTTTGTGAACTACAGGAAGTCTAATAATATTCAAGGTAAGCTCTGCTATTCCATTAGTCATGAGCCTGACAAGTGAATAATACATAGAACCCATCAAATAATTTGCACGTTTCAAGTCCAGTTCGTGCTGAGTACGTATAAATACTGTCATTGCCATGAATGCAGTGAACACAAGCTGTGGAATGAGAGAATATTTGTATGTTAATTAGTTGCAAACATTTAGAGATATTCTGTAAAAACACAAACAGTATACATGCTAATAGCTGATAATTACTTGTGCTGTTTTGAAGACGTGGACAAACGAGTTCCGTTTCATCAGAAGCAACTCTCTAGACATGCAAGCTTTGAATAATTCCCATTTGCCCAAAGAGTATTTGCTGAATGATAATGCATTGCTATGACACTTTGATTTATCATATGGCTTCGAGAGCACTTCATCCAACGTCTTGCCTAGATGACTTGCTTTGAACATTTGAGAGAATTGATCTGCGGAAACATAACTGTAAGGATGATCAAAGGAGCACCAATATTGTGCTTGATCCTTCTTGGAGGTTACCTATAAACAATTAAAGCCAAAAAAATGTAAGACAATTAGTATTGAAACAACAAAGAGGGTAATAAAAGTAAAATTTTACTGTTGCACCTCTTGTAGGAAGTCTGCAACACCCTTTCTTTCGGGGCATTTGAAACCACAATCCTCAAAATATTGAAGCACATGACTGCAAGGACCATGGTACACAATCATCCCCTCAGCCATCAATATTACATCATCAAATAAATTGAAAGTTTCAGGTGCTGGCTGAAGAAGTGAAACCAATGCAGTTGCATCTGTGATGTGCACCAACTGCTGAAGATAGGTAACAATTTGAAAGGTTGTGGAGCTGTCTAAACCATTCGATATCTCATCCATAAACAACGCTTTTGTGGGACCGACAATCATCTCTCCTGCCATGTTAAACAGTCTGAGTATAGCTTAGGCTGAGACAAACTGAGTCTTGCAACAGTAAGTGTGCCTTTTTTTGTTTTCACCTACCTGTTGTTAGTCTTTTCTTCTGTCCACCAGAAACACCTCTTCTCAATGCACTACCGACTATGGTGTCAGCGCAGATATCCAGTCCAAGAATCTAATTAACAGCCATAACGTTGTAATTTTCATGTCGAACTAGATAGAAATGTCATGTTTGAAATATTCCATTCCCTTTTATCAATCAAGCTCTACTTGCAAAAAAAAAGTGTTTACCTTCAAAACATAGTCTGTTTGCAGATTTCTTTTCTGCCCTTCAACCGAAATTGCCTGTAAGAATTATATAATCCTCTTCATTACTGTCTCCAGGATTGTGCAAAGAATTATAACAAAAATGATTTGAATGTTACCTTCATGTAGGTGTCAACATCAGGATCAGGGACAATTCCGGCTTCCTTTTCTTTTCTGCTAACTTCCATCATTATATCTTTATAACCAGAAACAGGCAATATTGAACTTCAAATATTAGAATTTTGATACTAGGAAACCTGCACTGATAAATGATAATAACTACAAAAAGCCTATACCTGCTCTGCTTCCAACACCCTGGCAGCGTGCCGAAAAGTCTATGGTCTCCCTCACAGTCATCTCTGGTATGTGCAGGTCATATTGGCTTATATATGCAGAAGTCTTTTTAGGAACAAACTCATCTAACCTGTATCCATTATAAGAGATATCCCCCGTCGCCTGTAAAAATGGAAAACTGATCAGAGATATATATTATATTAGGGAGTTCATC
This sequence comes from Acer campestre, assembly GCA_954870605.1. Lineage (NCBI taxonomy): Eukaryota > Viridiplantae > Streptophyta > Magnoliopsida > Sapindales > Sapindaceae > Acer > Acer campestre. The sequence continues at coordinate 379,000 of OX940811.1, forward strand.
AGCATTATCACATAGAAGTGCATCAATGAAATTACTAAGACCTTGAGTGAGTGATCTAGTTTTCCTGCAAGTGCCAATAACAAGGCGGTTTTGCCACAGCCTGGTGGACCAAGAAGTAGAGTGAGCCTGCAACCAAACAAACCCTTCAAAGAATTCAATAAAAGTTGAACAATATATAAATTTGGTGAATTTGGGATATTACCTAGATGGCTTGATAATGCCATTGACATCTTTTAGAATGCTTATCTTGGCTTCTCTAGACTTGCTCTTTATTGCCTTTTTGAAAACCTGTGGAGATGATATAATATTCATTCATTCATTCAATCAATTTGTTTTGGATTACAGGTTTGAGAAGAAAAAGAAACATCAGGTAAGAGAGAAGCCTATCTCTAGTTACCGAAAACGAGCTTGTAAGAGAGTTCCAGAGAGTAGGAAGAGGCTTCCCTTGTACTATCTCACACTCAGCTTCTACAGAAACATTGTTGTACCTCACCTCCACAGTTGGTAGTTCCACATTAACCCTGAAAAACACAATTAGATCATTTGTTCACCGAGTAAATGATCACAAGTATAAATGAAACACAAAATGATCATTTGAACCTGTCTATTCTCTCCTTTAGTCTCTGCAACAACTTCAGATTATCATTCTCAGTGTGGTTGATGAGCTTCTCAATGAACAAACGTCTTTCGACGCCTCCAAGCTTGGTAACATCAGTCACCAGCTTCTTCCCTTGAAGCTCATCATTACTTGTTTTTTCAAACAATGAGGTTCGAAGCCGTTTAAAAGTTGGTAACCTCTCAATGGCAGCCCACTGTAACTGAATCTCCTCGTCCTCCCGATCATCATCTGCTGTGGAATCTGCACCCAACACCATATCAATGTGGCTTGAACCATAATTTGTAAATGATGATGATTCTGTGTTTGCTCCCAGTGTTGTCAGTTCCATCTGTGCTTCAATGCTTTTTCTTTTTTTTGTTCTACTCTTGAGTAGCTTTGTAATATTGGTATGATGTACGTAGTATTTATTTACTACAATCAGTTGACCAGCCTCATTATTATTATTATTATTATTTTCTGAACACGACACCCCAGATTAAGACTCTAGTATTCTGGAGCATTTTGTAGCGGTACATTTGGCTTCTATATGATCACTTTAGTATGATTTTGATTAGCATGACCCTCATGTGCTTTACTTTAGTGCATGATCCTATAAAATTTGGTGCGGAATCATTAACTCTCGAGCACACTAGAGAATTGATAAAACCGCACAAAAAATTCGTGCGGGATCCTGTACTAAAAAATTAATATATATATATATAGAGGGCTAACCTATTGGATCCTATAATTTCTGAATAATGGGTTGAGTGTAACCGTGTAACCTTCTCCTATCTAGTCGTCACCAACACCAGCTCCGATCCCAATTCTGACCATACCTCCGGTAAATAGTGATCTCAGCATCCAAGCTTGATTAAATAATTGCATATTGTTTACATGTTGAGTGTTGACCGGAAAAGAGCACTTAAATCCAAGTTTCTTGCAAATGTTAAAAAAAAGAGAAGATTTGAAAACTTAATTAAAAGGAGATGCTGGCTATATATATATATATATATATATGGAGTATGGAGATACTTCAATTCTTGAAAACCCACATTATATATGGAGTATGGAGATACTTCAATTCTTGAAAACCCGCATTAATGTCTAATGCATAATAAAGAATGGTGGGTTGGTTAATGAAATTAATTAATTATTGAACCTTTTTTTTAGTCCATTTTTTACCCCCCTCCCAAACACATAATATGTGTCCATGGAGGGGTAAAATTGTCAAAAAATTATAACGGAGTTTGGACAAATTTACCCCATCTATAGACACATATCATCTCTATATCATGTTTTTGGAAGGGGAGTAATGCTCACCCCTCTTCAAGGGGGGTGAGTAAAAGTAAACTTTTTTTTTTTTTTTTCCTCATATCACTATGTAGATAAAGAACTAAATGCCTTTATTATTTTCTTTATAAGAAATTGCATTTGTTATTACAGTATATATATATATATATATTAGATGGCAATTTGGTAAATGAATAAAGAGTAATTTATAAAGTTAGTGATTGATTTGATTTGTAAATAAATAGAAAAAGAAGGTCATTTATAATGGCTTCAAGTTTGATACAGAGAAGTAAATGTTGTTCATGTGTCATATTATAAAGAGAGAGTAGGTTGAGAGAATGATTATAACACTCCTCTTCAAGAATATTTTGGATATCAATTCCTCTAAAATATGGATAATATCATGAATATTTCGGTTAAAGTATAGATATTTACTTTATTGGAATTGACTAATCATTTTTGTCCTTTTTATTGCGTCCAATAAAACTTTTATAGTCGACCCAATGCCCCTTCTTTAAGTGTGTGATTGTGTGAACCACAATCTTTTTTCTTTTTTTTTTTTAAGGAAGTTAGGCTGGGTTCAAAGCAAAACTTTAATAGTCCACTACCTCTTTTTTTTTGGTGTGTGATTGTGTGGAATCACAAACTTTTTTTTTCTTAGTACTAAATAATAAAAGCAAAAGAAGAAAATTCCAAGCAAAAAAGAAAAACAATTTTGATAAGTAATGACTTCTTTGAGTTCTTTCTTTGATCCTTATCCTAGGGTATAAAAGCAATGCCATTAGCTTAGGTCCTCTACAAGATTGAAAGTAGAAATCCTAGATATTTAGGGTTAGTTGAGTATTGCTTTTAAAAAGTTAAAATCAGTTTATTTTATAATTTTGACAAAAAAAATAGGATTTGGTAAAACTTCCAAAAGTGATTAATTGATAATCTGGTAAGTTTTGAGAAGTAGATAAGGAGTTACCTTTTTAATATGATTATGGAATAATCTATTTTAACATTTAATAAATATTTTAAAATATCATTATTATCCTTATGAAATCAAGTTAAAATCATTTATATACCGTATTTAATCTTTAAATTAAATATTCTACTTAAATATTGATTTGATATACAAAATCTTTTTAAAATATTTTTATTGTTCTTTTGGAAAAAAATTTCTAATTTAAATATTATACTTAAATATTGATTTAATATATATAATTAATGAAAAAAAAATTTAAAAGGTTCTAAAATCATGTATATTTTAGTCATTGTAACTAATCTCAAAACTTCTGTAATAAAATTATCAAACATATGTATATTGTTTTTAAGCTATACAATAGTTTTAAAAGTACAATTAACCAAACATCTGTTGATTAACTTCATAGCTGATTATTTCTTCAGTACATCTAACAGTGATTATAAGAAAAGTTACAGCAATACCTAACCGACCCTCAATCATATAATTATAAATAAACCAAATCGTACATCACCTCTTAACAGAGTTGATAACGCATCTCCTTTTCACATAAGTGGTGAGAAATTCAAATCCCACAATATGCATTTTACAAGCTTGTGTGGGAAATTAGTTATCTCCCGTCATGAGAATAAATATCTGGGGCGCACATGTATTGTTTGATCTCGACAGATCCCGATAGTCCTAAAAAAAATTATAAACCAAATTATCTTCAATTGGACAGGTTACTAAGTTATAAATTTTTTTTTTTTTTTTGACAATATCTAGAATTTTTTTATTTATAAAATTTAGAGTTTCTCTAATTATCTCTCAATTTCGGTATCCTATGTGGGTCAATGAATTTAAAGCCTGATTTTCTAGCATCCGTGCACGAATCAACAGAACATTGGTAGGTTGTTTTCGAATTGTCTCTTGTAGGTTTTTCTTGTTGAAGCTTCCGCTACATCAGTAACCTTGTAACCTTCTCCTCTCTCGTCGTCACCAACACCAGCTCCGATCCCAATTCCGACCACACCTTCGGTGAATAGTCTCAGCATCCAAGCTTGATTAAATAATTGCATATTGTTTACATGTTGAGTGTTGACCGGAAAAGAGCACTTAAATCCAAGTTTCTTGCAAATGTAAAAAAAACAGTGCATAAAATCAATATATATAGTAGTTCTAGTTCACACAGAAGACAGAAAGCACTTAATATAATTAGTACTAATTGTTCAATATTATTTTGTCAATTTTGATACTACTTGGATTCGTGTTACATTAAAATGGATTTGTATTGGTAACAATAAACTATATGTTTTTGTTGGTCATAGTGTAGACTATATATGTAAGAAAGCACAGACTCTCCTATACATGGAGATGCTTCAATTTTTGTCTAACGCATAAAGGAGATTTAATAAATAAATTAATTAATTATTGAAGTTCTTAGAGCATCCCCAAAAGACTCTTCAAATAAGATATATCAAAAAATTAAACGAGCCACGTCAGCATATATGCCTCCAACAGACTCTTCAAATGAGATTCTTCAAATGAGATTTTGCTTCTCACTCTTCAATATTGAAGAGCAACTTCTCCCTCTTCAATTATTATTATATTATTTCTTATATCACATCATCATTAATATTTAACATTTATATCTTTTATCTTTTTAATTAAATTCAATTAATATATAATAAGTTTTAATTTATAAATTATATCATCATAAAAATTATACCACTAGAAAGGTCTCATGTAGATCTTTAAAACAAGACTAATATTGAATATTTAATAATAACATATAAATAACATGAAAAGTTATTAGGGCAATTAGATTTTTTGGTGGGGAGGGGGGAATTTGAGCACTTTCATTAAAATAATATAAACTTATTTCTAATTGAAGAGTCTTTTGGAAGAGCTTTTCTTTTTTCACTCATCAAATTGCCACATAGGTAAGCAAATAGACATTTGAAGAGTAGAAATAGAAGAGTCTTTTGGGGATGCTCTTAGAGCATCTCCAAAAAGCTCTTTAAATGAGATATTTGTTAAAGTCAAAAGAGCTATATTATCATATTTTACTCCAACAGACTCTTCAAATGAGATTCTTCAAATAAGATTTTGTTTTTCTCTCTTCAATATTGAAGATCAACTTCTCCCTCTTCAATTATTATTATATTATTTTTTATATCATATCATCATTAATATTTGATATCTATATCTTTTTATCTTTTTAATTAAATTCAATTAATATATAATAAGTTTTAATTTATAAATCTTATCATCATAAAAATTATACGATTAGAAATATCTCATTTAGATCTTTAAAATGAGACTAATATTGAATATTTAATAATAACATATTATTATATCTAACTTGAAAAAAATAAATAAGAGTAATTAGATTTGTTTGAGGAGGAATTTGAATGCTTTTATTAAAATAATATAAACTTATTTCTAATTGAATAGTCTTTTGGAGGGACTTCTCTTTTTTCACTCTTCAAATTGCCACATAGGTAAGCAAATAAACATTTGAAGAGTGAAAATAGAATAGTCTTTTGGCTAATTGGCACGAATACCCCCTGAACTATACTCGAATTTGCACCTTACCCCTTGAACTTTTTTTTTCGGCATTAAACCCCCTAAACTCAACGAAATTTGCAATTGTTAACGGAAATCCAACGGAACCCTAATTCCGTCCAGAAAAATTACACTAAGCTCCCCTGATTATATATATAATTGTATTAAACCCCAAAAAATATAATAATATTACCCGAATACCCCTCTGACCAAATTTTAAAAATAAAAATTTAAAATTTAAAATTTAAATAATGGTTAAATAATAATAAAATTCTGAATTTTATTATAAAGACAATAAAATAAATATAGAAATGAAAAAACTAAATTGATTTAACAATTATTAAATTATCTTCTTTTTTTTTTTTTTTTAAATATCCCTAAATATAAACCCATATAAATATTTAAAATATTAAAGAAAAATAAAATAATTGTTAAATAATAATACAATCCCCTTTCAATAATAATAATAATAATAATAAAATTCCTATTTTTTTTATAAAGACAATTAAATAAATAGAGAAATGAAAAAAAAATCTCTATTTATTTAACTGTCTTTATAAAATAATAATAATAATAATAATAATAATAATAATTATTATTATTATAATTTAAAATTTAGAATTTAAATAATGGTTAAATAATAATAAAATTCTGAATTTTATTATAAAGATAATTAAATAAATAGAGAATGAAAAAAATAAATTGATTTAAAAATTATTAAATTATCTTTTTTATTTAAATGTCACTAAATATAAAACCCACATAAATATTTAAATTATTTAAGAAAAATAAAAATAATGGTTAAGTAATAATACAATCCCCTTTCAATAATAATAATAATAGTAGTAGTAGTAGTAATAATAATAATAATAATAATAATAATAATAATAATAATAATAATAATAATAATAATAATAATAATAATAATACAATTCTTTTTTTTTATAAAAAAAATAAAATCCTTAAGAAATTAAAACATCTTTAAAATCTTTACCATCCATCTCATAGATGAACGGTGAAGAAATATTTATTAAAACAAATTCAAAATAAAAAAAAATCATTTTTTAAATAGATTGATTGATCTCAATTACAAAAAAAAAAAAAAAATAATAATAAGTTTCTCCATTAATGAAGATATGAAGATTCATCAATGTTCTTCTTCTTCTTCTTTTTAATTTTTTTTTAATTTTTTTTTTTATAATTAGATTTCATTTATTGGTTTGTGAAATGTGTTTTTTAAATTAATTTTTTAACTTAATAAACATAGAGAAGAGAAATCCTTAAAATAAAAAAAATTCGAATAAATATTTTTAAATGAACTTCGATCCATCTAATTAAATGAACACCTATTTCTCCATCCAATCCTTAAAAATTTTCCTTCTCTAAAGAAAATAAAAAATTTAAATTTCCAACACCCAGAAAATTTAAAATAAAAAATTTAATTTTTAATTCTTCTATATGTGCTTTTAATTGGATTGATGTTCAATTTTTAAAATTTTGTATTTGTATTATTATAATTATTTTGTAATTGAGATAAATCAATCTATTTCAAAAAATGTTTTTTTTTTATTTTAATTTGTTTTAATAAATATTTCTCCACCATCTATCTATGAGATGGATGATTGAGATTTTAAAGATGTTTTAATTTTTTAAAATTTTATTTTCTTTATTAAAAAAATCAGATTTGTATTTTTTTTTTTTTTAAAGAGAATTGTATTATTATTTAACCATTATTTTTATTTTTCTTAAATAATTTATATATTTATCTAGGTTTTTATATTTAGGGATATTTAAATAAAAAGATAATTTAAATAATTGTTAAATCAATTTATTTTTTTCATTCTCTATTTATTTAATTATCTTTATAATAAAATTCAGAATTTTATTATTATTTAACCATTATTTAAATTCTAAATTTTAGATAATAATAATAATAATTATTATTATTATTATTATTATTATTATTATTATTATTATTATTATTTTATAAAGACAATTAAATAAATAGAGATTTTTTTCATTTCTCTATTTATTTAATTGTCTTTATAAAAAAGAAATAAGAATTTTTTTATTATTATTATTATTATTATTATTATTATTATTATTATTGAAAGGGGATTGCATTATTATTTAACCATTATTTTATTTTTCATTAATAATTTAAATATTTATATGGGTTTATATTTAGGGATATTTAAAAAAAAAAAAGATAATTTAATAATTGTTAAATCAATTTAATTTTTTCATTTCTATATTTATTTTATTGTCTTTATAATAAGATTCAGAATTTTATTATTATTTAACCATTATTTAAATTTTAAATTTTAAATTTTTATTTTTAAAATTTGGTCAGAGGGGTATTCGGGTAATATTATTATATTTTTTGGGGTTTAATACAATTATATATATAATCAGGGGAGCTTAGTGTAATTTTCCTGGACAGAATTAGGGTTCCGTTGGATTTCCGTTAACAATTGCAAATTTCGCTGAGTTTAGGGGGTTTAATGCCGAAAAAAAAAGTTCATGGGGTAAGATGCAAATTCGGGTATAGTTCAGGGGGTATTCGTGCCAATTAGCCTAGTCTTTTAAAGATACTCTTAGGTTGCTTTTGTTTTGTTTGTTTAATTTTTCAAATCAACTCAGGTTGCAGAAAAAACATGTCCATGTCCATTTCCATTTGTTTAGTATTGTAGCCGATAATTACTTCAGCATTTATGATCTCGTCCTCGTTAAAAAAAAAAAAAAATTGTAGAAAATTGAGGAAAACTTAATAAAGGTTATTAATTAGGGTTATTTTTGGAATTACAATGGATATTGAAAGAAAATAAAATTGAGTGATGCCATTCGCACACCCACTACTAAACTATTTATACCCTACTTTTTATATTATTTAGTTTTTTTTTTTTTTCCTTTATCAAATTACTTAAAGTGACATACAATTTTTATTAAAAAAAAATATAGTATAAAGTAAAACTAATAAAACTCCACTTTCCTTATTTCAAAACCCTGATGACAAAAGTTTTAATGACATATTATTTCAATGTTTATTATTTTCGTGTATACTGTATTTTCTTTCATATCTAATTTTATATTTACCATGTTTAGTATTTATTAATTTAAGGGTGATTACTAAATTAATCCTAGACCATTTTTTAAATTCCAAATTGTTTGTGACTTTTATAAATTGACCAAATTAGTCCCTGACTTCTTAAATTGTAAAAATCTTGTTAGTTTTTAGTTATCTCAATTGGATGTGTACACCACTAAAGCTTAAATAAAAAGATACATTTAGATTTAGATAATTATTCTGTACCATATACATAATACATTTCGTATTGTAGCATAACCCTTCTTCAATTTATTTTTATTTTTTTTTTATTTTTTATATTTCTTATACATCGCTAGTCCGTATAAACAAGCCGGTTATTTTTCTAAATGGCCCAGTCCAAGTTTTCTTAATATACCCACTAACTTTATTCTTGAGGCTCACTTGTTAATGCAATATGCATCATACCCATAACATTATAGGCCGGAGAAATGAAATTATGACAATGAGATGCAAATTGCAATAGCCACTGGTCAATGATACAACTTGCAAGGCCTTTAGCTTCATTTCATATAATTTTTGGTGCTGATTCTGGTGAGGAATTCAGGCCTTTTCAACCACACTAAAAGATGCACTAAATATACACAAACATATATTGAAATCCTGTGTAATCTAATCTACAACAGATTTTGGTGAAGTTTGGTTTACATTAAAGGGATTGTATTGGTCCTATTGGAATGGTGTGCAATAAAAGAAAACCAAAATGACTTGTACAAGATATCCAATGAATACTGTATTTTGTAATCTTTTTTTTTTTTTTTTTTTTTTCAAAATTCACCTCCTTTGGAAATTTAATTTGCCAATGCAATAGGCAAAAAGAGATGCAAAAGCAACTGGGAAAACAATGAGAACAACAGCCACAATGCCTAAATGGTCATTCTGAAAACCATAATAATGTTGTAGAAAGGAACTGACTGTTTTCTGCTCCCCAAATATCAATATCTCTTTGTTCATGTCTCCATACTGTGAAGTCAAGAGACCATTTAGGGACCAAGCTGTGGGGCAAATCCAATAGCACCAAATCCACCACTTTGGGATTTTCTGTAACACAAAGTAACAATATAAGAAGTTACATATGCACATAAGATGAAGATTTAGAGCGCGTTTACTAATCGGGAACGAAATGAAAGGGAATCAAGTTTCATGGGAATGAGATTCAGGGAAGGGAACTTGATTCCTTAGGTGGGAAGGGGGAATCAAGCTCTTTCCAGCAAGAACTTAGTTCCTGATGTGTGTGGGACCCACGTAATCTGAGTTCCCTCTCCGTCATTAGGATTCCTGACTAGTAAACCCTCCATTAGATAGGAAGAACAACAACAAGAAGAAGAAGAATAGTTAGAAGGGTATACCGGTCCTGGAATGAGGAAGCCTGAGAAAAGATTCAATATGGTGTAGATTGCAGTTGCCAATATGGAAGCTATTTCAAGACTTGAGCATATAGAAACCATCACCATCCCAAGGTACACAAAGTATAGAAATGTACAAAATGTTGCATAGAAGAACCAGAAGACCTTGTAAACTGACCAGTAGTACCCTATCATTGGATATGTAATGGCTACATATATAATAGCTTGCACTATTATATAAGGTACTTCTATGGTCACCTGCAACAATCAAAATGGTTGATTCTATCAATATTTGTTTATCTGCTAAACATCTTTATCATTCAATAACTGATATGTGATGGATGGCTACGTTATAGCGGAAAATTCGAACCTGTGCAAATGAGTAAGCCCATGGAGAGTACATCCCAGCAAAACATTCCCGGTAGAGGACATTTCGTTCAGTTGCCACATACGATAGGATTGTCGAACAATTGTTAATTCCCAAGAATATGACAGCAATGTACATTGATCCCATTATGATAAACAAATCCTGCTCATTGTTTCTTCACAAAAGATATGTTTGTGTGAGTGAGAATGTGTGTGTTTTGTCAATAGAAGCTGCTATATATGTTTAGTTCAGGACTTACATTTCCTTTCCCTTCTGCCAGAAGAGTAGGCCAAACATAACTGCTGAACAGATCATCGACAGTAAACGAGCTAAGTTGTATGCAGGACTTCTCCAGTATGATAAGTTTTGTTTCCATAAGCATAACATAAATTGCATCCTGGTACTTTGCGGAAAGCGGGTGGGAAAATGCAAGTCTCTTGAGCCTGGCTGTGGTTCACTAAACTGTCTCACCGATTCTATGGTGTCCCTAAGAATGAAAAAACAATATTAGGATTAGAATTAGTTCTCTTATACCCTATTAAAATGTATATTCATTACTCACTCATAAAGAGTTGACTCCTCATAAATGTTGGCAAAATCTACTCCAAGTTGTGCTTCCATTGAAGCAGAAGTAACTTCTAACATCCATGTTGCTGGATTGTAATTAGCTTTGATTTTTGGCACACTTGAAATTCCCTGATAGGTAGTGAAATTGATGAAATCAGTAACTTCACTTGCTTGGATTCTTAGTGTTCATTGATAGCTAGCAGTGATGTTTTGATCATACCTCAAAGTATTCAATAAGTTTGCTTGAATGATGGCCTAGCGTTCCTGAATAAATAATCCGTCCTCCCGTTTTCATGAGAATCAACTGCAAGGATAGAATGTCTGCCTTAGTTACACTATGATGTAGAACTAGAGAGTGTGAAATACAATAGTTGTAATACCTCATCGAAAGCTTCAAACACATCAATGCTCGGTTGGTGGATGGTGCAAACTGTTGTTCTTCCGGTGGAAACTACATTCTTAACAGCGCGCATCACAATGGCAGCTGCCCTGGCATCTAAACCTGAGGTGGGTTCATCCATGAATATTATCGATGGATTGGAAACAAGCTCCACTGCAATCGTTAGCCTTTTTCGTTGTTCTGTGGATAGGCCACTTTGTCCAGGTACACCAACTAATGAATCTTTTATATCATCAAGTTCAATTGTCTCGATGACTTCCGCTACAAACCTCTGCATGTTCATCATATAATTTTAGTTACGCAAATAAAATTGTGGAAATGTCTAAGTTTACAGAAGGTATTATTATTAGTATTTGTGGAATGAGCTTCATACTGCTTTCGTGTCTGAATCAATATTAGATGGTAACCTCAACCATGCTGAAAATGTTACCGATTCTTCTACGGTGATCTGTGGAGAATGTATATCAAACTGCTCACAGTAACCCGATATTCTTGCAAATGTTTTTTGAACCTTGGGATACCCTCCTATTCTTATTTCTCCTTCAATGGTACCGCCTGTTTTCCTTCCAGAAAGAACATCCATGAGAGTTGTTTTTCCAGCTCCACTGACACCCATCAATGCTGTGAGAATTCCAGGCCTAAATGACCCTGTAATATCGTGAAGCAGCTGAAGTTTCTTCTCATTGAAACCGCGCTTTCTCATCTCCTGTGAAAGAGAAATGGGGTTAACATGTAATCAAACACTTCCTTGATCTGTAAATGACTATATGGATTGTACATGATTACCGGAGGTGTATCAACAAAGTATTGCACATGTGTAAATGTAATTGTTAGTGGCTGAAATGGCAGTACCATTCTTCCTGTCCAACAAAACACATTTCCTTTGCATCATTTGATAATAAAATGTTCTTCAATATAAATTTGGATATCAACAACTTTTTCTCACCTTTTTGTCTTGTTGACTTATTATCCAGTTTTGCCTTATTGCTACTGTCATCTCTTCCTTGTATTTCAGAAAACTTCTTCTTTGATATGATAGCTCGGGACATCTTCGGAGCTGTAGATATTATTAGTCTTTTAGGTAATATAACACTGAATCTTTGTATAAAAGTTTATGCATCTTCTTAATTTGAAATAACTTACGTTTCAAGTAAGTCAATGCTAGGATAAACCCGAAATCAAAAAGTATTGTGAATCCAATCAATGCTAAGAATGAAATCCAGTAGAAGTAGCCATCAAAGTTCAAGCCATGACTGATTAGAATGTTTCTCCCTGTGGTTGTATTCCCCTCAGAAGCCTACAAAAGAAAGTGATCACTAAAGCTATTGACAAATTCATGCCACTTAGAAAAAAAAATCAACCAATTATCTCATCATGACTGCACCTTTTGCCAGCGCGGAGCAAGGAATTCATTTAACGATATACCTATTTCCCCATATGCCATGGGAGAAATCCAGAATGCCCATTTCAACCAAGGTGGTAAAGAGACTGTGAAGCACAAAAATCTGTTAACAAGCAGTCACATTGCCGACCCCTATAATTGGAGTAGAAAGGATTGACTTACATCTTGGAATAATGAAGCCTCCACACAAGAACATCATAATCAAGATCAAAGTACCAACAGTTGAGGCAACAACCATAGTTTTGAAGATTGAGGCCAAGAAACGACACAAGGATGTCGAGGCTAGATGCAGACCAAATAGCAGAAGAAACTGGCAGAAAAACCTACAATAATATCCTCATATAGAATATGAATCAGCAGCATAAAAAGGAAATACATTGCTTTTTCTGCATACTTTTCTTCTATGACAACTAGTTTCGACAATCCTTACCTTTGTATTTCAGGACTGAAACCAATAACATAATAAGTTGTAGCTGTCCAAATAAAAGCATCAGCAACTGAAAGTGGAATCTTTAAGAGAGCAGCTGGAATACAATAAGCCCAAGCTGGGTAGAGATAGAATGCTCTTTGTTTGTAAACCACAGGAAGTCTAATAATAGTCAACGAAAGCTCGGCTACACCATTAGTCATGAGTCTAACAAGTGCATAGTACATACAACCCATCAAATAATTAGCATGTATCAAGTCCTCTTTCATCTCAGTACGTAAAAATACTGTCATTGTAATGAACGCGGTGATCAAAAGCTGTGGAAGAAGAGAATTCGACATGTCAAAGTTGGAAACATTTTAGATTTAAGTTGTAAACGCTAGCAACACATAATTAGCAGTGTCAATGACTGATAATTAACCTGTACTGTTTTGAAAACATAGACAAATGAGTTTCGTTTCATCAGAAGCATCTCTCTACCCATGCAAGCTTTGAATAATTCCCATTTTCTCAAAGAGTACTTGCTGAATGATAAGGCATTGCTATGAGACTGTGATTTATCATATGGCTTCGAGAGCTCCTCATCTAACGTCTTGCCTAGATGACTTGCTTTGAACATTTGAGAGAATTGATCCGCTGAAACATAACTGTAAAGAACATCAGCGCGGCACCAGTATTGTGCTTGATCCTTCTTGGAAGTTACCTGTAATTAGTAGAAATCGGAAAAGTTTGAGACATTTAGAATGGAAACAAAAAAGTGGGCTAAAGTAAAACTTGTTTTCACACCTCCTGGAGGAAGTCTGCAACTCCCTTTCTTTCGGGGCACTTGAAACCACAATCCTCAAAATACTGAAGTACACGACCGCAAGGACCATGGTACACAATCTTCCCCTCTGCCATCAATAATACATCATCGAATAGATTGAAAGTTTCGGGTGCTGGCTGAAGAAGTGAGACCAATGCAGTTGCATCTGTGATGTGCACCATTTGCTGAAGATATGTTATTATCTGAAAGGTTGTGGAGCTGTCTAAACCAGTTGATATCTCATCCATAAACAAGGCTTTTGTGGGACCAACAATCATCTCTCCTGCCATGTGAAACAGTCAAATAAAAGCTTGAGCTAAGACAAAGGGAAGATCTATCATAAAAGTTTAGAAGTGTGGTATGTTCTAACAAGAGCAGAATTTGCAATTGAAATTGAATTTTGTTGAGAGAAATTTTCCTTTCCTTTACTACCTGTTGTTAGCCTTTTCTTCTGGCCACCTGAAATGCCTCTTTCCAATGCACTGCCAACCATTATGTCCGCGCAGATATCCAGTCCAAGAATCTAGAGACCATAATGTTAATTTTCATGTCAAATTAGATAGAGAGATCATGTTGGAATCCAGATTGACTTGATAAAAATAAAATAAAATAAGTATTTACCTTCAAAACATAGTCTGTTTGGAGATTTGTTTTCTGCCCTTCAACCGAAATTGCCTGTAAGAATTATATAATCCTCTTCATTACTGTCTCCAGGATTGTGCAAAGAATTACAACAAAAATGATTTGAATGTGTGTATGAGTACCTTCATGTAGGTGTCAACATCAGGATCAGGGACAATTCCGGCTTCCTTTTCTTTTCTGCTAACTTCTATCATTATATCTTTATATCCAGAAACATAGATTGAAGTTCAAATGTTAAAATTCTGGTACTAGCTAGCAGAACTATATATACAGACGATAACACGAAAAAACCTTACCAGCTCTGCTTCCAACACCCTGGCAGCGTGCCGAAAAGTCTATGGATTCCCTCACAGTCATCTCTGGTATGTGCAGGTCATATTGGCTTATATAGGCAGAAGTCTTTTTAGGAACAAACTCATCTAAACGGTATCCATTATAAGAGATTTCCCCTGTCACCTGTAAAAAACAAAAAACAAAATTGAAGAAATAAATATTTATGATTTATGAATATTGTGTTGTAATATTAGAGAGTTGATAAGTATCAAATAGAATTGCATGATCAATTTTGATTAATGATTACTATAAGATGCTTTTCATCATGATTTTGGAAACAGACCTTGAGAGAGGGATCTAGTTTTCCTGCCAAGGCCAATAACAATGTTGTTTTGCCGCAGCCTGGTGGACCGAGAAGAAGAGTGAGCCTGCACTCAAACAAACCCTTCAAAGAGTTCAATAAAAGCTGAACAATTTATATAACTTCGTTGAGAATTTGGTGTGAAATATTACCTTGATGGTTTGATGATGCCACTGACATCTTTTAGAATGCTTAGCTTGGTTTCTTCAGACTTGCTCTTTATTGCCCTTTTGAAAACCTGTTGAAATGATATAAATAACCATTCAATTTGTTGAAATATTTGTTTAGACTTACAGAGAAGAAGCCTATATCTATCTCCAGCTACTCACCAAAAAGGGGTTTGTAAGAGAGTTCCAAAGCGTAGGAAGAGGCTTCCCTCGTACGATCTCACACTCAGCTTCTACAATAAGGTTCTTGTACCTCACTTCCACAGTTGGCAATTTCACGTTGACCCTGCAAGACCAAAAATGATCATTTGCCCACCAAATATCATAGACCATAAATGCATATATACATGTATACATATAGTTTGAACCTGTCTATTCTCTCCTTTAGTTTCTGCAACAACTTGAGATTATCATTCTCAATATGCTTGATGAGCTTCTCAATGAACAAACGCTTTTCGACACCTCCAAGCTTGGTAACATCAGTCACCAGCTTCTTCCCTTCAAACTCATTGTTCCCATTAGTATTTGTTCCTCCTCCATTAACTTGATCATTAGCTTCTGCAGCATCAAACAACGAGGTACGAAGCCGTTTAAAAGTTGGCAATCTTTCAATAGCAGCCCACTGTAACTGAAGCACTTCATCCTCCTCCTCTGCTATAGAATCTGAACCCAATTCATTGCTTGATCCTTGCTTTCTCAACGATGATTTTCTGTTTCTTCCTAGAGTTGTTGATAGTTCCATTTGAACTTTAATTGTATGTTCTGTGACTTCTGCTTTTGAGCAAAGCTGAGATTTATAACTCCCCTAAACCTGTAAGTATTCACAGAAAGCACTTCGATACTATTCCTCAATTGATTTTAAATAAAAAATCAAAATTCTGGTGGAATGTTTTGTGTATCCTGATGTATCCTGATGTATCCTGGTTCACACGGAAAAAGTACTTTCCAGTTTATCACAAGTAAGCACTTTGACAAACGTTTTGACTAGTAAACACTGAGGGGCCATGTTTGTTGGACAGGATCGGATTATTTAAATAACTATGTTTTTTTATTATTTTTTATTTTTTATTTTTATAATATCTATTAATCCGGACCAATATGTTTTTTGAAACCTTTCGCCATTGGTAGGATTCGAGCCATTAACTTAGGAGTCATTTATTCAAGCTCCAAACTCGTCCATCGAACTACACTCATATTGACTTTAAATAACTATATTGACACATCACATGTGTCATATTTATACCACTAGACCACCTCAATTTCCGTCCCCAACACAATCCTTCACATGCTAGACCAGACAAGATGCATGTGGTATGTGCCATGTGGGGGGTGATTCGAGCCGAGACTCCTAGATGGCTGGAGCTGGACCAAACTAAGCTCTGACACTAAACCTGGCAATAATTTAAATTATAAAAATAATACAGAACAATATAAATATATATATAACATTATAAATAAGCATATTATAACTCAATAGTCAATAATAACACATGTCTATTACTAATGTTTAATTAAATTGAATGGACAAATTTAGGGTTTGGGCAAATGACTCACAGGTTAACGGCTCGAATCCTACTAATGGCGAATACTTTCAAAAAAAAATACCTATTCCCAAATTAATAGATATTGTCAAAAAAAAAAAAAAATTAAATTGAAAATAAATGTATGTTAATCCATCCGCATGTGTCACAAAATTAGACTTTAATTCTAATAAATTGATTATTAAAAAAATATTAATCATGAAAACAAACGTATACAAAAATATGTCAAAGGTTGATTCAAGAATCGGAGAAGCTGACCAAACTAATAAAAAGATTTGAATTCCACCTTCAACTTCAAAAAATAAAATAAAAAATAGCAAAGATAAAAAAGTAATTGAATAAAATTGTTTCGCACACTGTAATAAATTGACAAACCAACATTAATGATTATGTTATAATGAAATATTCATATCCATCGCATAAATAAGTAAACATCCGTACTTGAACGGCGATAATTGATGGTATATAACTCACCAAACTATCAATATGTATCATTGCAGTAGAAGAAAATAGCCGATGAAAAAATATTGGTTTATAGGTTAGTTGTTTAAGGTAGACCTAGTAATGGGTCGACTCAAATCAAATACGCGTCAGATGGTAGCTGGATCGAGACAAATTTTAGTCAACCCAAACCTAGTGGTGTCAAAATGTGCCGGGCCTGGAGGGCCCGGCACGGCCGGCCCGCCCAGATTGGTGGGCCGTTCCTGGCACGGCCTGCTTGTAGCGCGGGCCGTGCCAGGCACGGCCCACAGTGTGGCCCGGGCCGGGTCACATTTTATGGCCTGGCGGGCTGGCCCGGAAAGGGCCAAGCCCACCAGGCCGAAAGTTAAATTATTTATTTTATTTTTTTTTACTGTTGAAGTTAAAAAAAAAAAAAAAAAAAATTAATATGGCACGTGCCGACCCGGCCCGGCACATGTGGCACATGCCAGAAGCACGTGTCGGGCCTTCTGTTCATGAAAACGGGCTGGCCCGGCCCGGCACGGTCAATTCCTGTGCCGTGCCAGGTCAAGCCCGTTTTCATAAATGGGCTCATTAGGCACGGCACATGTGGGCCGGGCCGACCCATATTGACACCACTACCCAAACCCACCCATTAGCTTATTAAGTGTGAAAATGTAAACTTAAACACATTCACTAACTTAATAGGAAACCCGAAACCGATCAATTTAACCCATTATTTTATTATTATTATTTTAAATAATTAATAATTTAAATAAAATAAAATGACACAATATAAATAAGCATATTGTAACTCAATAGTCAATAATAACTCATGTCTAAAGTTTAATTAAATTGAAAATAAATGTATGTTAATCCATCCGCATGTCTCATAAAATTAGACTTTAATTCTAATAAATTGATTATTAAAAAAAATATATTAATCATGAAAACAAACGTATACAAAATTATGTCAAAGGTTGATCGTTGATTCAAGAATCGGAGATGCTGACCAAACTAACAAACAAATTTGAATTCCATCTCAACTTTAAACAATAAGAAAATCGAACACGTGTTTGATAGATGTAACTCACCAAACCCTCAATATAGCAGAAGAAAATAACCGATAAAAAAAATATTGGTTTATAGGTTAGTTGTTTAGGGTGGTTTTGTTTTATACATACAAACGGGATGTAAAATAATTAATAGTTATAATATTATTCACCCGATTACTTTTTCCACGCATCGTTAATGGTTAGCATCCACAATGGTCTCTAAAAAGAGACCCGTTTCACAAGACCCATTTTGTTTTTGATAAAATGGTGCCACAATAGGATCCACATAAAGGGATCTAAAAGTGGGCTCCACCCAAGTAGACCCAAATAGAGTTTCAAATTTAGAACTCAATTTAAGTCTTGCCCAATGATTGGAGTTAGGTTCTCAACCCTCTCCAATCATTGGATTGGGCTTATATATATGTATAATTTAAATTAAAATATATAATTATTAATTTAAAAATATATATATAATGAATATATATATAAATTTAATATATATATTTCAATTATTTAAATTTAAATATATTATTATTAATTTTAATAATTATATACATAATGACAAAATATAAATAAATTTAATTAGGGGTGAGCGTTTAATAGATCGGTACACTTTTCAAGTGAACCGTTAAAAAACTGATAATATCCGGTTTTTTTAAAAGTGAACCGATCCGATAAAATTGAAAAGTGTGAACCGATCAAAAACCGATTGAATCGTCGGAACAGTCGAAAACCAGACCGAAACTGAACCGAACCGTCGGAACCGCCAAACCCGAACCGTCGGGTCTGAACACCAGACCAGAACCGTCGGAATCGCTAAAACCGAACCGGAATCGAGGAACCGGAACCGAGGAACCGGAACCGAGGAACCGGAACCAAACCTTCAAAACCGGAACCAAAACCGAACCTTCAAAACCGGAACCAAAACCGAACCTTCAAAACCGAAATCGGAACCGATTTTGAAGGTTCGGAATCGAACCGAAACCGACGTCATGTCTAATCGTATACAATATTTTGTTTTAAATATTTATTTTTATTGTTGATGTAATTCAATTGTGATAATTTTAAATTAATAATTTTTTTATTTTAAATTAATTATAATTTGTTAAATAATTATTGATAGTGTTGATATTTAAAATATATTATATAATTTATTTATTAATATATATATATATAATATTTTAAAGAAGAGTAATGATTATTTGGAAAAAAGTAAAAAAAGTGGATCCACTTTCTCTTTTTTTAATTTATTCTCTTTTTTTACTTTAGCCTCATTGTGGGGAAAAGAGACTCAAATAAATAGGACCCAAATGGGAAGACCCATTATTTGAAAACAAGACTCATATTTGATGATGTGGCAAAAATGGGTCTTGTGTTTGGGTCTCCACCATTATAGGTGAGGCTATATCAACTTGAATTTATGACTTCACCCATTTACTTTTTACATTCATCATTAAAAATGGAATATCAATCATACACCTTGTGGTAGCCAAAAATGGTCCATAGGCCCAAAGGAGCAAAACTCAGACTTATGTTACCTTGGCCCAAACTTGAGATAGCCCAGCAGGAATTGCAACAGATTGATTTGGTCGTCTGAAGACCAAGTCAGCCATGAGTAAGTAGCGAGATTCTGGGGGAGAAAATCTCTCCCAGAATCTCGCCCACAATCCACCCACGATCCTACCTATCTGTTTCAAACGGTAACCAGGCTTTGCCTATAAATAGAAAAGCATTTTCTTAGGAAAAGGGATATGAAAAAACAAGCTTACTAAAGCGTACTGAAACTCTGCCTGAAAGAATCACGGTCACCGGAATCCAATATTTACGATCCTCCTTTCCTTTTTCGTTCATTTTCTTTTTCATCTGTTTTGTTCTTGATTTCTTTGTTGCAGGTTCAATATACAGCACATTTCCAGGTCGATCGACCAAGTTATTTTGCAGGGATATTAGTCAATCGACCACATCACCAACAACTCAACCCAAGTTGCATTGGGCCCAACGAAACGTAACCCGATCCACATCGATTGTAGGTCGACCCCCTACACACCTCATAAAATTGGAGTTTGATCAGATAGACTTTCCAAATTCATTCATTTATTTTGTTGGATTTGGATCCTATCCTCATATTAACTGTCATTATCTTCAAAATATGTTGACATGTGTCTAATAAGTAAAGCAATGGCCTGGATTAATTCTATTTATTTGGTAGAGTAAAGACATCAAAATTAATCCTAGTCATTGATTTGTGAGAGTGCTAAATTCACTCTCTCAATCTACTTTCTCAACACGGTCTCTCTGTTCATGTGTTGACATGTGGACAGTAATAAATGTTTTACATTAAAAATATAACCTTTATAAATAGCCTACTTTTTCATTTTATTTACAATACAAACCAACAACTAATTTCCTAGATTACCCTTCTTCTTTTAATACCAATTTTTAATATATATATATATAAGGTCTGTTTTTTTTTTTTTTTTTTTTTTTTTTTTTTTTTTTTTTTTTTTAAGTTCCATCAGGTCTTAGTTAACTCTAACTCTCAAAATTTACAAACTTTGTACAACCTCTTTTTTTTTTTTTTTCTATATATATTTGTTATTACTTATGTAGATCACAAAATTTAACATGAACACTAATCAATGTGTGTGAATCACATACTCCTTTTCTTTATGCAAAAGAAAAAGAAAAGAAAAATACCAAGCAAAAAAAGCCAACATGACTTCTTCTTTTTTCCTTTTCTTGGGTCCAAAGTTGGGTCGTTACCTGGACAGGATTGAAAAGGTCCATTAAAATATATTTCTTTCATATTCAAATCAAACTGTTATTATACCTTTTACTACCAACCCTGTCCAATCTCCAATGAACACCTTTTCTTTTCAATGAAGAATTCTTTCATTGATATTCATATCCTTTATCTCTTCTTTTTTTCTTCACTGTCGGAGGCTTACAAGTTACAATTAACTCATAAGGCTACCATGTTAAGTTAGTGTGACACTAAAATTAAGCTTGATAGTTGACTTATTGAAGAGTAAGGAAACCCGAAACCGATCAATTTAACCCATTATTATTTTATTATTATTATTTTAAATAATGGGAGAATCGCAAATACCCCCCAACTTTTAAGCTAATGGCAAATTAAACCCTCTGGTTTGAACAATCAGCAAACAACCCCCTACCGATAAGAACCCTTGCATTTTTTGCTACATGTAGGGGGTTATTTGCTGATTTGTAGGGGGTTATTTGCTGATTGTTCAAATTTGTAGGGGGTTGTTTGCTGATTGTTCAAACCAGAGGGTTTGATTTGCCATTAGCTTAAAAGTTGGGGGGGTATTTGCGATTCTCCCTTAAATAATTAATAATTTAAATTATAAAAATAATACAGAACAATATAAAAATATATATATATATTTGAATACTAATGACACAATATAGATAAGCATATTGTAACTCAATAGTCGATAATAATTCATGTCTAAAGTTTAATTAAATTGAAAATAAATGTATGTTAATCCATCCGCATGTGTCACAAAATTAGACTTTAATTCTAATAAATTGATTATTAACAAAATATTAATTAATCATGAAAACAAACGTATACAAAAATATGTCAAAGGTTGATTTCAAGAATCGGAGGTGCTGACCAAACTAATAAACAAATATGAATTCCATCTCAACTTTAAATAATAAGAAAATTTAAATATATAAAAGTAAATGAATAATATTGTTTCGCACACCATAATAAATTAACAAACCAACATTAATGGTTATTGTATGATGAAATATTTATATCCATTGCATAAATAAGTTAACAGTCGTAATGATTGCATGTGTTGGGAGTCTTTTTGTTTTTCCTGATGTTTTATGTTTCAGTTTTTTGTGGCATGTACATCATTGTTTTTGTTGGGAATGTTTTGCTTGATTTTTGAGCTTTTCCGGTTTTTGTTACTTTTCATTTTATTCTTTTTATTATTATATGGATGAATACTGATTAGGAATTTTTTTTCAACATATGATTTTAATTACCTAACCCATTAATAAGCCAATCTAATTGAATTTGTGTCGAATTAGTGTGTTGGATGTAATTCTACCAGGCAAACCATGAACACTAATGCCAATAAAGGCGTAGTTCAGCTGGTAGATGGAGGAGCTTGAGGTTTGGACAAATGACTCCCAAGTCAACGGCTCGAATCCTACCGATGACAAAAACTTTAAAAAATACCGTTTATAAAAAATAATAATAAATAAATAAATAAACATGAACACTAACCAATGTGTGTGAATCACGTAGTCCTTTTCTTTATGCAAAAGAATAAGAAAAGAAAAATGCCAATCTAAAAAAGCCGACAAGACTTCTTCTTTTTTTCCTTTTCTTGGGGTCCAAAGTTGAGTCATTACCTGGACAGGATTGAAAAGGTCCATTAAAGACTTTTTTTTTTTTTTTTTGAAGGAAAGTCCATTAAAGACTTAAAGTATATTTCTTTCATATTCATATTTCTTTTTCTTTTTTTTCCTTTGTTTTTTGAGAGAATCATAGGGTATGAATATTGACACCCATAAAACTTATTAGTACACCCATTTTTATAAGTACACCCATGTCTAAAATTTAAAAATTAAATATTACTATAAACACCTATCATAATGCCAATAGTACCCTTATTGAAATAAATATATTCATTTTAATATATATTATTTATAAACCTCTTAAATTATTATCACACCCAATTTATAAGAAAAATCATATTATTTTTGGAATTAAATCATCTTTTAATGATAGTCCAATTTATTTTTGGAAATATCTCGAATGTAGGAGCTTTATAAAAGGGAATAAGATTTTTAATTTGGAGTTTTCTTATTTATACAACTATCTTAAAAATAATAATAAAAAAAAACTAAATAAAAAAATAAAAAAAAATCTTATTGACATCATTGGCTATCTTTAAAAAAAAAAAAAAAATGTTGATATTTACCGCTATAGTTAAAAAAAAAAAAATGTTGTTTTTTTGTTAAAATTTATAACTATACATAAAAGAAAAACAAAAACAATATGATAATCATGTGATGATGAGAAAATTTGATACTTGAAATAAAATTAGAGTTTAATTAAGGTTTATCATAAGTTTTTTTTTTTTTTTTTTTTTTCAAAGGTAAGGTTTTTTTAATCAAGAAATATAGTTGAAGATATGAGTGTAATTAATGAGTGTATATACTATTTGGTTTATTTTTAATTAAAATAACTTGTCCTTATTGGTAAATTTCTATTGGAATGTTTTTGTAATAAAATTTTTTTAAAAAATATGGGTATACTAATAAGTTTTATGGGTGTCAATATCAGCTCCCGGAATCATATTCATTAATTCATATTTCTTAAAGCCTTTGTAATTTTAATTACACTAAAATTAAGCTTGATAGTTGACTTATTGAAGAGTTCACTCTTCTGGGCCCACGTGTATGAACTAAATCTTTTTTTTTTTTTTTTTTTTTTTAAGGGATTTTGTTAATATATATATATATATATATATGGAGCACACAACTTAAAGTCAATTATCATTACTAATAATCGGTTAAAAACATAATTTTATAATTGAGTACCTATAATTTTAGATTGATGATATTGACACCCCTTAAAAACTGTATGTACATCCATTTCGTAATTACACCTATCAAAAATTTTAAAAAATCTCTAAATTGTAAATAAACCTCACTTAATACCAAAAATACCCTTTATTTAATTATAATGTATTGTAATTTTATAAGTACACACCACATATAACTATTATTATTATTTTATTTAACTAACTTTATTGTTATTTCAAATTTTGTTGTTATATTTAATTCTCTTACCATTCCTTCTTTTCCCTATTTCTTTTCTCTTCTCGATTTTTTTAAAATCAAACTCCATTTTTTACTATTTATTTTTCGTTAAAAATCCATTTTATGATTTTTTTTTTTTTTTTTTAAGTTTATTGAAGAACCACTTTCTATTTGAGAGAGTTGTAGGGATGCAAGATTTGTGCTATGTTCTAATTGATGTGGAAGTAGATATGAGTTAAATGATATTTCAAAAAAAAAAAAAGATATGTGCTCATGAAATTGAAGAGCATCTAATATATATATATATATATATTTTTACAAAAAAGAACATCTAATATTGATAAATAAATAAATAAAAAGTATAAAGTGTGTTTGAAATAAAAAACAAATATAGATAATATAGTTAATTTAAAAGTCAGTTTATATACATAATGATTCTATTCTTCTAATAAAAATAATAAAAATTAATTTAAAATTTACCTTTTCACAACCAAATTTGTCTCATGTTTTTTTATTCATTTTCCATACTTAGCAATCAATTTGTATTTCCTTAAAAGAGATTGAAAATATATTTAAAAGAGAATCTAGGGTTTATTAAAATGGAAAGAGTTTTAATGATATATATATATATATTAATATCAAACCATTAATAGGAAGAAATTTTTTTATAAAAGATTAACCAAGTTGATTGTGGGGCAATGGCAAAGCGCCCCCATGATGGTCAAATCGTTTGGGCACTGCCCGAATTCGAGCTAGCTCTGGAGCAACACTTGGCTAGGCCTTGTCCCATGCCTCCCGGGCCAAGCTAGGATTAGTCTCACTCGTTAACGATTGGTTGCCGATCGGAGTGAAGGATACCTCGTAGAATTACCACAAAAAAAAAAAAATATATATATATATATATAAAAGATTAAAATAGGAAACTAATTAATAATTATTGGTGGGTGTACTAGCAAACAATTAGTTATTTTAGTAATTTTATTCAAGGGTGATATTAAATTTTTAAAAACATACTAATTCGAGGTGTACATACAGTTTTTAAGGGGTGCAAATATTGTCACTCATAATTTTATCTCTTTACCAAATAAAGTCTGCTGATGATAGATAGGGCCCATTTTGAATATAGCCACTACTCCTTTTTATTTTTATTTTATTGCATACCCACTATTTTTTTTTTTTTAATGTCTATGATGTTGTTGTGAAATCAATGCGCATCACATGCACGCCTAATAATGTTATGTTATGAGATATTTCCAAACAAAAAATGACCAATTAATGTGATGCACATAGTATATATATGATGCAATATGGATGATGTAACAATTACAATGTGATGATATGGACTTATGGGGTCCTTCTCTAAATGAAATAAATAAATCCTTTCAATAATTTAATTTTCTTAAAGTTGTCATATATATATATATATAATATTCATAAGGTTGAGATTTGATATCTAGATTTGCATTAATATTAGTGATAGATAATGAGTAATGACTTATCTTTACTTATCTCCATATTATAATGACAAGTTTCTGGCTTGTTCTTTTCTTATCAACATCAGAGAGAGTTTTGGTGAGAACACTATTTAACCATTACCCCCTCATAAATGGATGATATGTATCTATGGAGGGGGTAAATTTGTCCAAACATAGTTATCTTGTGGACAAATTTAACCCACCATAGACACATGTCATCTTTCTTTTGGGGGGGGGGGGGGGGGGGGGGGGTGGGGGGTGGGTGGGTGGGTGTAATAACTACCCTCCTTGTAGGGGGCCTGAGCAAAAATGGACTCGTTTTTGATACCGATTCTAATAAGCTGGAGCATATCCTTCAATTGAAAGTCTGTTTCCTTTCACATGTAAATTTCAACCATAACCTTAATGTGAATACAATTCAGGTACGCATCAAAAATCACTGTAAACTTTTAAGTCACATATCTTCACATTCAAGAAAATGAGTGTAGTGTGTTTCTAATCTAAACAAGTTGATTCTCTTCTTCAAAGATGAAAATGTCACCCAAAAAAAGTGAATTATATTCCTTTTATATATGTACTCAAAACCATCATCGGTGAAGTCTTGCAATCATATGCTTGATACAGATACTGATATTCCCAAATCAGATAACATCATGTAGAAATTAATTAAGCAGAAGTATTCCTATATTTGAAAAATCTCTCTTTATTATTCAATCTGTGCTCCATCAACTTTTCTCAAGCATGACAATGTCAAAACAGCTCCTAGCTTTCAATTTATGGCTTCTCATTTGTCTCCTCAGCTCTAATATCAACACAGGTTCCTGATTGTCTATATGTTATAAATTTTTTGCTCCATATTTTTGAAATTTTTTAGAAAGCCTTAATAAAATGTCTTATATTTGCAATTCTATGCAGATACCAGAAGTTAAGTGAAGACTAACGTTATCACCGATAAGTGTAGATGTTAACTCCAATAACATCACATTTTCCATTTTTCTTGCCTACAGAATATGTTGGAAGATAAATGTTTTAATTTCTCGACAAGAAGAAGAATCAAACCATTCATAGTATTAATCAAGGGCATCAAAATTGTGATACCTCACCAGCTCCTGAGAATCACTTGACATACTCTTCGTTAACACTATTTATTGCCTGAAAAAGTAACCTGCTAATCAAGTAAATTGTAATCAATAACTGGCCGAAAGGTGCATATTATCAGGATTTTATGACCAAAATAACATCTCCATAAATGAAGCAGTAGTACTTGTTTAAATTGACTTCAATCCTGGGTTGGGGGTTCATCATCATCAAATGGGTTGAAATTTCATCAGAAATATCTGTAAAAGAGAGAGTTGATTTCTTGTCACTTGCACTTGAAATGGAAATGCCAACCGAAAGATTTGTCATTAGACTTCATTGGAACTACAGAGACCTGGAAATTAATTATCAAGCAATTGAACAGAACAGATTCGGCGAAATCTTGTAAATATCTCCCACAAGCTAGACATGAAGCGCCGGTTTTCGATTTTGTCGACGGCTTTGCATCTTTCAATTGAGGCCTTGGATTCAAGTGCAGTGCTTTTTCTCCATTGATTTTATATGTCTATCGAAAATCAAAGAAAGCAAAAGAATTGGAACAAATCACTCTACTTAATTAATTACCCACACTAATCAATTTCAATTGAACCATAACAGCTATTCAATGATGAAATCAATACCCACACTAATCAATTTCAATTAAACCATAACAGTTAATTCTCATAGAGCATACCCATAACCTACAATTCAATGATCATTCAAATATAATTCGATCCACAACTCAATCTGAAAAGAGAAGGAAAAAAAAAAACTTATCTGGACCACTAATCAATTATTTACTGCAATGGATATCAAAAAAATTGGTAATAAACTATCACAGTAGCATATTTTGCTGATCATATAAAAATTTGAAAATAAAACTATATAATTTCTGGGTTTGATTCAGATAATGAGGTACTTACAGATGGATTAGAAGGATCGGATTCTGGATCCCGATTGAAATTGATTAGTGTGGGTAATTAATTAAGTAATCAAGATGCTTTTGCATGTCCTGTAGTCGAAACGACGTCGTGGTGTTAGGAGCTAGTAAGAGGAATCACAATTTTGATGCTCTTGAATAATACTGTGATGGTTTGATTCTTCTTCTTGTAGAGAAATTAAAACATTTATCTTCTAATGTATTCCGTAGGCAAGAAAAATGGAGGATGTGATATCCTTGGAGTTAATATCTACACTTATTGGTGATAACGTTAGTCTTCGCTTGACTTCACAAGTATCAATTACTCTCTAAAAAATTATGTGGTTGCAGGAATCTAATCTATAACGATCCAAATGAAAGAGATTTAGTGATCTGAATTACCATACCATAGATATAAAAAGTCTTACAAATTTTGGTAAAAAGTCTTGATTGAGGAATTTTATCATGTTAAGTTAATGTGATATGAGACTAAGCTTGATAGTTGACTTATTGACCAGTTCTCTCTACTAGGCTTACGTGTATGAACTCGTAGGTTCGTAGAATGGGCCCAAGCCCAAAAGGTCAATTATCGGTGCTAATAGATATAATTTTATAATTGAGTACCTACCTACAATTCTATCTCTTTACCAAATAAAGTGTGCTGACTGCTGATGATTGATAGGGCCCATTTTGAATATAGCCACTACCCTTTCTATTGGGGGAATTACACATATACCCTCAAGGTTTGATGAAATTGCATAAATATAGCAGTTTTGGCTATATACACACAAACTTCCCTTAACATTTGAAAATTATTGCATAAACATCCCCTGCCATTAGATGGATCCATTAGTCAATGGTCAAAAGAGTAAAAAGTTTAAAATACCCTTTATTTTAATTTTAAATAAACTAAAAAATTAAAAAATAAGATTAAAAAAAATATATAAAATATTTTAGATAACATGAATGTATCTTAAATCTGAAACCTGGAAAAAAAAAATCATCTTTACAAATAAAAAAAAAATAGTTTTTTAAACAATTTAATAATAAATAAATTTTAAATTTTAAATTTATTTAAAATCAAGGGGGAATTGCACAAACAATTTTTTTTCCAACTTTCTAATTTAAGATACAATTATATTTTCTAAAAGAATTTTTAATATTTTTTTTATCTTATTTTTGAATTTTGAATTTTGTTTAAAATAAAAATATAGGGTGTTTTAGACTTTTTACATGTTTGACCATTGACTAACGGATCCATTTAACGGTAGGGGATGTTTGTGTAACAATTTTCAAATGTTGAGGGAAGTTTGTGCGTATATGGTCAAAACTGTCATATTCGTGCAATTTTATCAAACCTCGGGGATGTTTGTGCAATTCCCCCCTTTTTTTTAGCATACCCACTATTTTTTTTTTTAAATGTCTATAATGTTGTTGTGAATTCAATGTGCATCACATGCACGCCCAATAATGTTATGTTATGAGATATTTCCAAACAAATAATGACCAATTAATATGATTCACAAAGTATATATGATGCAATATGGATGTTGTAACAGTTATAATGTGATGTTACGGGGACCTTCTTTAAATAAAATAAATAAATCTTTCCATTAATTTAATTTTCTTAGAAGTTGATATGTATATATAATATTCGTAATTACATTCAACGGTTGAGATTTGATATATATTTGGATTTGTGTTGACATTCAACTTTTCTTAGGCATGACAAAGTCAAAACAGCTCATAGCTTTCATTTTATGGCTTTCTCATTTGTCTCCTCACCTCTAATATCAACACAGGTTCCTGACTGTATATATGTTATCAAATTTTGGCTTCATATTTTTGAAATTTTTTAGAGTCTTAATAAAGTGTCTTAAATTTGCAATTCTATACAGAGGACAGAAGGATAGCAGCAGCAAATGAAGGTAATCACGTATGGTTTCGACACCCTTTTTGATTAAGTTACTAGCCGACTAATTTTCAGAACCACATTGCTTTCAATGAGAAAAAAAAAAAAAAAAAATTGTGTCAGGATCATTGAGACTACTACTAGTGAATTTCATGTAAACATCGAAATCCTCCTGTAATTTGGCAGGTTGGAGGATTTCCGCTTTTCGGCTTGAACAATGAGCCTGTGACGCGTAAGCTTCCAAATCATGAACATAAACTTAACAGGGCTATCACCAGGTTATAATATGCTCAGGATCAAATATATTTTGTTTCACTTTTATATAAGTTACCTTGTATGCAACATTCATTTTTTTTTGTTTTTTTTTTTTTCATCTGATTCATCAAATCTTAACATTTTTCAATCACCAAGCAAGAAGCACTCAGTTTCTGGACTCCAATAAGGTCCCTCTATTTCCTCGACTCCTGGACTTCCGGGTCCCTCCATCTCCTAAGAATTCAATGGTACATTTTTCTAATTATTCCATGCAAACAGCTCAGAACTGTGAAGAATTTTGATCAGAACCTAATATGCATGTAAGCATTGATGTCGTTATAATAACGCGTCTTGTTTTGTTTTGTTTTTCAGTTGGTGCAGGCAAGCAGGGCCGGTCTTGACTTTGACCCAGGGTGAAAATCTAAAATAGAGTCTTTTGTTCATATTCATTATTAAAAAAAATATTTATATCACTTTTGCTGAAATTTAATGGTATTTATTGAATTTTGAAGTAATTTTTTCCATGGATGATATAAAGAATGAAAAAAAAATTGAAATTTTTTGAGTACAAAAACTATTTCTTTTCCGACTTTTTTTATGATATGTATAAACTTAAAGAATAACGAAATATAAGGAAAAAATAATTCTTAAATCTGAAAAATTCTTAAATTTTTATTAGGTGTATATTTTAATTTTCTTATGACATATGCAAAAGAACGGGCTCTACACTGGTGAGTGGTGCCAGTAGTGAGACTTGGAGATTGAGATTCGAGAGAGATTATAACGAGCCAACTGTAAGTGAACAAATGTCACTATACGCGTGAAAGCGTTGCCGGATAGAACACAAACAAACATAATAACAAAGAAAATGTAAGATGAAGAGAAGTAATTACGTAGGACTAATAGGTCATAGTTACTGTTATATGGTAATTTTGGTCATAGATGCCACATTGGACACAGTCAAAGTAGTCAAGAGTTGAAGACGTGTGATGACATGTTAGAGACAAACTATGCATATTGGGAAAACCCTTTGGTTCCCCTCAAATATGGTTTCTCAGGATGGGTTTTCCAGGATATATGGTTTCTCCAGGCAAAACTTGGTGGACAAGGAAGCCCTACTAGGTAGTGGCATGTGACAGAATAAGAGAGATAAATCAAAATGAAGGTACACTAATGCTGTGTTTGGTAAAAGGGAAAGATGAAGGAAGGGAGAGGGTTGGAGGGAGAGCTTTAATCCCTTGTTTGGTTGGAGGGAGAAAAGAGGGGAGAGGAGGAGAGAAGAGAGAGCTCTTCCTTCTAGGCCCACCATTTTGGATCCGCCCAATGATGGGCGGATGAGAAAGGAGGGAGAGTGAATGGAGGGCAAAAATAAAAATGCCCTCCAATTTTATACTACCCTCCAATTTTTTTAAAGGGTAATATAGTAATTTTATAAATTATATATCAATCCATTCATTCAACTCTCTTTTCAATACCAAACAACATGAAAGATATATGTTATCATTCTCATCCTTCCTACTCTCTCTCCTTCTTAATTTAACCATTCCCCATACTCTTTCTCCCTCCTACCAAACATAGCCTAAGGCATGCCCCATAGGGTTAGAATCACATAGTGGCATATCAGTATGTGTCAGAGAAATGATCATCCCTTATTGGCTGAAGAGAAACCACGCGCAGAAAGCCTGTCCTCTCACTGACATATTAAGGCGTGTAAGAAACCACGTCTGACAGGGACAGCCTAGCACATTTGTCTCATCTCCTTTGTTTAAAGAGGATTATAGATTAGTTTAAGGGGGAGACGAAATGGAGAACATAGTAAGATGATGAAGACATACAACACATAATACACATCCGCGAGAGAGAAAGAGAGAGAGAGAGAGAGAGAGAGAAATAAATCTTTACACTTATCTTCTTCGGAGATTACTACCCACCTTCGAGATAAATACTTGGAGATGTGGTCTTATGAAGCCATCTCTCATGATAAAACACAACGCCCCCTCTCTCTAAAAGTCCAGATCTGACTTGATCATTAGAGTGGCATCGACGAGATGCCAACACCTATTCAAACTTGTTTTTTCTTTGTTTACAGGGAAAGCAAATATCGCCTTGCAGGCCTTTCAATGGAGACTGCATACCGTTGTCAAGATCCTTTTAGAGAAACCACTTACTACTGCATGGGGCACCTGCCCAAGGTAAATGAGTTTTCTTCCCTATTGTTTACATATGAAAGTATTCGCCCGATTATAAATGTCAAAATACTAACTTAAGACATTAGAAGTGAAACGCCTGATTTCCCTACCAAACTTTCTTTGTTTTGTGAGGTTTTCTACAAGATTCCTACAAGAAGGGAAACGGTTCCCACCACGAGGAGTCTTCACCGTTCTTTTCTCACTCGAGCATCCTTAATGATTGACTATCAACCCGAGATCGGTTTGACCATATCCAGCTAGCTGTTGAAAGTCCACTTCATCTGATGTGGCGAGGAGATATTTGACTCTTTGACCGTTGGCGAGATTTTGCCGTCAATAGTTTCCTCTTTCCCAAAGATTGTTGTAGGGTTCGGCAGGAACCTCCGATTTCAAACTCAGGTTTACTAAGCGGGTTTGGAAGATTTCTGGACTTTCAAAAGTAAATAAATACAAGCACATACATTGAAAATAAAGACATAATTGAGAACCTTAAAATTGATAAATATATTCTCTTTCATCAAATCCCAAACAAAGGGTCAATTCTTACGTGAAAACATTGTAAAAAAAAACTACTATTACAAAGTATTCCAAAACATCCATAAAATCAAACTGAGAAAAGGTTAATACAAATACAACTCAAGATCTAACAAAATGACCTCTCTTGAATCCCGGGTTATCCAGAATTAATTGCAGTAGTTTAAAAAAAAAAAAAAAAAAAAAACTTAAGATCTTATATTGCATAGAGACATGAAAGCAGAAATAAATCAAAAGATATAAAATGGTAGCTAGAAAGAAATGAAACCTTCTCTAACAAGGAGACCAAACATGAGAACAAAAAGGCCAACTCCAATGCACTGTGTTGAAGACATGAGAGTCTGTGAATATGCAGACAAAGTGATCACCGCTCCAACCAATCCAATCAAAAGAGAACTCGTATTCTGATTCATCTTCTCTGCTAATTCCTTCTTGTTGATTTTTCAAGAATGGTAGATTAAATGCTGGGAGAGTTTATAGAGAGCCAATAAATTGCAAAAGTCAACTCTTAGGTGGCGTGATTGATCTTTGATCAAAAGATGAAGACACTTTTTTATTATTAATTATATAATCAAAATCATGAATAGGTATTGCTCACTCACTTTGAAGATTATTATACATATTCACATTTTTGCCATTTCTATAATGTAAGACAAGTCAATGCTTAGAGGGGATCAATCGATCAAGTCGCATCATTATTTTATTTAGGGATATTATCATTTTCCTCCTTGAGGTTTTCCTCATTAGACACTTTGCTCCCTTTAGTTTCAGCAATGACCATTTTCCCCATTGAAAATGAAATTATTTGCCATTTCCTCATTTCCGTTAGATTTTCAGTCTAAAAAGTTAATTTTCACGTTAAAAGATATTTTTACCCTTCAAAATTGAACTTACATGGGTTTGAAAACAAAAAAAAATTAATGAATTTTTTTTTTTTTTTTTCTAAAATGGATCTCCACTAGCATCCACATCTTTGGGATGGATGATGGAGATTAAAAGATATTATAAAAGCAAAAAAAAAAAAAAAAAAAAAAAAAATGATGGTGGAGACTTATCCAATCTAGATCTCCACCATCTAAACCAAAAACCCAAAGGGCCAGAAGATCACCACCACTTGAATTGAACCAAACCTACAACACCATCATTACCAACCACCAAACCCAGAATAAACCCACCCAAAATCCAAAAAACCACCAAATAAAAAAAAAATAATAAAAAAAAAAAAAAAAAAAACCGAAATACTATTCTACCTTTATTATAATAAAAGGAATTACTAAATACCCTTAAAATAAACATTATAAAAAGACAATTGATTTAATAAAATTCAATAAATAATAACAAATTAATATATATATATATATATATAAACAAAGGTGCCCTCGACAAGGAGGCCATCCTCAATGGCCTTCTCGACAAGAGGAGGTTTGCAACCTCCTCCCATATTTGAAAAAAAAACCATGCACCTCCATCTTTAGAGGGATGGATAGGAGGAGGCCTTTTCCAAAGAAATTGAGGAGGTTGATTAATTCACAGTATTAATCAAGAGCATCAAAATTGTGATACCTCACCATCTCCTGAAAATCACTTGACATACTCTACATTAACACTATTTTTTGCCCGAAAAAGTAACCTGCTAATCAAGTAAATTGTAATCAATAAATAGCCGAAAGGTGCATATTATCAGGATTTTATGACCAAAATAACATCTCCATAAATGAAGCTGTAGTACTTGTTTAAATTGACTTCAATCCTGGGTGGGGGGTTCATCATCATCAAATGGGTTGAAATTTCATCAGAAAAATCTGTAAAAGAGAGAGTTGATTTCTTGTCACTTGCACTTGAAATGGAAATGCCAACCGGAAGATTTGTCATTAGGCTTCATTGGAACTACAGAGACCTGGAAATTATCAAGCAATTGAACAGAACAGATTCGGCGAATCTTGTAAATATCTCCCACAAGCTAGACATGAAGCGCTGGTTTTCGATTTCGTCGACGGCTTTGCATCTTTCAATTGAGGCCTTGGATTCAAGTGCAATGCTTTTTCTCCATTGATTTTATATGTCTATCGAAAATCAAAGAAAGCAAAAGAATTGGTACTTAATTAATTACCCACACTAATCAATTTCAATTGAACCATAACATCTATTCAATGATGAAATCAATACCCACACTAATCAATTTCAATTAAACCATAACAGTTAATTCTGATAGAGCATACCGATAACCTACAATTCAATGATCATTCAAATATAATTCGATCCACAGGACCACAACTCAATCTAAAAAGAAAAGAAAAGAAAAAAAAAATACTTATCTGGACCTCTAATCAATTATTTACTGCAATGGATATCAACAAAATTGGTAATAAACTATCAAAGTAGCATATTTTGCTGATCATATAAAACTATACGATTTCTGGGTTTGATTCAGATAATGAGGTACTTACAGATGGATTAGAAGGTTCGGATTCTGGATCCCGATTGAAATTGATTAGTGTGGGTAATTAATTAAGTAATCAAGATGCTTTTGCATGTCCTGTAGTCGAAACGACGTCGTGGTGTCAAGAACCCTACATCCCCAATCTTGATGCTCTTAAATAATACTGTGAAGGTTTGATTCTTCTTTTTTGTAGAGAAATT
This sequence comes from Acer campestre, assembly GCA_954870605.1. Taxonomy (NCBI): domain Eukaryota; kingdom Viridiplantae; phylum Streptophyta; class Magnoliopsida; order Sapindales; family Sapindaceae; genus Acer; species Acer campestre. The sequence continues at coordinate 414,111 of OX940811.1, forward strand.
AAAACATTTATCTTCCAATGTATTCCATATGCAAGAAAAATGGAGGATGTGATGTTCTTGGAGTTAGTATCTACACTTATTGGTGATAATGTTAGTCTTCGCTTGATTTCACAAGTATCAATTACTCTCCTGAAAATTATGTGGCTGCAGAAATCTAATCTATCATGAACCAAATGAAAGAGATTTGGTGATCTGAATCCAACCCTTTATCTATTTGTTTTCGATCTTACATATATAAGGAGTTTAGGATTACCCTACCATAGCTATAAAAAGCCTTACAAATTTTGGTAAAAAGTCTAGATTGAGGAAATTTATCATGTTAAGTTAATGTGACATGAAATTAAGCTTGATAGTTGACTTATTGACGAGTTCTCTCTTCTAGGCCTACGTGTATGAACTTGTTAGGTTCGTAGAATGGACCCAAGCCCAAATCTATCTTTCTTAAGGTCAATTATTGATGATAATAATCGGTTATAGATATAATTTTATAATTGAGTACCTACAATTTTATCTCTTTTACCAAATAAAGTGTGCTGACTGCTGATGATTGATAGGGCCCATTTTGAATATATCCACTACCCTTTTTATTGGGGAGAATTACATAAACATTCTCGAGATTTGATAAAATTACATAAATATGACAGTTTTGGCTGTATACACACAAACTTCCCTCAACATTTGAAAATTGTTGCATAAACATCCCCTACTGTTAAATAGATCCTTTAGTCAATGATTAAAAGTGTAAAAAGTTTAAAATACATTTTATTTTTATTTTAAATAAACTAAAAAAATTAAAAAATAAGATAAAAAATAAAAAATAAAAAAAATTTAGATAACATGAATGTATCTTAAATCTGAAATCTGGAAAAAAAAAATTATCTTTACAAATTAAAAAAATAATAATTTTTTAAACAATTTAATAATAAATAAATTTTAAATTTAAATTTATTTAAAATCAAGGGGGGACTACACAAACAATTTTTTTTAAGATGAATTTTTTTTTCCAAATTTCTGATTTAAGATACAATCATATTTTCTAAAAGATTTTTTAATATTTTTCTATCTTATTTTTGAATTTTGAATTTTGTTTTAAATAAAAATATAGGGTATTTTAGACTTTTTACACGTTTGACCATTGACTAATAGATCCATAGGGGATATTTGTGCAAAAATTTTCAAATGTTGAGGGAAGTTTGTGCATATATGGTCAAAACTGTCATATTCGTGCAATTTTATCAAACCTCGGTGGGTGTTTGTGCAATTCCCCTTCTTTTTTTTTTTTAGCATACCCACTATTTTTTTTAATGTCTATAATGTTGTTGTGAATTCAATGTGCATCACATGCACGCCCAATAATGTTATGTTATGAGATATTTCCAAACAAATAATGACCAATTAATGTGATGCACATAGTATATATGATGCAATATGGATGATGTAGCAGTTATAATGTGATGTTATGGAGACCTTCTTTAAATGAAATAAATAAATATTTCCATTAATTTAATTTCCTTACAAGTTGATATGTATATATAATATTCGTAATTACATTCAACGGGTGAGATTTGATATATATTTGGATTTGTGTTGACATTCAACTTTTCTCAGGTATGACAAATTCAAAACAGCTCCTAGCTTTCATTTTATGGCCTTCTCATTTGTCTCCTCACCTCTAATATCAACACAGGTTACTGATTGTCTATATGTTATACAAATATTTTGGCTTCATATTTTTGAAAATTTTTAGAGAGTCTTAATAAAGTGTCTTATATTTGCAATTCTATGCAGAGGCCAGAAGGATAGCAGCAGCAAATGAAGGTAACCAGGTATGATTTCGACACATAATTTCTGATGTTTACATTTCTAATGTTTCTGATGTTTCTATGCAGCAGCAAATGTGTACATTTCTGATGTTTTCGATTTTCATGTTCATGTCTTGCTTGCAGCCTTTGGAGATTACATGTATCCTTCCTAGTTGAAGATATTGGACATTTTATATAACACCGTCCACCAATTTTACTCCACAGTGATATAGTATATATAATAATGTGATGTTAGGAGATTTTTACATATTAATGAAATTAAAGCTTCTCATTGATTTATTTTTTGCTTAGATGGAGACATGTCTATTCAATTATTTCTCTCATTAACCATATATGGAAACACACACCAATATAGAGTTCTCAACTATCGATCAAAAACGCGTTACTGAGTAAACTTTATTCAAACTGTCACCATTAATTTTCATTAATGTAGAGCAATATATTGCCAAAAGTTGCAAGTGTTTCTCTTAAAAACAAGAAAAATATTCCAATACCTGAAGAAGAATAAACTTAACCTGAAATTCACAATTCATCCAATTGTGTAAAATTATGCTAGCCATTTTGAATATAGCCACTACTGTTGTGAATTCAATGTGCATCACATAATGTTATGTTATGAGATATTTCCATACAAATAATGACAAATCCATGCATTTAGCCTGGCTTCCACCAAATCAATTTTGGCCTAATGGTTGGTTTCCTACATGGCATTATATTAAGAGATACGTAGACGTACGTTTGTGTTTTATAAAAATCCAGATCTTAAATATCGTATCTTAATTACATTCATCGACTGAGATTTAACATTTGAATTTTTGTTGACGTCTACGTATATACCTTTTCAAAAGTAGGATCAACATCAGATATATAATTTTGAGTTATTTGTAAATGAGAAAGTGGTAGGTGACTTCCTTAAAAGTATCCTAACATGCAAGAAAGCTTTTATAGAGTCATCATCATCAACTTTCTCTTCTTCAAAGATAGAAATGAAGTCCTGTTTACACTCATAATTGACACAGAGATATACTGAAATTAGGTAAGATCATTAAGAAATTACGTAAAAAAATATTTCTATATACGTTCGAAAAGCGCTCTTTCAGAAGAGAAATGAGAAATTTTTCACCTTCAATAATGACAGTAATCTGCATTGCAAATTGCTAGCTAGCATCATTATTCATCTATAAATAGCATAGTTTGAATTGTAATCAGATCATCATATCTCTAAGCTACAATAACTCTAATTCTCTCTGTGTTCATCAACTTTTCTCAATCATGGCAATGCCAAAACAGCTCCTAGCTTTCATTTTATGGCTTTTCATTTCTCTCCTCAGCTCTAATATAAACACAGGTTCCTGATTGTCTATGTTCTATCTAATTTTTTTTCTTCATATTTTTTATTTTTTTAGAGAGTATTAATAAAATCTCTTATATTTGCAATTCTATATATGCAGAGGCCAGGAGGATAGCAGCAGCAAAAGAAGGTAATCAGGTATGGTTTTGACACCCTTTTCGATTAAGTTACCAGCCGAATAACTTCCAGAGCCACAGACATTGCTGCCTTATAAGTTATAACATTGTTTTCAATGAGGAAAAAAAAATTGTAAGGATCATTGAGATTACTAGTGAATTCCATGTATATGTTGAAATCCTACTGTAATTTGGCAGGTTGGACGATTTCTGCTTCCCAGCTTGAACAGTGTGCCCGATCATGAACGATTTCTGCTTCCCAGCTTGAACAGTGTGCACTTGTCACCTAAACTCCCAGATCATGAACATGATAGAGCTCTCACCAGGTTCTAATATACTCAGGGTCACATATTTTTTGTTTCACTTTATATATAAGTTAGCTTGTATGCATGCATTAAATCTTTTTCATCTAATTCATCAAATCTTAACATTTTTCAGTCACCAAGCAAGAAACTCTCGGTTCCTATACCACAAGGCCGCTCCATCATCTGGGAATTCAACGGTACATTTTTCTAATTATTCCATGCAAACATCTCAGAATTGTGAAGAATTTTGATCAGAAGCTAATATGTAAGCATTGATGTTGATATAATAATAATGTGTCTTGTTTTGTTTTTCAGTTGCTGCAGGCATGTGAAGGCCAACAACCTACATGGTGCATTGCTAAGCCTTCAACTGATGAGCAACGGCTCCTTGCCAACATAGACTTCAATTGCAATCAAGCAGGCATTGATTGCAGTATTATCCAACCAGGGGGGGAATGCTACTTGCCTGACAACAATTACGCGCATGCTTCAGTTGTCATGAACCTCTACTACAAGGCCAACAACAAACAGCCCCACACTTGTTATTTCATGCAGAGTGGCCTGATTATCTCTCAAGATCCATGTAAGTAATATTGAGTAATATCAAATCGTATAATAATTGCTCAAAGAGATCGATTTGATGGTTTCGATTTTCATGTCTTGCTTGCAGCTTTTGGAGATTGCACATATCCTAGTTGAAGAGGGGTACGCATACATACTATTACTAAATAAAGTAGCTAGAAGATCACAAAAGAGAGAATGTTGCACATTTGGATGGTGTAATGTGTTATAATGTGATGTTATGTAGACATTCTCTAAATGAAATAAATAAATCTTTTTGTTAATTTAATTTTCTTAGAAGGTAGCATGCATATATAATTTTCTTAGTTACATCCAACGGTTGAGATTTGATATCTGGATTTTCGCCGATGCCTATGATAGATAACGACTCGTCTCCACGTATGGACATAATACAATGAAAACTTTCAGGCTCAAAGAAGAATCAACATTAGAAGAGACAGTTTACTTTGTAAAGGAGAGAAAGTGTTAGGTGACTTCCTTATAAAGTAATTAAAGATCAGTCACTGATTCTATGCCCATAAGGCATTTTTCTTGATATGGTTTTTGGTACTGATTCTGATGAGCTGTGGAGCAACTCTTCAATAGAAAGTTTGTTTCTTTCACATGTAAATTTCAACCATAGACTTAATGTGTATACAATTCTGGTATACATCAAAAAATTACTGTAAACTTTTAAGTCACATATCTTCACATGCAAGAAAATGACCATTAATGTTGGAAGCACATTAAAGCTTTTATAGAGTATTCAACTTTCTCTTCTTCAAAGGTGAAAATGTCACCAAAAAGTGAATTCCTTTTATACTCAAAACCATCATCAGTGAAGTCTTGCAATCATGCTTGATACAGATATTGGTATTTCCAAATCAGACAACATTATGTAGAAATAATGCACAAGTATTCCTATATTTGAAAAGCTCTCTTTATTAGGCAGAGAAATGAGAAATTGATGAGCCTTGACTGAGTCATAAACCAGTGATCTCATTCATCAATAAATAGCACAGTTTAGCAATGTAATCAGATCATCTCTAACTCTTTAAGTTACAACTCTAGTTCTCTCTGTGCACATGGCAATGTCAAAACAGCTCCTAGCTTTCATTTTATGGTCATTTGTCTCCTCGGCTCCAATATCAACACAGGTTCCTGATTGTCTATATGTTATCAAATATTTTGCTTCATATTTTTGAAAATTTTTAGAGAGTCTTAATAAAATCTCGTTATATTTGCAATTCTATGCAGAGGCCAGGACTATAGCAGCAGCAAGTGAAGGTAACCAGGTATGGTTTCGACACCCTTTTCGATTAAGTTGCCAGCAGAATAACTTCCAGAGCCACAGACACTGTTGCCTTATAACATAGTTTTCATGTAAATGTTGAAATCCTCCTGTAATTTGGCAGGTTGGACGATTTCTGCTTTTCAGCTTGAACAATGAGCCCGTGATGCCTAAACTTCCAGATCATGAACATAACAGGGCTATCACCAGGTTATAATATTCTCAGGGTCAAATTTTTTTTTTTTCACTTTTATATAAGTTAGCTTGTATGCTTTAGATTCGATCTTTTTCATCTAATTCATCAAATCTTAACATTTTTCAGTCACCAAGCAAGAAACACTCCGTTCCTATACCACCAGGCAGTCCAGGCCCCTCCATTATCTGGGAATTCAATGGTACATTTTTCTAATTATTCCATGCAAACATCTCAGAATTGTGAAGAATTTTGGTCAGACGCTAATATTTACGTTGATATAATAATAATGTATCTTGTTTTGTTTTTCGGTTGATGCAGGCAAGTGAATGCCAAGGCCAACAACCAACATGGTGCATTGCTAAGCCTTCAACTGATGAGCAACGGCTACTCGCCAACATAGACTTCAGTTGCATAGAAGCAGGCATTGACTGCAGTATTATCCAACCTGGGGGCCAATGCTATTCGCCTTACAACAATTACGCGCATGCTTCAGTCGTCATGGATCTCTACTACAAGGCCAACAACAAGCAGCCCCACACTTGTTATTTCCTGCAGAGCGGCCTGATTGTCTCTGAAGATCCATGTAAGTAATATAGAGAAATGCTCAATCACATGAATTTTCCCATTTCACGACTAATTACTGCAACATGTGTACATTTCTGATGTTTTCGATTTTCATGTCTTGCTTGCAGCTTTTGGAGGCTGCATTTTTCCTTCCTAGTTGAAGATATTGGACATTTTATATAACATTGTCCACCAATTATACTCCACATTGATATAGTATAATAATGTGATGTTATGGAGATTTTTACTTATTAATGAAATTAAAACTTCTCATTGATTTATTTTTGCTTTAGATGGAGACATGTTTATTCAATTATTTCTCTCAAACCGTATATGGAAACACACACCAAGATAGAGTTCTCAACTATCTGGTGCCTGTCAGTTGTTTTAAGATAATGGAGCTAGATATAGTAATCGAAGAACCTTAACGCAAACACCATATCGAAAAAATTGACACATTTCACTTTATTAGAACTGTAAACGAATCCAAAAAAAAAAAAAGTTCGAATGCACCACCAGCAAGCTCACTGATTATAATGAAGCGAGTGGCCTATCTTGTAAGAATTTGCAGCTCAGTTTAACTGATCAAAAGCACAGGCTCCTGCCTAACACACAAAGTTCATATAAGAAATCAGAACGCATTACTGAGTAAACTTTAATACATGTTTTTGAAACCGACACAATTAATTTTCGTTTTTAGAGCAATATGATGCCAAAAGTTGCAAATGTTTCTCTTAAAAACAAGATAAATCCAATACCTGGAATTCACAACTCATCCACTTGTGTGAAATTATGGCAAAACAATCATCAGCTTATTTGTTGTTTTCGCCTTGGCAGCTTGTTGCTTCTTATGTTCTGCTATGATCAGCACAGGCACAAACTTTACAATGTTTCATTTATAAATATGCATTGATTTATCGCTACTTCATGAATTCTAATGCTGTGGTGATCTTCTGCAGAGGCCAGTGGGAAAGTCGGCATTGATGAGATATTGATCGTTCACGCTCAGGCTTCTGTGAAAATGTAACTCAATGAAAATGAAACTGGTCTGAATTCTGAAATACTTCTGTCTAGATCATCACATCTCTATGGACTTCTTGTCAGCCACAGACATGAAAAAATAAAAATTGATTTTTGAGCAACCATGGATTGGATTCACTAATATGGACACACACATACACACAAAAAATGTCACAAATCACATAGTTTTCAGCCCAATTATCAGCACATCATTTTGATTGAATTATTAAGGCGCCAATAGGCATTTCAATACAATCTCTATTCACCTCTCATTAGAGATGAAACACAACCAAAAAAAAAAAAAGTAAATTGTATCCCAGCAATTGATTCAAGACGGGTATATCATGTCATCAATACACAACAATACGTGTCTGTCTCATTGAAGCCCACTCTGAAGCCTTGATTAATCAATCAAGCTTGGACCTTGTTCCACTTGAGAGGCTTGACAACCTCCCAAGTGAAGTCAGCATCATCTCTACCAAAATGTCCATAAGCAGCAGTCTTCAAAAACCTGCCATTGCCACCTCTCTTCAAATCAAGATGAATCGAAATCATTCCAGGCCTAAAATCAAAATTCTCCTTCACAATCTTCAGAATTTCCCTATCAGCTATCTTCCCAGTTCCATAACTGTCCACGAAAACCGACAGAGGCTCAGGAACTCCAATAGCATAAGAAACCTGAACAATGCACCTCCTAGCCAACCCACTTGCCACAATGCTCTTTGCAGCCTGTCTAACAATATAAGCACCACTCCTATCCACCTTAGTCGGATCTTTCCCCGAAAAGGCCCCACCGCCATGAGCCCCCCATCCACCGTATGTGTCAATAATAATCTTCCTTCCGGTGAGCCCTGCATCACCGTGTGGACCTCCAATAACAAAACGACCAGATGGGTTGAGATGGAAAATCGTCTTCTCATCCAAATACTTCTCAGGAATCACAGGCTTGATCACATATTGCTTCAAATCAGCAGCAATCTCATCATTAGTGACAGTCTCATCATGCTGAGTCGAAATCAGAACAGTGTGGACACGAACAGGGACCATTGCGCCATGGTCATTGAAGTACTCAACAGTAACTTGGGTTTTTCCGTCCGGTCTCAACCAACCACAGGTTCCATTTTTCCGGACCTCAGTCAAACGAGCACCGAGCCTGGTGGCCAAAACGTGAGTCAGTGGCATCAATTCAGGTGTCTCATCAGTGGCATAACCAAACATGTGACCCTGATCACCAGCTCCAATGTCTTCAGGTTTTTTAGTTAAATGTCCATGGACACCTTGAGCGATTTCAGGACTCTGCTGTCCGATGTTGACAAGGACTTTGCAGTTGTCGGCGTCCAGACCCACGTTGTCAGACGTGAAACCGATGGACCTGCAAGTGTCTCGTACGATTTTTTCGTAGTCTACATTGGCTTTGGTGGTGATTTCTCCGAACACCATCACCATGTTCGTCTTGGTGCAGGTCTCGCAAGCAACTTTGCTGTCAGGATCCTGCTCGAGACAAGCGTCCAGGACCGCGTCTGATACTTGGTCACAGAGCTTGTCTGGGTGTCCCTCGTTCACTGACTCTGAAGTGAATAGAAAAGTCTCCATTTCTTCTTCTCCTTCTTCTTTTTCACAATCTGCATACAACATGAAATCATATATCAAAATCTATCAAGATTTTTCTGACAAAATAAATTTTGTTTTTTATGTCCTAACAACATTAAAAGTCAAAAGACAACATATGGGTCGGTCCGGTCGGACTCATCTAATAAATAAGATTCCAATGTAAATAACAATAGGTGATATTCATTCGGTCTAACAATATTCAAGATTCATAATAGATATAATTAAGTGGTATATAAAAAAGAAAAAGTAATAATAATTCATTCAGATATCTATAAAGAAAATAACTCTATTCGATAATAGATAACAGAACGTATGCATCGGAGAATGACTGAAATAAGTTAATACCTGAAATTGAATTCTTGGTTTCTTGGCTTGGAGGGGATGATAGTTGGTGATGGGCGAGTTGAAATGGGGGTTGAAGGAGGGAATTTATAGGGAGGGGTGGGGGGGTCTCTTGGATACAAGATATGGACTAGGTTCATTTGTTGGTGTGAATGGACGGCTGATTTGGGTTTTAGATTTTGACAGATGGATCTCAACCGTTGGATGATGTGAGAGGTGGGGTGGGTGAGTGACTAATGCTATCTTACCAACCCCAGCCTGTCAACCTGTGTTTAGTTGTAACTTTTTACACGTTTTACCGAGTCAACAATTCATCACTCTCTATTATATGTTTATTTTGACTAAAAAGAGAAAAGTGATTTTTTCTAGGAAGGTAAGGCAGATGAGGCAAATCGGATAGGACTTTGGTTGACCCAATTGAGATTTTGCACTCAATTGCTTCTTTTGTTTGTTTCTGCGGGTTGTTGAGTTGGTGAATTAATTTGGTGCCACCAAATTTATACGGTATACGTATTATACGGTATATCTATGTCTACTACTCTACTCTGTACTTTACATATTACTTTCAAAAATAAATAAATAAAATTCTCGGTACTTTACATATGAAGAAATTAATTATTTATTGTGATGGTTTAACTAATAATAAAAATCTCTTTCAAAACAAAATAACTAATAATAAGAAATATGATATGGGGGGATTTCTATGGGGATGATAATTTCACTTGAATCCACTGGCATACATCCAAACTGTGTGGGTTGGATATGGATTTTGTTATTTGGGTCGGGTGCTGACGTAAAATGATAGACACGAAGTGGGGTTTAGGTTTGAAAAAAAATTCAAACCTATTCATTTAAAAATACCCAAATTCAAAACTATATCGTTTTGGGTTGGGTACTTGGGTTCACGGATTTGCAGGTCGAAACCTGTACGAGGGATTGGGCTTGGCAAAACCTAGCCCGAATCAAACCTGTTATTATTCTTAGATTTTTCTCACATCAGTTGAAATTAAAACTAATATGTAATATAAATAAGTAAATACTACCCTTAACTCTACAATGGTTCTTTTAAGGACAAAACTGTAAGACTCAAGATAAAAACGAGCAATACCTCGTGACGAAGTCATATGGTATACATGCTCCATTAAAATCAAGGGGGAAAATTAGAATTGGGACCACAATACGACGTCTTTGAAGCTTGGAAGATCATTAATAAATTAGTGTAATTAAAAACTAAGACGTGACGATCATGTGCAAATGTTTGGTGGTGATGCTGACAATAAGGGCGGTGATTTTTCTAATCGAATAATGTTACTTTAGATTGTGCTTTGGTTTGGACATGCCTCTATAGCTCTATTAACACCCCTCATAATTTCTATACACACCCCATTTCCTTTGATTCGACACTAGTCGTTGTGCAAGAATTGAGAGAGATAGAGAGAGAGAGTGATGTAAACAGTAAACACAATACACTATCATTCATGGCATCATCAACTTGATGGCAATGGTTGCATAAATGTTCCAAAGTAAGTAACGGGAAAACACTCGCGACAGGATACTAGAGAGCGAGAGAGGAGCTTCCATGCATCGGATTTATGATACCATTAATTTATTTGATGCACCTAAAAATTAATTTATTTTCTTAGGAAGAGGATAGCGTGCCGTTGCTGATATAAAGAATTATGGGGTTTCTTTAGACAATCATTTGGGTGGTAATAGTAACATCATTCCTCTGGGAATAGACCCACACATTTCAATGGGCTCTTATGTTAACTTCACTTATGGGCTATAGTTCGCCAAGGGTTGTATATTGAGTTAAAGATCTATTAGGACCTGTCGAGATCAACAGCTACAAACACAATTCGGAACTCAACTACTCATACTATTGTAGAGGGGACTCAGGTCTCCTTATACTTTTTGCCTCAATGGACAAAAGTGATACTCGAACCCTGATGGAAGTGCGATTGTGTACTTAATTGAGATGTTTAAGTCGTAATAAACTTGGACAATAATATAGGCAGTTGATGCATGACCCATGTAAACAGCATATTTTCTGAGCTATACACATGCATTTTAACCCTATTTTTTTTTACTATATATATAAATGAAACTTGGACAAAAACAAAAACAAAAAACCTAATGGCCTTTGATAATAATTCAGCTAATTTTATGCTTCCTCTCATGGTGGTTTGGCTCTTGTTAATTCACTCCTCCTCATCATCTGCTTCAACACTAGTGACCACCCATATCCATATCTCCTACAAAATAGTTGATGCAATTTGTCAAGTGACCCAGAATCCAGAATTCTGCAAAACCACTCTCAAAAATTTCCCAAGAACCAAACAAGCAGACATGCATGAACTTGGCGTCATCGATCACAATTATCTTAGCAACAGAACAAGCAAGACTCAACAAATATGTTGTGGATCAGCTGCTTCATGGTGGTGATCAGGGAGATGATGATGTGGCAAAGAATGATTTGTCAAACTGCCTGAGTGATTACACAGTGACATTAGGCAAGTTACAAGGTGCTTATAGGTTATCAGACAACAAGGACTACAAGGGGATGACAAAATCGGTGAATGATGCAATGAAGATGACCAAAAAATGTGAGTACAGGTTCCAGAAACCACCAACAAGGCCATTTCCTTTGGGAGATAATCAGCAGAAAATGGTCTGGCTTAATGATATTGCGCTTGCCACTCTTGATCTAATTGATGGCTGAATTTTATATTGTATCATAATAATAATAGTATTAAATAAAGGTCTCTAGTTAGTCAGTTTGATAAATGTTTTCTTTGATATATTATATAATTGATACAAAATAATTTTTTTTTTAAAAATATAGATGTCTTTTACTATTTTATCGGTCTAAATTTTATAAGTGGGCTGGGTTCGGATTGCCCGACCAATCTAAAAAATATCTATGAGAGCTTGTGGAGAGTTGGTAAATTTAAACACACCTAAAACTACAATAATTATCATTTTATTGACTATTTATTAAATAAAGCTATTTATTTTTTTTGGTTTACACCATCCGGTTTCCGGGTGGGGCGGATCCACCATACGGTGCAATCAGCCCAGACCACACCCTGACTAATCCGGACTCGCACCGGGTCGGCCCACTAAGGGGTAAAGTGCTCCCAATATGTGTAACTCCGTTCACAAGGGGGGTTGAACCCACGACCTTACTTAAGGGATGAAAGCGCCAAACCACTCACACCAACACATGATTGGTTAAAGCTATTTATTTTAATACCTCTAATATAATTATAATTATGTCCCTAATGAAAATATATAATTTATGTATTAATTTTCCACAAGTCTATCGGATTGTAGACCATAAGCTCACTCTGACTCAACGGGTCTATAATTTATGTCCAAGCTTACCCTATCAAACGGGCTTGGGTTGGGCCCAAGCTCTTAATATTATGGGCTAGACTGAATTAGGATAAACGAGTTTGTATCCTACCCTATATTGGCAGAATCTTGCACAATTTTCGTGCGAAAATCACATATTAAGGCACCAATAGGCATTTCAATACAATCTCTATTCACCTATCATTAGAGATGAAACAACCAAAAAAAATATATATGTAAATTGTGTCCCACTAATTGATTCAAGACGAGTATATCATGTCATCAATACAAAACAATATAATACGTCTGTCTCATTGAAACTGACTGTGAAGCCTTAATTGATTAATCAATCAAGCTTGGACCTTGTCCCACTTGAGAGGCTTGACAACCTCCCAAGTGAAGTCAGCATCATCTCTACCAAAATGTCCATAAGCAGCAGTCTTCAAAAACCTGCCATTGCCACCTCTCTTCAAATCAAGATGAATCGAAATCATTCCAGGCCTAAAATCAAAATTCTCCTTCACAATCTTCAGAATTTCCCTATCAGCTATCTTCCCAGTTCCATAACTGTCCACGAAAACCGACAGAGGCTCAGGAACTCCAATAGCATAAGAAACCTGAACAATGCACCTCCTAGCCAACCCACTTGCCACAATGCTTTTCGCAGCCTGTCTAACAATATAAGCACCACTCCTATCCACCTTAGTCGGATCTTTCCCCGAAAAAGCCCCACCGCCATGAGCCCCCCATCCACCGTAAGTGTCAATAATAATCTTCCTTCCGGTGAGCCCTGCATCACCGTGTGGACCTCCAATAACAAAACGACCAGATGGGTTGAGATGGAAAATCGTCTTCTCATCCAAATACTTCTCAGGAATCACAGGCTTGATCACATATTGCTTCAAATCAGCAGCAATCTCATCATTAGTGACAGTCTCATCATGCTGAGTCGAAATCAGAACAGTGTGGACACGAACAGGGACCATAGCGCCATGGTCATTGAAGTACTCAACAGTAACTTGGGTTTTTCCGTCCGGTCTCAACCAACCACAGGTTCCATTTTTCCGGACCTCAGTCAAACGAGCACCGAGCCTGGTGGCCAAAACGTGAGTCAGTGGCATCAATTCAGGTGTCTCATCAGTGGCATAACCAAACATGTGACCCTGATCACCAGCTCCAATGTCTTCAGGTTTTTTCGTTAAATGTCCATGGACACCTTGAGCGATTTCAGGACTCTGCTGTCCGATGTTGACAAGGACTTTGCAGTTGTCGGCGTCCAGACCCACGTTGTCGGACGTGAAACCGATGGACCTGCAAGTGTCTCGTACGATTTTTTCGTAGTCTACATTGGCTTTGGTGGTGATTTCTCCGAACACCATCACCATGTTCGTCTTGGTGCAGGTCTCGCAAGCAACTTTGCTGTCAGGATCCTGCTCGAGACAAGCGTCCAGGACCGCGTCTGATACTTGGTCACAGAGCTTGTCTGGGTGTCCCTCGTTCACTGACTCTGAAGTGAATAGAAAAGTCTCCATTTCTTCTTCGATCTCCTTCTTCTTTTTCACAATCTACATACAACATGAAATCATATATCAGAATCTATCAAGATTTTTTTATGTTCTAAAAACATTAGAAGTCAAAAGACCACATGTGTCGGATTCATCTAATAACTAAGATTCCAATGTAAACATGTATATGCATATTCATTCGATCTGACAATTTCAATATAATCAAGCAGTATATAAATAATAATAATAATAATTCATTCAGACATCTATACTAGAAATAGAGAATGACTGAAATACTTTAATACCTGAAATTCTAGTCTTTTTGGCTTGGAGGGGATGATGGTTGGTGATGGGCGAGTTGAAATGAGGGTTGAAGACTTGAAGGAGGGAATTTATAGGGGGGGAGTGGAGTGGGGGTGCGGGGGCTCTGTACAAAATATGGGCTAGGTTCATTTGTTGGTGTGAATAGACGGCTGATTTGGGTTTTAGATTTTGCCAGATGGATCACAGCCGTTGGATGATGAGAAGGGGGTCGGTCAGTGATGCCATCTTACCAACCCCAGCCTGTGTTTAGTTGTAACTTTGTACACGTTTTAATGAGTCAACAATTCATCACAATAATTTATATGTTTATTTTGAATAAATAAAGATTTTTTGAAAGAGAAAAGTGATTTTCTAGGAAGGTAAGGCAAATGAGGCAAATCGGATAGGACTTTGGTTGGCGCAATTGAGATTTTGCACTCAATTGCTTGTTTTGTTTGTTTTGGATTTTGGTGGGTTGGTGAGTTGCTGGATTAATTTGGTGCCACCAAATTTAGAAGGTATACGTATACGGTATTACTTAAAAAAGAAAAAGTACTTTACACATGAAGAAATTAATTTTTTATTGTGATGGTTTAACTAATAATAAGAACCTCTTTAAAAAAACTAATAATAAGAAAAATGATATACCGTGTTGTTAGGGGAATTTCTACGTGAATGACAATTTCACCAGAATTCGAAGGCATCCACCTGAACTACATAGGTCGGATATAGATTTTGTTATTTGGGTCGGGTTCATATGCAAAATGATAAACCTGAAGTGGGGTTCGGGTTTGAAAAAAAAAATCAAACTCATTCATTTAAAAATAACCAAATTCAAAACGATATCGTTTTGGGTCTGATTCACAAATTTGTAGGTCGAAACCCATACATGAATAGTTTCATGGGATTGGACTTGGCAACACCTAGCCTGAATCAGACCCGTTGTCATTCTTAGATTTTTCTCACATCAGTTGAAATCAAGACTAATATGTACTATAAATAAGTAAATGCTACCGTTGACTCTACAATGATTCTTATAAGGACAAAACCATGAGACCCAAGAACAAAACAACAATACCTCGTGTGAGTGTCGAAGTCATGTGGTATACATGTTCCAATGAAATCAAAGGGGACCACAATCCGACGTCTTTGAAGCTAACAATAAGGGCCGGTGATTTTTCTAATCGAATAATGTTACTTTAGAATGTGCTTTGGTTGGGACATGCCTCTATTCACACCCCTAATAATTTCTATACACACCCCATTTCCTTTGGTTCGATACTAGTCATTGTGCAAGAATTGAGAGAGAGAGAGGGAGAGAGAGAGAGTGATGTAAGCAGTAAACACAATACACTATCATTCATGGCATCATCAACTTGATGGCAATGGTTGCATAAATGTTCCAAAGTAAGTAACGGGAAAACAGTCGCGACAGTATACTGGAGAGCGACGGAGGAGCTTCCATGCATCGGATTTATGATACCATTAATTTATTTGATGCACCTAAAAATTAATTTATTTCCTTGGAAAGAGGATAACGTGCCGTTGTTAATATAAAGAATTATGGGGTTTCTTTATACAATCATTTGGGTGGAAATAGTAACACTCATTCATCTGGGAAATAGACCCACACATTTCAATGGGCTCTGATGTTAACTTCACTTATGGGTTATAGTTCGCCAAGGGTTGTATATTGGGTTAAAGATCTATTGGGATCTGTCGAGATCAACAGCTACAAATACGATCCGAACTCAACTACTCCCACTAGTGTAGAGGGGTCTCAGGTCTCCTCATACTTTTTGCCTCAATGGACAAAAGTGATACTCGAACCCTAATCGCTATACTGGAGGGGAAGTGCGATTGTGTACTTAATTGAGATGTTTAAGTCGTAATAAACTTGGACAATAATATAGGCAGTTGATGCATGACCCATGTAAGCAGCATCTTTTCTGAGCTGTACACATGCATTTTAACCATTTTTTATTTTTTTATTTTTACTACATATAAGTGAAACTTGGATAAAAACAAAAACAAAAACAAAAAACTTAATGGCCTTTGATAATAATTCAGCCAATTTTATGCTTCCTCTCATGGTGGTTTGGCTCTTATTAATTCACTCCTCCTCATCATCTGCTTCAACACTAGTGACCACCCATAACCATATCTCCTACAAAATATATAGTTGATGCAATTTGTCAAGTGACCCAGAATCCAGAATTCTGCAAAACCACTCTCAAAAATTTCCCAATAACCAAACAAGCAGACATGCATGAACTTGGTGTCATCACAATTGTAGCAACAGAACAAGCAAGACTCAACAAATATGTTGTGGATCAGCTGCTTCATGGTGGTGATCAGGGAGAAGATGATGTCGCAAAGAATGATTAGTCAAACTGCCTGAGTGATTACACAGTGACATTAGGCAAGTTACAAAGGTGCTTATAGTTTATCAGACAACAAGGACTACAAGGGGATGACAAATTAAAATCGGTGAATGATGCAATGAAGATGACCAAAAGATGTGAGTACAGGTTCCAGAAACCACCAACAAGGCCATTTCCTTAGGGAGATAATCAGCAGAAAATGGTCTGGCTTAATGATATTGCACTTGCCACTCTTGATCTACTTGATGGCTGAATTTTATATTGTATCATAATAATAATAATAATAATAGTATTAAATAAAGGTCTCTAGTTAGTCAGTTTGATAAATGTTTTCTTTGACATATTATATAATTGAATACAAAATAATTTTTTTAAAAAATATAGATGTCTTTTTCTATTTTATTGGCCTAAATTTTATAAGTAAATTAGGTTCGAATTGCCCGACCAATCTAAAAAATGTCTATGAGAACTTGTGGAGAGTTGGTCAATTTAAACTCACCTACAACCACAACAATTATCATTTTATTACCTATTTCTTAAATAAAACTATTAAATTTAATACCTCTAATATAAGTATAATTATGTCCCTAATGAAAATTTATAATTTATGTGTTTATTTTCCACAAGTCTATAGGACTGTAGACGAAAAGCTCACTCTGACTTGGTCCGCAAGGCCCACAGGTCTATAATTCATGTTCAAGCTTACCCTATCAAACGGGCTTGGGTTTCGCCCAAGCTCTCAATATGATGGGCCAGACTGAGCTAGGTTACACGAGCTTGTATAGAAATTGGTAAAACCGCTACAGGTATAGGCCGGTAATCTTTATATAAAGGCAGAATCTTGCACAATTTTCATAAGAAATTCTAGTTCTCTAACGTACACGGAGTGCACATACAAAATAAGAGGAACCAGTCCATTTCATTTAAGGCCACAACAGCCCAATATATAGCCACCCCAGAATGAGCTAGGCCCATAAAACAAACAGTGAGCCAAGCCCAACATAAAAAGACCACAACACACGTGGCACGAACCCGGATGAGGAAGAACAAGCCAAGTGCCAAACTGTAAAAGACTTTTTTTTTTGGTTTACACCATCCGGTTTCCGGGTGGGGCGGATCCACCATACGGTTCAATCAGCCTAGACCACACCCTGACTAATCCGGACTCGCACCGGGTCGGCCCACTAAGGGGTAAAGTGCTCTCAATATGCGTAACTCCGTTCACAAGGGGGTTGAACTCACGACCTTGCTTAAGGGATGAGAGCGCCGAACCACTCACACCAACACATGATTGGTAACTGTAAAAGACTTTCAACACCACAGAAAATGGTATAAGATGTTAGATGCCGCTAGAATAGTATAATTAGAGGTGACCAAACGTAACCGACACACGACACGGCACTTCCAAAATTCCAATTACTTAATAACTTATAAGTAGTTGTTGTCTTTCTCTTCTTTCTCACCTCACCTCTCTTCTCCTCTATCTAATCTACCTCTCTGTCTTGTTTTCTTCTTGTCTGAATTTTCACCCACAAAAAATATTAAAAAAAAAATCCCAACTTTCATTCTTCTCTTCATCAACATCAATGGGGAAAGTCAAGAGCTTCAAGGGGGAATTCTCATTCGGTTTGTTTCTATCTTTAATTATCTGTTTCCTTTTTTGCATTTTCAGCTTTATTTTATTGTTTTTTTTTTTAATTTTTTTTTTTTTTTTTGTTATGGTGTAGATGAAAGACTTGATGAATCGAAAAACATTATTGCAAAATACCCAGATCGAGTTCCTGTAAGTTTACATCAAATTTCTTGTCTTTAAAGTTGTTGACCATGT
The DNA here is from genome assembly GCA_954870605.1 of Acer campestre. Lineage (NCBI taxonomy): Eukaryota > Viridiplantae > Streptophyta > Magnoliopsida > Sapindales > Sapindaceae > Acer > Acer campestre. The sequence continues at coordinate 432,668 of OX940811.1, forward strand.
TTTTAATTGAAAATGGAGCCAATAATTTTAGATGCATTCTTATTTTTTTAACAATTTATTTAATCTGAATTTCTTATGATTTTTTTTTTTTGGATGATTGAGAGAGATTTAATTGTTTAATCTGATTAGGATTTTTTTTCTTCTTCTTTGTTTTGTGCTGTTTTATAGGTGATTATTGAAAGATATGCAAGAACTGACTTGCCTGATATGGAAAAGACAAAGTAAGTTCTCATATCATATAAGAGGAAATTTTTATTATTTTGTTACTTTAAGCTTGCAATTCCATGTTATTATGTTAATATTCTCATCTTAGATTTGTTTTTTTTTTTTTTTTTGCTTTTGAAGAGACAAAATTGTATATTTGAATTATAAAAGTTTAAAAATGTTTTTTCTTAATTGACTTTGTTGAGATATCAACATCCAACTCCAGTGCTTTTGGGTCAACAAGGTGATGTAAAGTATGGTATAGGTTGAACTGTTCATATCATAATCATAATCGATTTGATTTGCTTACTTTAATCTATGGCTTTCAATTTTTCCTTTTAGAATGACAGATTATTTGTTGCTGATAGATCCTCTAGCTTAGTTGAAATCAAATTGCCGATAATGAATGACATATTGTTGATATAGCTTTCAACTCTCCATTTTATCAGTCTCGATCTAGGCATATAAACGATCCACACACAGATCTCTAACATGTACTTTTTATTCATTTCTTCCAGATATCTGGTTCCGCGAGACATGTCTATGGGGCAATTCATCCACATTTTAACTAGTAGGCTGAATTTGACTCCTGGAAAAGCCCTGTTTGTATTTGTAAAGAACACATTACCACAAACCGGTAAAAATTCGATATTGTTTATTGAATCCAATTGATATGATAGACTTTATATCGGTTTTGTTAAAGAATCTTCTAACACATCTTGTTATCAACTTAATTTTATGATGTACAGCAAGTCGAATGGATTCGATCTACGAATCTTTCAAGGATGAAGATGGGTTTCTGTACATGTGCTACAGCAGTGAGAAAACCTTTGGCTGAGAGGTATTACCATCATCATCTTCACCAGTAAATAAATGTAAATCTGTATGTTGTTGTTTGTTGTAATCTTGTGTAATCAATCCACTCTCACTTTCAATGTTTTTTTTTATTTAAAAGTGCTTGTTGTGGTTTGGCACACCATTCTCAAATGTAAAAAATAAGGTATTTATTTGTACACCATCTGTAAATTTACAATCTTTCAATAATAAAAAACAGTGCCATTTATTTTTCTTCTTCAGCATATCAAATTTTTTGTTTGTGACAAATAAATACTTGTTAGATTGCACATGCAATTCCTTGGATTGTCACCCCTGCTTCCACCAAGCAAACGTCCTTCACTAGCAAACCATTTCCTGGCTCATTGAAGTAACTTGGTGTAGCAAATCTTGCCCAACCAGTTTCCTGGTTCGAGGCATTGAACAAGTAATTTCCTGTAAGAGAAAGGGAAGGCTTGTAAAATTTATGCTCTTTATCAATACCGGCTGAGTTCATAACTTGCAACATGAATGCTTTTTGGGTCATTTTTTATCGGTTTAGGCTTGTGGGTATGTTGGTTACGTGAATGAACGTAATTCAACCATCTAAATGGAAAAATTCTTTCGAATGAACCCTTATTAGTAGAAGCAACATTTGTTGTATTGAAAGTGGAAGGAATATGATTGCATTTTACCTTTACCAGCAATGTGCCTGGCCTGAACCTGATCCAGGATGCGCAAGGTGAACTCTGCATATATTTTAGAAGCAGGAGAGAGAGTTTTCGAGTCCACTCTAACCAAGTATAGAGAGAGATGACTGTCTTTTCCATGGCGTCTTCCCTTTGGATAGAGTTGTATCTTCCTGCAACAACCAACATAGGTAAAAGAAAACACGTTATAACGTTTCTGGACGCGGGTATCAACTAGCTTAGCGGTGATATATCTCATATTTACATAAATAGTCTAGTTATCAAATCTTGTTATTGAATCTCTTAAACATCAACGTAAGAGAATTACCATTTCTGTCTGATCTCCAGCAACGAATGCTTTGCTGCACGTAAAAATACTCGAAAACCTACTCAACTATGTAGTAAATTGTAAAATGTGACAACCTTGAACTACCAAGTAGCTGTCCTTGTTCTGGTCAAGCAAAAAAAAAAACCTGAAACAGCGTAGACCTCCCAACCAAGCTTAAGTGAACTTGTGTTTGACATAGTCAAGTAGAGAGAGAGGTGGTCTTTCACATTCGAACCAGTTTCCTGCAAGCGTCGGACCAAAAAGTTAAGCTTAGAGACCCGACAGGTTCGTTTAGAGATTCAGAAACTGAACCTTATAGTAAAACTAGTTAGACCGAAAAGCTTAAACTTACAAATATATTATATTAACGCACTGGTTTATGGAATAGATGAAATATACCACTTATAGCCTCCTGCTTAGAATTCTGCGGATTCATATTTCTGCCATGAAGTACTCACAAGTAATGAAAATAACTGGATTTTGAGTGTGTAATGTGCTGGTGTAGCATCTGATATAGATCTTGCTACACCTGCAATAATAACATTAAAAATCATCAATGTATAAGTTGAGGTGGACAAGTGGAAAGCCCCTCAAACCCTCGTTAATAAGGTTGTAGGTTCGAATCAACAATGTTACGTGCACACAAAGAGAGAGAGAGAGAGAGATAATACCATCTTGGTTTTCAAAGACAGCTTCCATGAGTTCCATGGCAACAAAATTTTCACAGATTCACAGAAATGTGTAGATACAAGTGATGATCTTAATTAGTTTTTGTAAGCTATATATATATAAGGAAGAAAAGAGAGCTAATGGGTTGCAAAGTTGAAAGTGTTAAGGAAATAAAAACTGTTTTACTTTGCTTGATTTTGATGATTGAACAGGCATCCATTCTATTCTTGCTGGTATTAAACAGCTTGGTTTTCTTTCGAAATGAACAAGGTTGGTTGGATATATCAAGGTTTGAGGAAATATATATACACCTTGTACCTCTCCCTTTACTACATGCATATGATTGCTTTTATTAGACAAAAAGTAGGTTTTTTTAAATTATCATTTGAGATCTTAATTATAAAACTTAGACGTGAAAGATAAGGATTCTCTCCTCATCTAAGTTTCGGTTTTTTTTTTTTTTTTTTTTTTTTTTTAATATTTTTTTTATATTTTAAGTTCGTGATTAACGACCCAATATATCAATAATTTTGATGTGGTAGTACAGTATCATTAAAAGCTTAAGATAAAGCTTACAGGAGGAATCTAAATTCCTTTTTCAAATGCTTTTGGATTGATAAGTTGGTGGACCAAAGAATCTCTTCGATGGTTTATTTGTAATAACATTTTTTTTTTAAGAATTATATTTACGTGTGTCCTAAGATAAGAGCTCACAGTCTATCTTTTTATCCAGTACAATTGTAGAAAATTCAAGATATGTTTCTTAGTTTAATAACTTTTTGAAGTGAAATGCATATTTGACTTGTAAGGTAGAAGTTTTGAAGAATTAATGTAATTTTGTTAAAATAACAATTTTTTTTTCTATTATTAATTTATTATTATTATTACTACTACATAATTTTCTTATAATTTCAAGAGATGTATGTGGATAAAATTTATTCTCCTAGTCATTTTCATATTTGATCACCATAACAAAATGGATTTTAACAAATTTTGAAATTAATAGTAATAGTCTATTCTATTCAAGTCAAGATGATTCAATGTAACTTGTAAGCCCTTTAAAAACACGTCAATGACATTGTGGGTTCGATAAATTTACAATCTCAAATGTAAAAAAAAAATAAGGTCCTTTATTTGTACACCATTCTCAAATGTAAAAAATAAGGTCCTTTATTTGTACACCATCTGTAAATTTACAATCTTTCAATAATAAAAAACAGTGCCATTTATTTTTCTTCTTCAACATATCAAATTTTTTTGTTTGTGACATACAAATACTTGTTAGAGTGCACTTGCAATTCCACGTATAGTCACCTCTGCTTCCACCATGCAAGCGTCCTTCACTAGCAAACCATTTCCATGCTGATTGAAGTAACTTAGTGTAGCAAATCTTGCCCAACCAGTTTCCGGGTTCGAGGCATTGAACCAGTGATATCCTGCAAGAGAAAGGGAATGTTAGTAAAATTTCTGTTCATTTGATCAAAACCGCTTAGTTCATAGCTTGCCACATGAGAGGGTGTGTTAGAGTGTTTAAATATTATTGCCGGGTCATTTCTTATCGGTTTAAGCTTGTGGGTATATTGGTTACGTGAATGAACGTTAGAATTCAATTATTCAGATTGGAACATTTTTAACTTGTATTGAAAGTGGAAGGAATATGATTGCTGTTTACCTTTACCAGCAATGTGCCTGGCCTGAACCTGATCCAGGATGCGCAAAGTGAACTCTGCATATATTTTAGAAGCAGGAGAGAGAGTTGTCGAGTCTACCGTAACCAAGTATAGAGAGAGATGACTGCCGTTTCCATGGCGTCTTCCCTTCGGATAGAGTTGTATCTTCCTGCAACAACCAACATAGGTGAAAGAAAACACATATTATACCTATCTGCTACAACAAACCCCTTTCTCTATAACGATTCTGGACGCGGGTATCAACTAGCTTAGCGACAAAAATAGTCTTGCTATCGAATCTCATTCATATCAGTGTAAAAGAATTACCATTTCTGATCTCCAACAACGAATACTTTGGATTCAAAGCATTCTGTATCGGATTTTGAAAAGCAATCAGTCTTCCATACATGTTTGATGCTAAGAGGATCTTTGATCATTGATAAACACTCTCCTTTTCCTGTGACTCTCTCTTTAACGACAAATACTTCTGCTCCAAACACACAAGTGTCCTCTACCAAGTATCCATTAGAAGCATCATTGAATGCTTGGAGTGAAAGAAACTGATCAATACCCCATTCCAGCTTCAATCCATGGAATCGTTTTTCCTTCAACAAGGCATCTAAATCATCACAAAAAAGGACCAAATGATTAGTAAAAGTGATTAGTAAACGGCACGTAAAAATACTTGAAAACCTCCTCAACTATGCAGTAAATTGTAAAATGTGACAACCTTGAACTACCAAGTAGTTGTCCTTGTTCTGGTCAAGCAAAAAAAACCTGAAAACAGCATGGACCTCCCAACCAAGCTTAAGTGAACTTGTGTTTGACATAGCCAAGTAGAGAGAGAGGTGGTCTTTCACATTCTTGCCTTTATTACCATTTGGGTGCAGAACCAGTTTCCTGCAAGCGTCAAACCAAAAACTTAAGCTTAGAGACCCGAAAGGTTCGTTTAGAGATTCAGAAACTGAACCTCATAGTAAAACTAGTTAGACCGAAAAGCTTAAGCTTACAAATATATTATATTAACGTATTGGTTTATGGAAAAAGATGAAATGTACCACTTGTAGCCTCCGGCTTCAAATTCCGCGGATTCATATTTCTGCCCTGAAGTATTCACAAGTGATGAAAATAACTGGATTTTGAGTGTGTAATGAGCTGGTGGGGCATTTGATATAGATCTTGCTACACCTGCGATAATAACAAATGTTAAAAATTATCAATATATAAGTTGAGGTGGAAAACCCCCTCAAACCTGCATCAATAAGATTGTAGGTTCAAGTAAACGATGTCACGTTTACACAGAGAGAGAGAGAGAGATACCATCTTGGTTTTCAAAGACACCTTCCATGGCAACAGAATTTTTCAGAGATTCACAGAAATGTGTAGATACAAGTGATGATCTTAAATATTTTTTGTAAGCTATATATGTATATATATATATATATAAGGAAGAAAAGAGAGCTAATGGGTTGCAAACTTGAAAGTGTTTTTGTGAGGACATAAAAAACTGTTATACTTTGCTTCGTTTTTGATGATTGAACAAGCATCCATTCTATTCTTGCTGGTGTTAAACAACTTGGTATCTTTTCGAAATGAATAAGGTTGGTTTGATATATCAAGGTTTGAGGAAATATATATACCTTGTACCTCTCCCTTGTAAAAGGTTCAAATTCAATGTTGATAAATTTATAGACAAGAAAGTAATATACTTACTACATGCATATATTGGCTTTTATTAGACACAACTTCAAAAAGTAGGTTCATCTTTTTTAAAGTTTGTGCTTGACGATCCAATATATCAATTATTTTGATGTGGTAGTACAATATCATTAAAAAGCTTAAGATAAAGCTTACATGAGGAATCCAAATTCCTTTTTCAAATGCTTTTGGATTTTGATAAGTTGGTGACAAAAGAATTTCTTCAATAGTTTATTCGATACGGATTTGAATCTCTACTGATCTGATCTTTTTCCTGATCTTTTTAAAGAATGTAATTAGTTGTTGATAAAGTGGTTGTGGAAATCAATCACATCTTAACCACACATTCATTACAATACTTATGTGTCATGAGATTAGATGAGGTCAGGAAAATGATTAGATCAGTAGAGAATCCAAATTCATTCAATACATGTAACAACAATTTTTTTTTTTTTTTTTTTTAAGAATTGTACAGTATTTATGTGTGTCCTATGATAAGAGCTCATAATCTATCTTTTTGCCCATAACAATTGTATAGAATTCAAGATCTGTTTCTTAATTTAATACCTATTTCAAGTGAAATGCATGTCTGACTTGTAAGGCAGAAGTTTTGAAGAATTAATACGATTTTGTTAAAATAACAATTTTTATTCTATTATTATTATTATTACTACATAATTTTCTTATAGTTTCAAGAGATGTATGTGGATAAAATTTATTCTCCATTGCTTTTCACGGATCGGAGGCTTCAAGATTTATTAATCATTTTCATATTTGATCTCCTTGACAAAATGGATTTTAACAAATTTTGAAACTAATAGTAGTAGTAGTGTATTCTATTATAACATGTAAGCTCTTTAAATTCACATCAATGACATTGTGGGTTCGAATCATGTTATTGTCCTCGACTTATGAATTTGTAAGTAATATAGTGTGTATCCAAAATGAATGTCGATGAAAAGCGTGCATAAAATTAGCAGCACCAAATTGTAAGCAGTAAATTTGATACCACATTTTTATTGATGAACAACGTACCATTACATTTTTCTGAATCTGTACAAGTTAGTTTTGTTTTATTTTTCAGAGTTACAATACATGAAGCCTTACTATCATTAAATGAATTTATTTCTATGAAAAGTTTTACTTCACAATATCAGCTGTAGAGCTTTGGCAACCCCAAACGTTCACCTCTGCTTCCACCAAGCAAACATCCTTCACTAGACAGCCATTGCCTGGATCATTCAAGTAACTTGGAGTAACGAATCTTGGCCAACCGCAAAAAAAGTTCGTAGGAGTGAAACAGTGATCAGCTGCAAGAGAAAATTACAATTCTCAGCTTGTTTAGATTTGGCTACCATAATTGCTCAACTCCACTTCCCCCATTTATAAAGCCTACACCAACCATTATCTAGTGCAGACATCCAGGTTTTGTCAATTTAAGCCGTTTGATGCATCTAATATATTATTTTATTTTATTTTTGTACTGTGTTTTTTTTTTTTTTTTTTTTTTTGAAGCATTTTTCTTTTTGTACTGTGTTTGAACAATAAAAGAAGACAATAATCCAATCCAACAGATCGATCAATCAAATTAAAATCCAGATGTCTGTATCTGAGTACTTTTAAGTACGTGACAGGCGATTACCTTTCAAAACTATATGTTTGGCCTTCAATTGATCCACGATACGCAACGTGCAGTCTGTGTATGCTTTAGAATCAGGAGTATCGTTCACTAAATCCAAGAAGAAAGTAAGATAACTCCCACTGCCGTCAATTCCCTTAGGATAGAGCTGTATCTTCCTGCGAAAACCAACAAGTATAATATTTTAAGATAATTACTAATTCTCTGCTCAAGTAGAACAGAAAAAAGCAACCTGTTTGTATTGTTTGAAACTAAATAAAAAAAATGGCTTCTTATTTCCTTGTCATCTGGATTCATAACTTAGGAAGATAAAACAGAAAATAAAATTTAAAAGCACATCTCCAACAGTCTTTAAAAATATGAAATGGAAAGAAATAAAGTATTTATCTCCAATACCATGTGTGACCTCCGGCACTGAATGCTTCTGAATAGTAATATTCTTCATTTAACTTTGAAAAGTTTTCAATCTTCCAAACATACTTAACACTACAGGTATCCTTTATCAATGATAAGCATTCTGCTTTTACTCTGCCTCTCTCTTTAGTAACAAAGACCTCTGTTCCAAACACACACTTGTCCTCTACCAGGTATCCATTAGAAGTGTCATTAAATGCTTTAAGCAGGACAAAGTGATCGAACCCACATTCAAGCTTCGATTCATGAAAGTGACTTTCCTTCCCAATGGCATCTAGGCATATGACAAAGTAATCCAATAATTAGTAAATGGTACAAGCTTTGCTTGTAGTAGACAAAATCAAGGTTATTGAAAGAAAAAGTATTTGCAAAGGGAAATATACAATGAATGTAAACACTTTAACAAGGTGAGATTAACAAGCAAAGATGCTATGAACTCAAATGTAAAATATATAATAACCTTGAACTGTCAAGTAGTTGTCCTTGCGCTGGTCAAGCAAAAACAATCGAAGAACTGCATAAACCTCCCAACCAAGAGGGAGTGAACTTGTGTCGGTTAATGTCAAGTAGAGAGAGATGTGATCTTTCACATTCTTGCTTTTATTTCCATTTGGGTACAAAACCAGTTTCCTGTGAGCATGGACATATTATTCTGATGGTTAAAACTTAAAAATTAGAAAACAACATTGTAATTCAAAGATTTCATAGACCTATTGATTTACAAAAATAAAATAAAATATACCACTTGTAGCCTCCAGCTTCAAATTCTGCAGATTCATATTTCTCCACTGCATTCTCCAAAAGTAAAGAGAATAACTGTATTTTGAGTTTGTAATGAGTTGGTGGTGCATCTGAGATAAATCTTACAACTTCTGCAACAAAAAGAAAATCATGAGGTAAGGATGATCACAAGCAAAAAACACAAAGTCACACACACATACACACTCAAGATTAAAGCTTTGAATATAATTATACACATGCACAAAGAGGGAGAAACATACCATTTTGTTCATCAACGAAACTGGCCATGGCAAAAAAATTCTCCACAGAAAAGTATGTAAGTAGGTCACCCCAATCAGCTTTGTAGGCTATATATAAGGAACAAAAGGAAGCCAATATTCCTAACTTTAGAAGGTTGAAGCTGTTATCCATTGCTTTAGAGGACTGCATCTTGATCATTGAATAGGTATCCATTCTATTCTTCTTGGTGTGAACAACTTAATACCTTTTGAATCGAACAAATTTACAAATATTAAGATAAAGGAAATATACCATGTATCTTTCCCATGCAAAGCATCAAATGTAAACAAACTGATAAGATAGAAAGTAAAGAATGATCTGTTGCATTTCTTGCTAAAAAAATCTCGGCTCAGATTTAAAATAGGCCATTTCATACATCAACTATTCTTATCAAGTCAAAGTACAACTTTTAACTTATCATTGTCAAGAGAGAGGGAAAGAGAGAAATAGAGGTTACACAATTAATTGCAGAAATCTCATCCGAACTCTCATTAGTCATAACAGAGAAAGCAGCAGATTCACTGAGATCACATAAATTCAAAGGAAAGATTGAAAACAATATGCACAAGTGATACAAACTCTTCATTCAGTAACCTGTATGATCATAGGAGGAGAGAAGACAATAATATCGCAAGAAAATAGAGTGTATTCAATTGAACGTAAGAGATGATAAGCCCTTTATGGTGGGTTTGAATCACTACCTCCTTTCCAACTCCTAAATTTATAAAAATTAAAATAAAATAAAAAAGTAACAGTATGTATTCAAATGAATGCCATTGAAACTAACCCTTAAAATTAGCACCAAATTGTAGAAGGTAAATTTTATACTACATTTTAATTGATGAACAACATACCCACTATATTTTCTGAATCTGTACAAGGTAGTTTATTTTTTTGTTTGTTTTTTTACTTTTTATTTTACAGAGCCGTGATTCATGAAGCCTTACTATTACTAATGATTTATTTTTATGAAAAGTTTTACATCACAATATCTGTTATAGAGCCCTGGCAACCCCAAACGTTCACCTCTGCTTCCACCAAGAACATATCCTTCACTAGACAACCATTGCTTGGATTATTCAAGTAATTTGGTGTAACGAATTTTTGTAAACCCCGAGCGGTATCCAAAGCAGTGACACAGTGATCAGCTGCAAGAGAAAATGACAATTCTCAGCTTAATATTGGCCCCAACTTCACTTCCCCATTTATAAAGCCTACACCAGTCATTATCTAGTGGGGACGTTCAGATTTTGTCAAATTTAAGCCGTTTGATGCATCTAATAAATGATATATCATTTCTCTTTATTTTTTTGTACCGTGTTTGAACAAAAAAAATAATATAGCCCATTAAATCTACTTCCATATATCTGCATCTGATAATTTTGATGTACATGACAATCTTTTACCTCTAAAAGCTATGTGGTTGGCCTGCAATTGATCCACGATGCGCAATGTATACTTATACTTCAGAATCAGGAGTAAAATCCGCCAAAACCAAGAAGAGAGAAAGATGACTCCCATTTAGATGTTTTAATCCGTTAGGATAGAGTCTTATCTTCCTGCAACAATCAACAAGTATAAGAATCTTGGTGAACCTAATTCTCTGTCTAGTACAATGGAAAATGACAATCGGTTTGTGTTGTTGTTTGAAACTCAAAAAAGAAAAAGGTTACTTCTAATTAGTAATACTTTGTGGGAAAATAAGCTTATTTTTCCTTGTCATCTCAATACGTTCCGTAAGAAGGTAAAACCGAAAAAATAAAAAATAAATTAAAAGTACATCTCCAACAGTTTTTAAAAATTCAAATGGAAAGAAACAAAAGTCTATATCTTCAATACCATTTGTGACCTCCAGCACTGAACACTTATGACTCGTAAGATATTGCACTTAACTTTGAAAAGTTTTCAATCTTCCAAATATGCTTAACACTAGAGGTATCTTTTATCATTGACAAGCATTCTGCTTTTACTCTGCCTCTCTCTTTAGTAACAAAGACCTCTGTTCCAAACACACACTTGTCCTCTACCAGGTATCCATTAAAAGCATCATTAAATACTTTAAGCAGGACAAGTGATCGAAACCACATTCAAGCTTCAATTCATGAAAGTCACTTTCCTTTCCAATGGAATCTAGGCATAACAAAGTGACCAAATAATTGGTAAATGGGACAAGCTTTGCTTGTAGTAGACAAAAACAAAAAGGTTATCGAAAGAATAAGTATTTGAAAAAGGAAACATACAATGAATGTATACACTTTAATAAGGTGAAATTAACAAGCAGAGATACTATGTACTGAATTGTAAAATATATAATAACCTTGAATTGTCAAGTAGTTGTACTTGCTCTGGTCAAGCAAAAACAGTCGAAAAACTGCATAAACCTCCCAACAAGGAGGGAGTGAACTTGTGTCGGCCAATGTCAAGTAAAGAGAGATATGATCTTTCACATTCTTGCCTTTATTTCCATTTGGGTACAGAACCAGTTTCCTATGAGCATGGACATAATAGACTAATGGTTAGAAATTAGATAACAATATCGGTGATTCAAAGAATTTATAGACATGTTGGTTTAACAAAAGAAAATATACCATTTGTATCCGCCAGCTTCAAATTCTGCGGATTCATATTTTTCCGCTGCATTCTTCACTAGTAAAGAGAATAATTGTATTTTGAGTTTGTAATGAGTTGGCGGTGCATCTGAGATAAATCTTACAACCCCTGTGGCAAAAAGAAACTCATGAGCTAATGGGCTGAAAATTTTTAATTGTTTATGATCACAAGCAAAAATCACAAAGTCACACACACATACACACTCAAGATTGAAGCTTTGAATGCATATAATTATACACACATGTACAAAGAGAGAGAAACATACCTTCTTGTTCATCAATAAAACTGGCCATGGCAACAAAATTCTCCACAGAATTGTATGTAAATAGGTCACCCCAGTCAGCTTTGTAGGCTATATATAAGGAACAAAAGAAGCCAATATTCCCAACTTTTGAAGGATGAAACGGTTATCCTTTGCTTTAGAGGACATCATTTGATCATTGAATAGGTATCCATTCTCTTCTTCTTGGTGTTAACAACTTATTATCTTTTGAATCGAACAAATTTACAAATATTAAGATAATGGAAATATAACATGCATCTTTACCATGCAGAGCATCAAATGCAAACAAGCTTATAAAATACAAGTAAATTTTCATTTGTCAGACATGCTGAGCACAAAAGAATGATCAAAAGAAAAGTGTCTGGCAGACAAAAAATTGGCAGGATCTGTTGCATATCTTGCTGAAAAATCCTGACTCAGATTTAAAATAGGTCATTTTCATACATCAACTATTCTTATTAAGTCAAAATGGAGCATAGTTTTATCATTCTTAAGAGAGGTAAAGAGAGAGATAGAGGTTACACAAGTAATTGCACAAATCTCATTAAAATTCTTATTAGTCATAAACACTAAACAGAGAAAGCAGCAACTCACTCGCATCACATAAAATCAAAGGAAAAATTGAAAACAATATGCATAAGTGATACAAAGAATTCTCTTCATTTAGTAACTTTCTGATCACAAGAAAAGTAAAAAGTTACAGCCACAGCAGATTCAATCATTACAACTACCAAACCATTGCATATCTGTCTAAAATAAATACTATCATTGTATCAGTAAACTGGAGTAGCCCCCCCACCCACCCCCCCGCCCCCCGAATAAACTTCATGCACGAAATCTCTACAGAAGGCATCACAATACCACTTGAACAATTGAAAATTATGGTCCAGCTCTGCTACGAAGATTTTGGCCTTGTATACCCCAAACTAATTAGCTTCTCCACCAACTTCTTCTCTGCATTCGCCTAAGAACCCAACAAATACAAAATATAAACATAATGCTTTAAATCATGTACAAATGCAGAAAATTAAGGAAGTGCACATTACAAGGGCAATAACAAAAACCAAACGAATGAACAATTACATTAAAAATCTAAAATAAAAGGCATTTTGACAGAAAACCAAACCTCAAGCACAGGACTATTCTTCGGGATATTGCAAGCAACAATCACATTGAGACCGGTCTTTAAAACTGCAATGAACATCTATATCAGCCCACATGCCCAAAAAAAAAAAAAAAAAAAAAAAAACCTTTTAAAGCTATAAAGCACATCAGAACCATGGCTGCAATATCATACCTAATCTTCGAGCAATGCCAGCTCCTGTATTATCCGAAACTCCTCCAAGTATTGAACTTACACTCACTGAATTGCTCTGTGCATCATCATCATCAACAATTACAATATTACACAATTAATATCGATTTGTTAAACAAACTGGTTTAAAAAACATTACGCACTTGAACTGACAGGATAATATCTATTAATTAAACGGATTTGTTATAATTTACAGGCCGTGTAGGTGCAGCTGCATACAATCGTCCCAATTTCGAAGAGTTGCAACCAATCCACGCATATATCTATCACAATTTTTTTTTTCACAAGTAAAAACAAGAGAGAAATATTAAAATCAAAACCAATATCGTGTGAATATATTACTATTAAGACTCACAATTCTCTACGGTTGTGTGTTTTAACAGTACCTGATTCGCGAGACGGATAATCTGGAAATGGAAAGTGACGTCGTCGACTAGGTCGGTGAAGCACGTGACTTGCACGCCGCTGCTGCTACTGCCGTCACCGTTTGCGTCCTCCTGCTTCGTAATTTCGTCGACTTCGAGCATTTCGACGGAGCTAAGAACTTGGTTTAAAGCTAGAGCTGCGTCCGCCATTGTTAGAGACACTTGAAAGCTGATCAGTTGATCGATTAATTTTTATTTTATTTTTTAAAATGACCAATTTGGGGTTTTTAGAGAGGTTTTATTTCTCTGCAAGGCACAACGTAGCTCAACTTCACCACCAATAGTAATCTGCCACGTCAACCACCCCAAAAAAACCAACATATACTGACGTGAGTGAGCACGTCAATGAATTCTCGTGATGTAAAAAGCCACGTCACGGCCGACTCCTCGCTTGACCGGTCATGTTAGCGAGTTATCGTGACGTTCCCTGGCACGTTCCGGTCCATTCTTGACGTGGATGACATGTCAGCAGACTGACCGGACCTATTTTAATCTACGTGGCGCAACAAGAGTTTTGTAGCACGGAAACTCCATGCACCAACTGGTAGCATAAACATTCTTATTCTTGTCAAAATTAAATCTTAATAGCCAAAACCAAACACGAAGATCGTCAAAAATCTCAGGCAACGTTGCGAGGCTGACGAAGTGAATTTCGTCAAAATAAAAAATAAAATAAAAATTGTAGATATTTGTGTTGAGAGGAGAGATGATGGATGGAGAAATAGCGAATATCAAGAAATGGATTGTGATATATCCAGTTTATATAAACTCAAAGAAGACGATTGTTGAAGGGAGGCGTATAAGCACCAGTAAAGCCTGTGAAAACCCTACTTGTGCTGAGATCGGCGACTGCTGTAGCTACCTCAAAATCCCTTTTGCAATTGAGGTCTGTGATCTGTCCATCTGTCAATGGATTAAATGAGCATTTGTTTTACTTACTGTTTCGTGTTTTGTAATTGTAATTAGATTGGTTTTTATTTTTTTGCAATTGAGGTCTGTCAATGGATTCAATGAACATTTGTGTACTTTTTCGTGCTCTATAATTATAATTGGATTGGTTTTTTGTTCTGTTTTTGGTTTCGTTTGCTTTACTGTTAAAATGCGTTTTGTTTGTTGAAGATTGACAAGGCGTATCCGAGGGACTTTTTGCAAAGAGGGAGAGTGAGGGCCTTGCTGAAAAGGGAAGATGGGACTCTGTACAATCCGGCCATTTCTTCCAGTGAGTGTTGCTTTTTGTTGTTGTTGTTGTTGCTGCCGCTGCTGATTCTACTCGTTTTCGTGGTTCGATAATTTTGATTTTGTACTTGCTCTTCAAGTATAAATAGTTCTGAACTGTTTTTGTATTGATTGATTATGGGTGGGGTGACAATGTCATGTTTTCATGCGGTGCTTTTTACATCAGACTGTTAAATAGTTGTTGCTAGAATTGCGGTATGAAGAAGTTTATATCTTTTGGTGTCAATTTTTTGATATTGCACATCAATTTTAGAATGCCTGGACCTGGAGACTGGAGTTTCGTATTTGCAGAATCTCTTTTCTTTCCAGCAATGGTAGTAAATGGTTTGGTTAATGAAATGGGAGTAGCGGTTGTAAAGGTTACGATTTGGTGCTGAAGGGTTTCTTTACAACTAATACGAGGGGAATTAATTCGTTAATTGCGATTATTATGGAACAGTCTGAATACTTTATTGATGGTGATTGGGAATTGATTGCTCTAATTCGTTTTCTATGGCATCTTATGTTCCTTCAATTGCTCTAATTCGTTTTCTATTGCATATTATGTTCCTTCAACTGCTAATACTGTTATTAGCCTCCTGTTGTTGGATTCCTGAGAAGTAACCAATCAAATATTGTTTGTCTGCTCATCTGCATTTTGAGTGTTAGTTTGGACATGTCATTTCTGGTAACTCTCTTTTAATTCTGTAACTGGCTGCTGTAGCTGTTCTTTATCCATCTTTAATCTTTCATTAAGAAAGCACCATGGGCCAGAACTTTGATTTGCATCATTTGTCCCTCACAATTGTTTTGCTAAGTTGCTGCTGCTGTTGGAGCTTGTTCTCCATCCTTTCCCTTTAATATGACCGTGTAGCCTCTAGCATTTGTCTCATACTTGTCCTAGTTTTAACAGCTTAAGCTAATCAGAACTTGTGTTTTTTTTTAGTACCTCGACCAAGTGTCTTACATTTTACCTGCAGAAGCACATGTTGTGGATCGCTTAATCTGAAAAGTTTTTTACAAGGGCATACCACACCACTTCTCAAATTTCTTTTATGATATCTTTCAAAAGTTCTTTTCCTTCTTGTATATAACTCGTCGAATATGATCACTGTCCATATATTATTATTTCCTTTTCAACACCTCACCATCACAAATCTGTTGCTGCGTAGAATGAGAGATAAAGGTCTTACTCTTTCCTGTCATAGTTTTTGGCTTTTGGGCATTATCTACACATCGGTAGAAGCTTCAAACAAATTTGCTTCCTGCCACCTTATTTTTTAAGCTTTTAGATTCATAGAAAAAATTGCATCCTGCAGAAGTATAATTTTCAAAAAAAATTATGTGAGCAACCGGTGAAATTATAAATGCTTCTTGTTTTCCAGCAGAATTATGAGAGTGTATTTTAATCTTCATTGTCCTAGAATTTCCTTGTTTTCCTTTATTTTTATCCATAAACTGAAAAACAAGAAATAATATCTCATTGTCAAGGTAATGTGTTGATGATATCAACTATCGTGGACCAAATTTAGCGTGAACAAACCTGTCGTAATTCCTGATATGTTAAACTTTCTGTTGTAGCTAATTCTATTGTACGGAAATAACTTATGCATCTTGTATCTTCAGCGTCCTTGCTCGCCATACATTTTAATTTCTGATGTGATTGAATTGCAGGGAAACAGCTGATGCTTCATGTTGCAGAATTGGTACCTAGACATCCCGGTAGGACAAAGAAACAAGAGGCTGCATCCACATCAACCGCTGCTGCTGCGGGACCTTCATCCAAATCTGGGAAAGGTGGAAGAAAGAAGAGATAGCTTTGGAATGTCAAATGCTTCCAAAACATTTTTCCTTTCTTGATATCCAATTCATACAAGCAATTGGCTTTCTTCAGATTTAACATGTTCTTTAGTTTTGTTTTTGAGAATCAGATTGAACAACCTTCATACATTTTCTTTTTCTTTTTATAGTTTTGGAAAATTTTAATATCTACTTGACAATATTTTACTTTTTGAGACCTTAATAGTTAATATTAACTTATAAGAACATTCCATAATCATGATTTCTTTTGAGTTCCAAAATTCGAATGGATATGTGAAACTTTTTTATTAGATGAAAGTAGTATCAAAATATTTTAAATCTGAGTGTTTGTTACTATAGCGATTAGCGACCTGAAGTCCCGAATAGTTTTTTTTTTTTTTTTAAACAACAACAGTTAGGACTTGGCGAGATAAGACTGTTAGCAGGGCCCGAAATACTACTCCCACAATAGGGGAGAGGGCACTCACACTTGGGAATAAATAGCCAAGGAGGGACAAAGAATATATATATACACATATCTAGGCGTTCAACCATGGTGGTATTATATATATAGATATATATATATATATGAGAGAAATACAATAGTAACCATAGGAAACATTAAACTTTCCTTAATAACCACTTTTGAAACTTTAATTTTTAATAACCACTTTTTAAAAAACTTTCGGTGTATGTCCGTAAATTACAAGAGTACCTCTGCAAATAGTTTTATTTTAAATCTCGAAGCAAGCTTGAAATCATAGGTAAATTAAAATTTCAAAACTTGAAATCATGGCTAAATTGAAATGTCCAAACTTGAAATCTGAACTAAATTGAAATGTTCAAATTTGAAATCTGGACTAAATTGAAATATCCAAACTTGAAATCTAGACTAAATTGAAATTAGGATAATTTTTTCCCCCTTTTTTCTTCTTCCTCTTGTTCATCCCCAAATTCAAATTAGGTTTAGGTTTTTTGTTTCTCTTTTGTTTTGCAAATCCAATCGCCGGCGAGGATCGCGAGCACCGAGCCTCCGGACGTCGTTGACTGATCGTTGCCCATCGCCAGTCTCTGGTTCGTGAAGCTCAAGGTCGGTGGTTCGTGAAGCTTCTGGTCGGTCGTTCGTGAAGCCGCTGGCCGCTGGTCGCTGGTTCGTGCATCCGTTGGTTCGTGGAGGTCGTGCGAGCTTGGGACTTCCGGCGGTGGAGGACGACGTCCAGCGTGGGCAATGGCACCAAGAAGAGAGAAGAGATAGCAGATCGAGAGAGAGGGTAGAGGAGAGAGAGAGGAGAAAGAGAGAAAAGAAGGAGAAAGAGAGTTTTGGGGAGGTTTTTATATGAGGGTTTTTCAGTAATTTCTCAAAAAAATGGTTATAAACAATTAAAACTTTATTTGTGGTTAAAAAAGAATTTTCCCTAATATTTGTGGTCACTCTGAGTAATTTCCACTATATATATTGGCAAGAGGTCATTGATGAAGTCCTGAATAGCTATACTCCTTGTTTATCGTGGTGAAATTATTACTAATTATTGCTATAGCGACTCGAATAACCATTCTCCACATTTATATATTTTTCATGTTTAAAGTGAATTGGTTTTTTTATTTTTATTTGTTTGGGAAGGGGATTAATCCTCTCCTTAAAAAATAATTACAGTAATTGATTTTGTATAAAAATCAGATGGATTAATTTGAATGCACAATAGAAATTGGTTCAACTACCTGATCATTGAATGTGGAAATGACCATAATGACCCTAACAGCATGATCCATTTGACACGAACGCAGAGAGAGAGAGACCTGTAAAACTTAAACAAAAAAACAAAACCAGAGAGAGAAACCAACGACAATGGAAGAAGCCCCGACGCAAGCGTACGGAGAGGTAGACTACTGGAACGGCCGCTACGGGCGGGAAATGTACCCGTTCGATTGGTACCAAAAGTATCCTTCCTTGGCTCCTCTCGTCAACCTCTACCTCCCTCACCGCCACCACCGCGTCCTCGTCGTCGGCTGCGGAAATTCCGGTATCTCCTTCCCCTCCACCTACTCGGATCTCGATTCATCATTAATTGCTCACGTTAATTTTTTCAGAATCGTAAAACTATATTTCGTTTTTTTTTTTTTTTTTAAACAGCATTTAGCGAAGGCATGGTCGATGACGGCTACGAGGAGGTGATCAACATTGATATATCGATTGTTGTCATTAGACATATGGAAACGAAATACGCTGTTCGTCCTCAGCTCAAATGTATCTTTTTAATTTTTCGCTTTTACGTTTCATCGTGTTGTTTTTGAATCTGACTCTAAATTTATGCTTCCTCTTTTTTTAAGAAAAAACTATATAGAGAATGTGAAATGTGATTATAATAGTCAGATTTTTTAACATGTAATTGTTTCTCTAATTAAGAAAGAATCCACTGTTAAAGGGTTGTCAAGTAATGGTAACATATGACTAAATCAATTTGTTCTGCTAATGCACAACTCTTAATTGACTGCTAGTGCACCTCACATTCGTATTGGTGATAAGATTCAAGTTTCGAATCCCACCTCCCTCGTATTTTTGAATCAATTTGTTCTGCTAAGGCACATCAACTTTAATTTGAGTTGATTGGGCACCTCTTCATCCTTAATAGTTGGAGTAGCTATACAGACTGCGCTCCTAGTGTCTAATACTTTATGTATGTAGGTCCTGGCAGAACCATGACCCATAATCAGTGTCGGTGTGAAAATTGTTATGATAAGAATGTGTTATGCAAAAATATTTTGTTTCTGGTAGAGAGTTACTTTGCAACTAATGGTTGCATGTTTTAGCTTTGATTTCCTCAACTGTTAATCAGATATTGAAATGGATGCTCGAAAAATGGATGGTTTTCAATCTGGTTCCTTTGATGGCGTTATTGATAAAGGTGGTACAATTTCTATTTAATCACAAATATTTTGTTTGATGAGATGGTAATATCTAACAAATCACTTGCTGATGTTTTTCCTTGTGGTGTTTTCAGGAACTCTAGACTCTATCTTGGTGAGTGTCTGCAATGTTGTATTTGTTCTGTATTTTCAAGGGCTTATTGCTAACAGAAAAATATTTCGTTCCTAGTGTGGAAATAATTCGCGACAAAATGCTACTCAAATGCTAAATGAAGTTTGGAGGTATAGAGAAACAATAAATGATAGTATACAATCATTTCAAACATTTTTTTTTTCCGTTTTTTCTTGTTTTTCTTGATCTTTTCACCATATATTGAAGCAGTTGATGACAACCTATAGGGTTCTCAAGGATCAAGGAGTTTATATACTGGTAACTCTACCTTAATCTTACTTAGATGCATTATTTCTCCAAAATCCTATTTTTCTGTATTTTCATTTATTTTCCTTTCTATATTTCCGTGGGCAACTTTTAAATAGTTGTACCTTGTGTTTCACTTGCGTGCTACTTCTTTTGAATGGTTCAGATTACATATGGAGCTCCAACATATCGTCTAAGCTTGTTGAAAGAATCGAACATGTGGGGGATAAAGCTCCATGTGATAGGTACATGAAACTGTGAAAGCTCATTTTCCAGTTATTCTACTGTTTCAGAAATGCTTCTTTTCTGTAACGCAGGAGTGTATACTTTTATGTTCTTACTTGATCTGCTCAACGCTACTGTTTATTTATTTATTAGCAAAAATAGGAAAATCTTGATCTATAAAAGTTAAGGTCATCCGATCATGCTTTTATGATTTATCCTTGTATATACATTATTACACTAGAGAATTTAATTCTAATGAGAAAACAAGGGTGACACTTGGCATTATCCTAGCTGCTGAATGCTGGTTAACTGACAATTGAGCTGCTTCATCGACATTTTACATAATGATGCTGAGTTAGTTGCTTCTAAACTTCCCTTGCTTTCATCTGACTTATCAAAAAGGAAAACTATCTCGTAAGTCTAAGAGAAGCTTATACCTTCTCGATGATCTTAAAATGATTTAAGGGAAGTTTAATGTGAGAGTGCTTAAAATTGGAGCCTAGTTTCTTGAAAATTTGAAAACCTGACTTTATTTAAACCCATTACTTCCGGTATTCAAAAGAATTCTTTCTGATATGGCTAATTTATAAATGTCAAATGATTAAACTTCCTGGATTCTCTAGTTTCAGTTTCTTAAACGTTGAGACTCATATCAGCCTATGGGATCAGTACATGTATATTAAATCTTCCACTCCTGACTTTTCTTCGATTCATGCAATTATAACAGTCAGGCAGTTCTGTTTGCTGTTTAATATCCTTTCTGTTTGATTTCTTTTTAATCCTTACGAAGTAATAGCTAAGGAATTGGTTAGAAGTGTCTAATCTAGTTATTTATCGCATGCAGAGAAACACTCAGTGGAAGAGAAACCAGAAAATCCAATATGGGAGTTGACAAAACCTGTTCCTTTGGATGATGAAGGAAGCCCGGTGCAAGCATTACTTGGAAATAACCCTGACGTCCATTACATCTACGTCTGTACTAAGGTTGGTAACATAGTCAATATACCTTAAACATCCTATACTTGCCTCGATAAACTTTTATGAGATTCGTATTAGTTCTACATACAAACCGTGGTAGGCTTGATTAACTCCCTTCCGTTTTTTCTTCTTTTGAAGGATGAATCCTTGAAGAAGCCAAAACCTAAGCAGTAAGTGGCGTTTCACTGAGGAAGAGAAACATACCCGAACCATTTTGCTATCCTATTCTTGTTCACTGTTCTTCAAATATTCTTATGATTTATCATTTATGTTATGAATATAATAGTGGTAATCGTAACTTAATCTGTTGTCTCGATAATCATTATTAACATTTGAAATTATTATATTTGACACAGTTTTTTTTTTTTAGAATCTGTGGTTTTATTTATAAGTCGACTTGCAAGTGATTGTAATTGAATTGGTTTAAATATCCTGCATGTTTGATCTGAAAATCTATGTGTAATTTTGTAGTCACTGACTTGTTATTTTTTTACCCGTAAATGCTCTCTTGGAAGAATGGTGGTGTCACATGTCGGTGTGAGAAGCTTTTGGCTTTAAATTGAGAAGTTTTTGACTTTAAATTCTTCTATAATTTTAATTTCTCAATTTATATCAATTACCTATTTATTTGAAGTAAAACGAAAGGTCTTATACACCTATTTATTTGAAATAAAATGAAAGACCTCTCTCTCTCTCTATGTATATATTGAATTTATATAATAACAATTCAATTCAACCCTTATTAATTATTGCAAAACATGCCATGCATGCACCATTTCAATTTGTTGATATTTTTTATTTTTATTTTTGTTTTAAAAACTTAGCCGTTAAATAGTTTACTTTAAATATTATATGAACCAAAAGTTTAATTAATTAGTATATAAAAATCAAGAGTCAATCCCATAATTAATAGGATAATGAATCAATTCTCTAACAAAAAATAAATCAATTAATACAATAAATAATTTTCAATTAACCTATTTAATTTTAAGGCATGGAGTCTGTATGGTGGAGTCAGGAAGGTGGGAAGTGGAAGGGTTGTTTTCAAGTTATTTTTGAAATCTTAAACATTATTTTAATTTATTACTTTTAATTATTAATCATTTCCACATGATAAAAGCAAACTTAGGGCCTGTCTTGTAACGTTTTTCAAAGGTTGTTTTTGTTTTTGTTTTTCGAAAATAAAAATGAAAATGAAAACAGTGTTTTTGGTTTCAGTTTCGAAATCCAAATACGCGTCTGGTAACATTTCCTGAAAGCTGGATTCCGAATATGAAAACGTAAAAAACGCGTCTGGTATCATTTTACGGGCCATAATTAATGAGTTGAATTTTATTTTTTTTATTTTATTTTTTTTGTCAGCAACACCTAAAATAGGAATATCAAGAACATGTTAAATCTGGAAGTACAGAATTGCTGATCGAAGTTTATTGAAAATTTTAAACTCCAAGTATAGATCTCAGAAAAGTATTCTAGTCATAATGTTTTAAATTTGTGCAGTTAACAGGAGAGACATACTGAGCTGACTAAAAACCTGAATGGACTTGTGTTAGGTAGCTTGCTTGGAATCAGTCAAGCATATTCGCAATCCATGGGCAACCAATAAAATTGTAAATCCAACTGAAAATGGGCGGAATGGTTGGGGAAGAGCTTAAGCATATCTGAAAGAAGAAGGGAAGAAGAAGAAGAAAAAGAGAAAGAAGAGATCGGCGCAGATCGGGACGAAGAAGGGAAGAAGAAGAAGGGAAGAAGAAGAAGAAGAAGAAGAAGAGGAAGGGATCGGCGTAGATCGGGAAGAAGAAGGGAAGAAGAAGAAGAAGAAGAGGAAGGGATCGGCGCAGATCGGGAAGAAGAAGGGAAGAAGAAGAAGGGAAGAAGAAGAAGAAGAAGAAGAAGAGGAAGGGATCGGCGATCGGGAAGAAGAAGGGAAGAAGAAGAAGGGAAGAAGAAGAAGGAGAAGGAGGAGGAGGAGAAGGAGGCTGACCGGCGGGAAGGAGAAGGATGAGGATGAGGAGGAGGAGGAGATCGGTAATGAAGAAAAAAAAAAAAAAATTGAGTTTTTTTATTTTAAGTGAAAAACAAAACGAAAAACAAAATGAAAAACATCAAAAAGTTGTTTTGGAAATTTTTCACTTTTAACACTGTAGTTGTTTTTGTTTTTGTTTTTGTTTTTTAAAATAAAATGGAAAACAAAATGAAAAACAACAAAGAACGCGTATTCGAAATCGGATTTAGAAAACAAAAACGAAAACAGGCCTGTAAAACGATACAGGACAGGCCCTTAGTTTTTAACTTTCACGTTTCCATTTCATTTTTTGTTCACAATCTACTTTGTCCAGCTCTGGTTTTTAGTTTCTCTCCGAATTTACTGGTAATAATTCATGCTATATTTTCTTTGATTGTCACCTATTTTCCAATATTTTACTATTATTCATACATCTTTTTGTTTATGAAATTTAAAATATTACCGTTCAATTACTATCTCATATTTGTTCTATCTTGAATTATATTTGTTTGATTTTATTCTCAAAATTTCATATTTATGTCCGTAAGAGCAAATTGAAGAAATGGTTTTGGGTATTGCTCGCTGCAAAATCACCTCAATAGTATTTTTTCCATATATATATAACTGTAGTGTTGTTCATCTATTTATTCAATAGACCCAAGTGATTGGTCAGTCAGTCTTTAAGATTATGTCATGATGTGAAGTGACCGAGCAAAAGGAGGTAATATTAATTATTTGTGTTTTTTTATTTAATTATTTTACAATTAAATCTAAATTTTATTGTTTATTTTGGCATTGAAATCTATACATGCTACACTTGCTATCATTGTTTTTCAGGCATGTTCAACAAATAATATAGTTTTTAATATATACAGCTTTGATGTATTTATTATTTATTTTTATTATTATTATTTTTAAGTTGTGATTGATTTGTTTAACTTGATTTGTATTGCAGTATTATCTCGTCAAAGACTTGAGATTGAATTTAAAATTCGTGCAGATTGTAAGATTTACGATTCAAAGCTTTATTTTGTATATTTCAAAAGTATCCGTAGAAATATGTAGTCAATTGGTTTTTTAGTGTCTTTTTCTTTCTAATTTATGTTAATTCCAATTGTAAGATAGTATCTATTATATTATATTTCATTTTATTAGTAGTTTAGTAAAACAATAGTTGTTTTATATTTCTTTTTCTGTTAATTTATCTTTCACAAAATCATACAATTTATATAATAAATTACAAACAAAAAGATGATCAAAACCGTCACAATTCAAATTAAAATCAGAGCATTTAAATTGAAACAAAAGAATATATGAAAAAAAACATTAAAATATAAATCCGTAAGTGATTACGTGTGCAGGCTGCTAACTCGTATATATATATATATATATATCCCAAAAGCACTCCTTCCACCCCACTAAATGCTCCACAAAATGTGATTCTTCTCGATCCTCTATGGTACCCCATCTATCGGGTTATGTTCAGATTTTGATAAAATTCAAATCTCTATGAATGAGATTTGATTTATGTATTTGATTGTTCTACCAACATATTTGAATACCCTTACCTAGAAAGTTGACCTTTATGCCAAATTATTTGATCACCAAAATTAACTTTAACATTTCAGATGTTGACAAAATTCAAATCTCGAGTTTCCAAATGTATTCGACGAATGAGATTTGATATACCTATTTCATTGTTCTATGAACATATTAGGAGACTCTTAGCTGGAATTTTAAATAAAAATTTAATTGAAATAATATTATTCTCAATAAATTTGTAAGACAAAATAGCATGCATAAATATTAAAAGTGTATTATAGATTTATAGGTAGCTGAGTAAATTGTGATACATCACCCATGTCTCCTTTAAAATTGTGAAAAGTATGAGCATTGAATTGTTAAATTGACATTTCTTAATAAATTTGTACCTATCACAATTTATTATGATATTCTTCCCATTTGAATTTTCCAACATACATAGTTTTAGACATTTAATTTTCTTACTTTTTTTTTTTTTTTTTTTTGAAATACAACTACTGCCGGAACCCGGTGAGATTAATTAAATTTTACAAGCACGGCCCAGAATACTGCTCCCACTATCGGGGAGAGGTTACATAAGGACTACAACTCTCACAACCGGAGAGAGGGCTGCTCCCACAAACCGGGAGACAACTCCCCACTCATGCTTGTAAAATGCGCATGGTGGGACTTGAACCCTTGACCACTAGGTGTGGAAGGGAGGTGCACAACCATCTCTACTAGGAGGTGATGTGCTTCTTACTTTTTTTTTGGTGATCTTGTTTTGATATTATATTAAATTGAAATCAATATATGTGATTTGTTTCCATGCATATAAAATCCAAAATCAAGAACCCCATTTTGACATCTTCTTTAAATAAATTGATATTATACAATCTCTTTGAAATCAGTCAATATTGTAACAAATCCAAATTTGTATTATGTATATTTTATTTAGAGTAATGTTGAGTTGTCAATTTGCCATAAATCAAAAGATACAATTCAAATGCCATATATGTAAAACGTTTCTAGATGGGAAAAATAATAATAATTAAATACCATATATTTAACAGATTTGGACCAATAAAATCGAATAATTACATCAACATAATTTATTTCACTTGTCAATTAAATTATATTAGACAGTGTTCGAAAAAATGTGCCTGGCGCTAGGCGGTCTCTGGCTGTCCCGATTAGAACAAAATCGGTCGTATTAGACGGTGGGTAAAAATACGGGTGATTTGGGCAATTTATCAGCCGATTTTGTCAATAAATCGATTTAGATGGAATCGAAGTCGTTTTTATATCCTAATTACACTCTTTAAAATTTGAATATTGGTTTTCTTTGTAGGAAAAATAATTAAAATAAATAAATAAATTCCCGACTACATAGGTGCCGTATAGGTGTTGCCTAGGGGCTAGGCGCTGGTCTACCGTCCGATTAGCGCCTAGCGTTTACTAGAACACTGATATTAGATGTAGAATTATTTTTTGTAAATATTAATTGTATAATTATAAAACAATCAACAAGTAGAGATTAACCTATTGGCTTGCCCCTCACATCTTCAGCATACCATTGTGGGTTCTAGTTGTCCATGTCTCCTAAATCTTGAATTATTATAATATTTGAAAGAAAAAAACTTATAAAACAATCAATATTGATGATATCAACGGTTCTTGATGACGCGGGAACAGGAACCGACAGGTGGGCGTGACCACACACAAATCTAAAAGCATCTTAAAAAAAAAAAAAAAAAAAAAAAGCTTGACTGGAAAGGAAAGCAATAAAGATGCCACGTCAGATCCTAAACGACTCGCGTATTTTTCTCTCTCCTCCACTAGCTCCAGTGTGGACACAAATCATATACACATTGACTTTATATTTTAATCAAAACCTTCGATAAGCTCTTTTTTTCTAACATAGCTCTCAACTTTTCAATTTATTTTATTTTAATATTCACTGGCTTTCTCACGCTCCAAAAACTCTTTCTCGTTTTCTCTCTGCAACGAGAAAATTAAACAGAAACATTTTCTCTCCAACCAATCAATCTTCAAATCAATTGCATGTATACTCTCTGTCTCTCTCACACTCCTTCTCCGTTTTTGATTTATTAGTTTCGTTTCGTTTTAACTTTTTTTTTTTCGTGTTTGTATGTTTTCTGATGAATATATATATCGATTATTTTTTATTTATTTTTTATTTTTTTTTGTGTTGTTGTGGTTGTTAATATTGATTGTATTGTTGAATGGCAGATTCGTGTAGGTTTTTTCGCTGATTTTATGGTCAGAGTTCAGCTGATGAAATCTATCTAGGGTTTATGGCTCAAGCTAGAAGATACGTTCCTAATCAAGAATTAGGTCTGAGTCTGACTAATGCTTCTTTGCTTGTATCAACGTCTTATTTTAATGTGATTTTTTTTTCCTGTTGTTCAAACTGTGAATGTGTAAATTTTTTGGTATATTAAAGTTTCGTATTCGTTACATTGCTTGTAATTACTTGATTGCTTTTCAGTGTGTTAAAGCACTCTCCATGCTGATGTATGAATGCGATTTTCATCCAACTATTATCATTGTGAAGTAAATTGTATTATGTGTTTAGATTGATAGTATGTGTGAAGTGCGAAGTATAATTTCTTTCTCTGCTACTTACTTAGTATACTAAGTATTAAGATTTGAAATCTTCGCATGTGCGTGTGTGTGTATGTTTTTCCTTTATTATATCCAGATATAGAGATATTTAGTATTATGTTTTAACATTTTGGATTGGGAACATGTAATTTGATATTTAAATGCATTTTGATTTGATGATATATGTCAAATGAATATATTTTATGTTGCATGTTGACTACATGCCACAGTTAATTTGTATTTTACTTATTTCTGTTTTTTATTTTGGAACATTTAATCTAAGGATGATCTGTGAGCTTCTTTGGATATGGCAGATCTTGGACAGATATTACAAGAAGCACAATACCGTTGGCTTCGCCCAACTGAAATTTGTGAGATTCTTCGCAACTACCAAAAGTTTCACCTAACACCAGATCCACCCGTTCAGCCTCCAGGTTGTTACTGGTATCTTTTTGGATAGCTATTCTATGTTTAGAATATCGCATACGTTCAAATGATTGTCTATTTCCTTCAATAGTTTTTCATACATGCAGATAGGCTGTGAAAGTATTTTATTACTTTTTTGCATGATATTTTGTTGAGTTGAACAATGACACTCTGTTGAGACTCATGCTTTTTTCCCTTTATTTATATATTATGTATTTGTTGTTCGTAAATAATCTCATATTCTCATATATTTTTTTTCACTAAAGTGGGCAGAATCATCTAGACTCGTGTTTCTTTGCACACAACAACTAATGTTGTTTGTGTTTTTCAGCCGGTTCACTCTTCCTGTTTGACCGGAAAGCCCTTCGGTATTTCCGTAAAGATGGACACCGTTGGAGGAAGAAAAAGGATGGAAAAACTGTCAAAGAAGCTCATGAAAAGTTGAAGGTGTGCTGTTCAATTTATTATTTGTAAGTTCAGAGTTTTTGGTTGGTCCTGTGCAATGTAATATATGTTTCACTGTGGCATGATGTCTTATGGGTGGTGCACCATGTTAGCCTGTGTTGTTGCATGTATTTGTTCTTTTGCTTCTACCTTATGGAGTTGAAGAAATTTATAACCCTATGAATAGATATTGTAATTCTGTGACATAATGTAAGCAGAGAAGTATAGGCATCTGATTCACTGCTATTTATTTGGTCTTTTCCAATTTTATGACTTACTTTTTTTCTGGTTCTAGCAAATATGTCTTCAGTCTTCACTTTGATTATTGCTTGTAGGCTGGTAGTGTTGATGTTCTTCATTGTTACTATGCCCATGGGGAGGTTAACGAGTACTTTCAGCGGCGAAGTTATTGGATGCTCGATGCGTGAGTTTTACTCTCTTTCCTGTTGATCTAGAATTTAAAATTTTTTATTCAGAGAATAAGGCTTACTATATTTCATGTTTGCCATTTGGGGTTGCTTAAAATGCTGCACTGTCATTTGTAGCCTGCATGAAAAATGTTTAGCGGTTTCACTAGATAAGACTCGGTGCCTTTTTTTTGCCATTAATGTTTCTCTGCATATTGCCACCTGCATTTACTTAATGGTGGTCTTCAATTTGCTGGTTTACTTATCTCATTCCAGAAAAAATAAACCACCCCCGCTTTTTTTGTCCATAATTGAAAAAGACGTGCCATTCAGTGTGCCCATTGTCCATGTTGTGACTGTGTTCATATGGCTGTTGCCCAACATATTAGAAAATATGCATACAGGCAGACAGTGAGCGACTGTGTTGATGCTATGTGGAACGGGTATAGTTATTTAAAAAAAAGGTTTATAACTAAAATGATCTGTTGTCAATTAGCATTTTTAGTTTTCAATTTTGCGTCATTTTTTTTATCTTATTTTCCATTTGTCTTTCTTCACTTTCTTGTTTTCAGGCAATTAGAGCACATCGTCCTTGTGCACTACAGAGAAGTAAAAGAGGTATTTCTTGTGCTTATAGTTGGTCTTCGTGTCTTTCCTTTTTGCTGCCTTTCTTCTTTCATTTCTGAAATTGCCATACCATATTTCATTTAGAAATTCAATCCTTAATGAGCACTTGCAAAGACTATGGCATGAAAAGTGTCAGCAAACATGTGACAGCCCACTATAGATATAGATCACTAAAACTTGATCTAGTTTGGGTTTGACATTGTCAGGAATTCATAAGTGTCACTGTTATTTGTATGACGTAGATGGTTGATTTATATTATGTTGCATGCTATGCAGGGGTACAAATCTGGTGTGTCCCGTTTAGCTGCAGATACGGCACAACAAAATGGAAGCCCCCAAACTAGTTCAGATCGCTCCTTTGCGCAAGCTAACTCACCTGCCCCTACAGTTCAGACTTCTTATGCATCTAGCCCAAATAAAATTGATTGGAATGGGCAAGCTTTCTCTTCTGAGTTTGAAGATGTGGATTCTGGAAATGGTCCTGGAGCTGCTTCTCCTGCTCAACCTATCTATGTTTCTGTGTCACAGAATGCTTCGTCAATTTCACCTCAAGTTGTAGGTAAGTTGTATTGGAATATATACATACTTTATGTTGTAGTTTGATAAATTTATAGCTGGCTAATTAGTATCGACAATATTTGGTGTATATCAAAAAAATATTGAAAATATTTGACTTACATGTAATATCATTGTTCATATTGCACTTGTTAGGGGACATCCAAAATGCTATAGGAACTTTACTTTTTTAAGTTGATAATGGTACCTATTTTTACTCTATAATGCTATGTTGGAAATTTTAGATTTAGTTCCCAGTTCATGATAACGGTTGCTTTGAACTGGCAAGTGCTTTTGCTATAAATAATTTCTCTCATCTAGTTCCTTTGACTAACTCAAGTTTTTCTAGTTAAGCTTAGGCTGAAATTCATCTTATTGTGTGCAAAATACATTATCTGTATTTATATTCTATTTTACCTTCTTAGAAAGTTCTTTAGATTCTATTTATCTTTCATTTTGGATACATCTTATCTGAGAGTAGGTATCTCTTCTGTTTTTCAGGACTTCCAGAGTTATCAACACATCCCCCCAGTTCATGGTTTGCTGGAGATAAATTTTATCATGGCACAGGATCATCTATGTGGCCTCAAAGTAACAGCTTAAGCAGAAATGCTTACATTGTTCCTGACCAGAACCAGAAGTTAAATGCTGAAGCTGACTCAATAACTCATAAGCTAACTGATGCTAAATTGGATAGTGATAGCACTGCGCCAGATATTTTAACTTGTGGAAATAAGTTGATTTCTGATTTAGATGTTCATGCAGTCGCAGCCTCATCTCATAGAGTAACTCAGGTCCGTTTGCTCTGCTATTTATGCTTGTTAAATTCCTTTATTAAATTCATACTATATTAATAATTTATTATAGAAAATTTGAGGAGGGCGAATGGTATTCTTTTAGTTTTTTTTTGTGATTGGGTTGTAGTTGATGCTTGCTCTTTTAATTCAAGGACCCATCGATAAGATTGATGTCAATCTTCACTCTGTTCATAGCTAGGTTTTTGTAGGACCAACCTGTTATATCTCATGTGATCACTTGCGATAAATGTTGAATTTTAAAATTCACCAGGTGTTGTATTATGTCATTTGTGCTGCAGGACAATCAGTACAATTTGACTAACCACCAGTATCCAAATTGTTCTCTCCCTGAGACAACAGTTGCTTCTGTCATAAAGACTGAAAGCAAAGCCAAAGCTGAATTAGGAGAGCTGAAGAAACTTGACAGTTTTGGCAGATGGATGGACCAAGAAATGGGTAGAGATTGTGATGATTCCTTGATGGCTTCAGACTCTGGAAATTATTGGAACACGCTTGATACCGAGAATGATGACAAGGAAGTGTCCAGTCTAGCCCGCCATATGCAGTTGGATATGGATTCGTTAGGCCCTTCTCTTTCCCAGGAACAGCTATTCAGTATTCAAGATTTTTCACCAGAATGGGCTTACTCTGGAGATGAAACAAAGGTATGCATGCTTAGCTTAACGATATATTATATGGGATGACGACATTAGTTAGCTTAGTAAGTGAGATCTCTTAAAGTCAGGTGAAAAGTTTTGGAGGGGATTTGGTTTATGTTTCCACTGCCTTGAGGATTTTTTTTTCCCCTCTTTCTAAGAGAAAATAAATTGTATGGGGTTTTGCTTTATGCATTATTAAGTTATTGAAGCTAAGAGAAACTGAGATAATAAAATGATGCTGATCTCTAATGGCTGTACATGCCAGGTTTTGGTCATTGGCACATTTTTGGGAAGCAAAAAGTTTTCAAGTGACACCAAGTGGGGCTGCATGTTTGGTGAAATTGAAGTTTCTGCTGAAGTTTTAACTAATAATGTCATTCGATGTCAAGCTCCTTCACATACTCCTGGGCGTGTTCCATTTTATGTAACCTGCCGTAACAGGTTAGCATGCAGTGAAGTGAGGGAATTTGAATATCATGAATCACCTGTCAAACCTGTTCCAGAAGTGGAAGTGCACTTCCAAATTCGTCTAGCTAAGTTATTGTATTTATGTCCAGAGAGGAAGTGGTTTGATTGCTCTATTGAAGAATGTGATAGATGTAAGTTGAAAAATAACGTATATTCTATCAGATGCTCCAGTGAAAAGGATTGGGGACAAGTTGAAGGGTCTGCTACAATCTCTGAAGCTGACTGTCGAGATTCTAGAGATAAATTGATTCAAAATTTGTTTAGGGAAAAACTTTGTGAGTGGCTTGTTTGGAAAACACATGAAGAAGGTAAAGGTCCACACGCTGTTGATGATGGTGGACAAGGTGTTATACATTTGGCGGCTGCACTTGGTTATGAATGGGCAATGGGACTCATAATTGCTGCTGGAGTCGGTCCCAATTACAGAGATACAGGGGGAAGAACTGCGCTCCACTGGGCATCGTATTTTGGGAGGTTAGAATGCTGCTATAATGTTCTCTTCTCTCAATTTTATTTTATTTCCTCTATTACCTTATTTCAAGTTATTGTAACAAATTATTGTTTTTCTTGCACATATACATGGTTTTAATGCCTGTCAGTGACTGTGCGCAAAAATAATACACAATGATTTTCTCTTGTATGAAATATTTTTATACTGAGTGATGATTTGTTCTGTGGTACTTTTCTTTCTAGCATACAAGCAGTTCTTTTGGTAGGCATTTCAGTATATATTCTGGTAGATGTTTCACATTATTTTGGTTATATGCATATGTTAGTGATGGTTGTCACTTGTTACTATGAATTCCCAGGTTGGAAATTTGTCCGTGGAATTAAACGTTTCCATTTGTGTAATTTTCCCACCTTCAAAGAAGGAACTAAAAGTAGGGGGTCTACACTGTCGATAACTGGACGTAGTTGACATTATTCTATTTAAATGAAT
The DNA here is from genome assembly GCA_954870605.1 of Acer campestre. NCBI lineage: Eukaryota > Viridiplantae > Streptophyta > Magnoliopsida > Sapindales > Sapindaceae > Acer > Acer campestre. The sequence continues at coordinate 465,423 of OX940811.1, forward strand.
AAATGCTCAATCCTGATAGTGCTTTTTTAGGCATGAATGAAATGAATCATCCATTATCTTACATAATGATTGTATATATATATATACACAACTAATTCGTCCGTCTGCCGACAGTTACTCATGTTTTGCCCCCCTTTCTTCAGAGAGGAAACGGTCATTGCACTCATTAGATTGGGTGCAGCTCCTGGTGCAGTTGATGATCCAACACCAGCGTCACCTGGAGGAAAAACTGCTGCTGATTTAGCATCAAGTAGAGGTCATAAGGGGATTGCTGGATACTTGGCTGAGGCAGATTTGACTAGTCACCTTTCTTCTTTGTCTTGCAACCAGAACGAGATGGACAATGTCACGGCATCTCTTGCAGCAGAAAATGCTGCAGCTCATATTGATGTACATTCAGATGGGGAAGTAGGCAAGCAGCTTTCCATGAAAGGGTCTCTTGCTGCAGTTAGGAAATCAGCTCATGCTGCTGCACTTATACATCAAGCATTCAGGGTTCGTTCATTCCGTCAAAGAGAAGCTACCAAGATCATCGATGATGAAACAGCAGTCGATCTAGTTGCTCTTGGATCTTTGAACAAGGTTCAAAAGATGAGTCGTTATGATGATTATTTGCATTTTGCTGCTGTGAAGATACAGCAAAAGTATCGTGGCTGGAAAGGGAGAAAAGATTTTTTGAAGATACGTAACCGGATTGTAAAACTTCAGGTACTTATTGATATAATATGAAAATTTTAAATTATTACCTTAACGATTTGCAAACGTATAATTTTGATGATACAAGAGTGCATAGGACTCAGGTAATCATACATGCAATACTTGATTTTTCTGTCTTCTTTTTCTGATTTCAGGCTCATGTTAGAGGACATCAAGTTCGTAAACAATATAAAAAGGTCGTCTGGTCTGTCAGTATTGTGGAAAAGGTGATATTGCGATGGAGGAGGAGAGGGGCAGGCTTGCGAGGGTTCCGTGTGGAAAACGAAACTGGTGATGTGGCACCAGAGAAAGAGAAAACCGATGAATATGAATTTCTGCGTATTGGCCGGAAGCAGAAATTTGCTGGGGTTGAAAAAGCTTTAGATAGAGTCAAATCCATGGCTCGTAACGCCGAAGCTCGTGATCAGTATATGAGACTGGTAACCAAATTCGAAAAGTTTAAAGTAAGTATTTCATTATCATCATATGTACCATCAGCTTCAAAACTCATATAACTTTGGTACGAAATATTTCATATTAAAACCTCTGGTGGTTGCATCGATAATAATCCAACCCTACGTTTAACAAAAACTGCCATCGGATTTCTGCAACATAACACATCAAATTGTGAATATGTGATGATTCTTTTCAAAGTTTTCGTTAACTATCTTATTCATCGACATTAAACAGATGTCCGATGAAGGAGGCGGTGAAATACTTAAGAGCGGAAATCCCGAGAAGGTCCAAAAAGAGGAGAATTCGCCTGCATTCGTAGCTGATCGATGATCCATCCGGTCCGAATCAAACTTCTTCTGCTGTTTTAATTAACTGGTCTTATTAGTATTTATCTAACTTGCATCAATTGGTGTTTTTTTTTTTTTTTTTTTTTTTTTTAGCTTTTTATAATTTAGAAAAGAGGAAGGGATGGGGGGATTGTACATGTTATTTGTTCCTATGTAAACAGTTTTTAAAAATTTTCTTCTTATATAGGTTGGGTCTAATTGATTTAAAATTTAATGGTTGCATTAACTATAGTATTGCTAATTCTCTTATTATTATTTCTTTCTTTCTATATTAGCAGAAATTCTAATTACCAATTGATGTATATATATATATATAAAAACAAATATATCTTTATATCAAAAGTTTCGTTTGTTTTAGTGTTTTGAGTGATATATAAATGTATTTGTTTGTTTTTTGTGATTATATTAATTTTTGACAAGATAAGATTGATCAAATAGTAAATCCCTTTAGGTCCTTATACATACATCACGAGATCGTGAGTTCCAAGTCCTTCCCCTCTGTGAAATATATCCGAATTTCTGGAATATTTCACAAAAAAGAAAAGAAAAAAAAAAGACTACTAATTTTTAATTCCGTGTTTAGAGTATATTACTACTGGACTGTCAAATGGGCCGGCTTAAACTTGCCTCTGCAAGGAGAGGTAAATGCTAATAAGATTTTCAATTTAAATTTGCTTTTAGAAAGTAGAGATACAAAGAGTATAAATGCATTCCCAATAAAGCTCTCTATTTTTTCCTTATATTTAGGGAGCCAGTTGTACTTTTTACGAATAAGGAGTGACGACTCTAACAAATCTTCCTAAAAATAGCTCTCTATTATTATTATTATTATTATTATTATCATTATTTATTTATATTATAATTTTATTTGTGCAACTATAGAGAATTAATTCTTCATTTATTAAAAACTAATTTTAGTTTTTATTTTATTTTTTATTTTAAATATAATACAATACAAGGAAGTAAAATGAATTTAGCTATTGCAATTTTGGTTAAAAAAATAAAAAATAAAAAATAAAAATTTAAGCAGTAGTTAACCGTTGGAGACAGTAAAATTGTAGATAAAAAAAGAGAATTGTTTAATTTAAAATAAAAAGAATTTGGGTTAAATAAAAAATAAAAAGAATGAATTTGAACCATTGGATATGAGTGATGTGAACTCATCCTCACCATCCATTTCATTTGAGGAGAGGATGTCTTGGCTCCCTAAATTTAGGGAGCCTTTAACCGAAATTAAAAATAGGGAGCAAGATAAAGAGTCTATTGGAGCACTTTTTGATTGAAACTCCTTAAATATAGTCAAAGAGGTCCTCAATTCCGGTCTATTGAGAATGCTCTAATAAAACGGTGTTTAAATAGTAATGTTTTATTTTATTCAACGCAAAAACTATTTTTGGATATAATAAAATAAAATAATTAGAAAACAATACAAAGACAATTTTATAGTGTTTAAAATTTTTAAAATACATGTTATTGTATGTTTTTAGTAATTGAATACATTTTTTAAAATAATATATTAAAACTGTGTTTTTTGGTTTTAAGAAAATTAATAAAACAATTCAAGATTTTAGATTGTAAATCAATGGCACTCTAATAATTAGAAAGTAAAGGAACACAGAAAATTTTCTTCAGTAAAAAGTAGTAGATTTTATCAATATCATTTAGGAGGAAAATGATATAAACAAAATCTACTACTCAAATTTCTTAGTGGAAAATCAAACTATAGAGATAATGAACGATTCATTTACAGAGATTTACACAAACGGTAATAAATCAACATGATTTACAAGTAACGCAATTCACTTCACTGACCTAAAAAAAGACGTGGGCACAAGACTAATAACAATATATCACGCTAATTGAAAATACAAATCAGACACCACCCCACAAAATGGTATTAAATAACGCAAAATCAAGGCGAAAAGGTAACTGCAACATTTCTAAAAATTGCTTAACCTTAGTCATGATTCACCGCGCACAAGTTATCATAGCGTCTGCAAAGAAACAAGAACCATTTAGTAATTATTTGAATACCATAAGCTAAATATATTGATTTTGTTTTTAACAATTTTCTCGGCAAAAAAAAAAAAAAAAAACCTGGGTGGTTAGTGTTGGCAGAAAACAGAACGTTTCTCATTTTGGTAATTAATAAGCATATTTACAGTTTAAAGGAAAAAAAAAAAAAAAAAAAGAAGCATATTTACCTTTGGAGAGCTGTATTGTATTTCGTTTGTTCATTTTAAGCATATTTACCTCCATGAACAATAGAGGAGGGCTTTTTATGCTTATCACAAACTAGGCTTTTGGTTTCCTGTCATTGTTAAAAAATACACAATCAATAATATGCTTATAGCTTTCTATTGTAATAATTGTTTTATGCTGTTTTAAACTAATCACATTTTTACCTATAGTTCGTTTCCAAACCATTTAAATAATTTCTGTCGTGTAGACGACTGCCACTAGATTTCCTATACTGAGCTAGTTCGCCGTTCACTCGGGAAAGAAGCTTCATCGAGTGTTCTTGTCTCCTGGAGAAATCAGCAGCATCTCCTGCTTTCTGTAAATGATTCTCCTGTCGAATCACAAAGACTTTACTTCTGGAGAAAGTAATCAAAAACGATCAAAAAGCAGTAGTGTGTTTGTGTGTGTGTATACATGCCTTAATTTTGGATGTTTGTTGAATATGTTCTGGGGTACTTTGTGTACCGAGAAGTGTCTTCACCATATCATCCAGCTCTGTGATCCTCCTCAATAAATTGGTCTTGTCCATCTGTGAAACAAAAAAAGGTAGTAGTAATAGTTGATCCAATAAGTTAGAAACTTAAACGGCATTATAGAAACAGTGAAACACGCACCTTCAACATTTCGTTCTGTGCAGAAAGCAACTGATCCCGCTCTTGAAGTTCCTCTGCAGTCACCTGGGCAGCTAGCATGTCTGCTTCTTTCCTTTTCATTTCCGATATGCAACTGCGGTCACATGCATGTCTCTAGTAAATATCATTTTGATTTTCGAAAAATGTAAAACAGTACTATCATTTTTCTTCTGGACTAAAGTTGTGACAAACAGCACAGTGAACTAATATCATGGCGGAAAATGACTAACCTCTCTCTTTCTTCAACGACATTATTGATTTGTTTCCTTAAATTGTGAATCATTTGCTCCTACAGATGATACAGAATTATATCAGGACTCAAGATCTAGAAGAAAACAGAAATAAATAATAATTCAAAACTTTGGTGTTATTAACCTTTGCAAGAATCTCTTCTGTCTGCTGATGAGCCGCCACCACTAATTTTTGAACATTCTGCTGATCTACTAAGTTCTGAAATAGACCACGAAAGCAATGTGAGTGAGCAGTCCACCAATATATATATGTTCATGGTTGTTTGATGATGATATATTGAACTTACTGCATAGTTTGTCATATCCAACTTGACACCAAGCAAATCACGGATGACGTCATGTGTCATGCTTTCTGCTGCAGCAAGCCGCGCATTCAGCGTGCAAACCTGATGTTGTGTCATCGAGTTAGAACTTTATGATTGACGTTAGAAACTTCATTCTATTTATATGTGCCCAGGTATAACTGTTTGTAGTATATGGCTAAGGTGTTATATGGGGATACAAAAATTCTAAGAGAGGCTGCCCTTGAGAGAATTAAAGCTGAAATTTAAACCAAGCCCTGATATTTCCTCTTCATTTTTTATCAATCAAATCCTTCGCATTACATTTTGCATTAATACAATGAGTTTTGCAAGGGCACAAAATCTTTATAGAGAACGATAAAATGAGAGGGTTACATTACCTCTTTCTGGCGAGTAGCTGCCAATGCCTCTAGCTCTTCTATACGATGTCTGGCCGTTGACAATTCTTGATCCTTCTTCTCCAAATTCATCTGCTGAACCACACTTGAAATGCATCTGAACGGTGAGCTTGAACCCCTTGTCCTCGCTGAGCTTTTCTCAGTTTTATCTGAGGCCGCTGCTGTTGATGTTGGATTGGATAAATTTGTTTTTATTTCAAGAATCATTGCCTCCAGGGTTTTGTACTGTTCAAAGGGTTTGGATGTAAGTCGTATTTCATGATGAATAAATACACAGGAAGTCTACATCGAATTCAAAACCCAACATCCAACACGAGTTATTTTCCACTACTTTTGTGCACAATAGGAAATCAGATTTATTGGTTTGGTGCTAGATATCAAAAAAGAGAACACCTATCAAAAGCTGGGATCCAAAAATGATGTGCTAGAAGATAATAGAATAATTCTAAACCTTGTCATACTATACTAATTCTAAACTAAATAGATGGTGGATCCTAAGATTATGTGCTGAAGACATAGATCAGATCAACAAGAGTCCCATTGGAACGGTCCTTGTTTCACAGTTTACTGCATAGTAAATGTTCATAAAATCACAAACTTGAATAGAAAATTAAAATTTATACCTTGTGTTGGTATTGTGATGATTGGGCTTCAGAATGCAATACAACTTCGGATATGTACTCTTTGCATTGTTTGATCTGCGAAATATGGAGAAAACCTCACATTAAAACAGAGAGAAAGCAGATAATATGAAGTAACATTATATACTTCAAAATGATTTCACGAGTCTATACTAGAATTGAGTTAGGATGCACCTCTTTATCTTGTTCTTCTCTTTCCCTCTCTAGGAGTCTGATGTGGTTTTGTGCCTCTTGAAGTTGCAGTAATCTATTATGAGGTTGCCAGCATCAAAACTTATTTATCAAATAAATAGAAAAGTAATGACCAAAAGTAGAAAATCATTCAAGAAAGCAAGCAGCGCTTCTGACCTAGACATTTGACCTTCACTATGCTCAGCATTTGTGTTTTCTGAATCTACTAAGTCAGGGAAGTTTTCAACTGTTGATAATCTCTCTCTGAAAGCTTGGAGTTCCAGTTCTAATGAATTTCTGATCAATCGATGCCTTTCTACCTCTTCATCCATTTCATACACCTAAGAGAAGTAACATACAATTTTAGTTATATTTAGAGCAGATGACTCGGGAAGAGTAATTAAGACAGCTCAAAGCATGACAAGAACTCTATGTAACTTAGATCCCTGTCATTAAAAATTTACATTCTTTCTCTAATCATTCTCAGTCAGGAACTAACCTTTTTCTCCAATACATTTATAGTACACTCCAGCTCCTCGATAGAATTTTCAAGAATTTTGACCTCCTCTTCCTTCTGCTCAGCATAACTTTTACTAGCCTCCGACTCCTAGGACAAAAGAAAACAAAAAATTGAATATAAACGAATAAGTAGCTCTGTTTGTGTCTGTGTGCGTGTGCGTGTACCAAAAAACAACTCTATATTTATACCAGGCGAGCTTCAACTGCAACAGCTTCTTTTTCGTCAGCTAGCGCATAGGTCATCTCAAGCATACTATTCAAGGAACAAACTTCTTCGTAAAGGTTGTCCCTCTCACTTGTGACTTTCCTCAGATCTTCCTCAACACTTACAATTTCTTCATGCAGCTTGTCTCTATCAGCAGTGACTTTCCTCAGGTCTTCCTCAACACTTTCAACTGATGAGAGTAATTTCTCATCCACTGAAGTTAAATGAAGAATTTCTTTCTCCAATCCTTTGACCACTTCCTTCTGTTCTTCCAACTGATCTTCAGCTGCTGAGTTTTTGAGATAAATGTCTTTCAAAAGCACCCTCAACTCGGCATTTTGGTCATACAAAGCATCTATACTTTCTTTAGCCAGCTCAAGATCAGAACCTGATATGAGCAATGCATTTTCAGTATCAGCCAGATTGGTTTCAAGTTTCTTATGCTGAAGCAACAGGTCATCAAGTTGACTTGTCTTCATATGTAGTTCATGTCGCAGTTGGTTCAGAACTGAATATAGCTTTTCAGTTTCATCTTTGATGTCCTTCTTGTTGGAGGCTGATTCTTGAAGCAAGCTAAAATCAAAAAGTAGACCCTGCAATAAAACTTCTTTCCTTTCCAGTTCTCTTTTAAGAGACCAATTCTCATATAACAGATTACTCTCTGATTCACACAGTTCTTCATCTTCCATATTTCTCACCAATTCACTTTTATTCACTTCCTCTGCACCTTTCTTGTAAGTAATCAAGATGTCATCTTGACCATTCATGCAAACCTTTTGCGAAGTATTTGTTATTGAATGGCATTCTTGCTGTCTGATCGGATGAAAACTAGATTTCACGGCACAAGGAACTGTGCTGATAATTTCTCTTACATGGCAAAAGTACAAGACAAATAGTTCAAATTCTTTCCTTATTATCTCAGAGATATTATCTTCCATTAATGATCTTGAATTGCAAATGAAGTTACACATTTCCCCTCCCATTGATAAAACATCAGAATATAGTTCTTTAAATCTGTCCTCCACTTCTTTTTGTACTTGCAGAAAACAACCTTGAAGCAAGGACATTGAGTTTACTATTTCTAACATACCAGATTGGATATGATCCTGCAGTGATTCATTCTCTGCTTCTTTCAGATGTAATGAAGACTTGAGTTGTTCAATTTCTTCTAGCAAGCTCGATCTCTCTGCCATCAACTGCTCACTAGCTTGCTTCCACATACCATTCAACTGTTTTGAGTTTTCATTTGCTTTCAGCAATGCATTTAACATGAAGTCGGCTTCTTTCATTGTTTCACGGGCTTCTTCAAATTTACTTGAGAAACAACTAGAATGAATGATTTTCTCATTAGAATCTGCCTGCGTGCCAAATATTGTTTTAAATCAAAAGATATTAGACATGATAAATCGTAATCCTGCTATGTCTTATCAAATAGTAGATTAATAACAATTTGAGTTATGTAGCTAATAAAAATGAAAATAGTACTCATCAGTCATCATCATAACTAAAATTTGGCAGCTCAAAATGAATGCATACCTTTGCAGTGTCGGTGCATCCTGCTTCATTTCTCTCCATTGTCAACCCTAAAGATGGAACCCCCTGTTTCATCCCTGCAATAATAGTATCTAAGTAAGCATTTTTATAATGTATGTTTCTCATAATATTTAAAAAATGCGCAAAGAGAAATATGTACCTTCTGAGAAAGGATAATCACCAATATCATTCTCATCAAGCAGTACAGTAAACCTTAAATATAGTTTATTGAAAGCATCAGATACCATCTCTAACTCCTTCCTCAAGCTGAAAGTCATTGCTTCATTGTCACCTGACTTTGTCAATAGCATTTTTAACTTTTCTGAGTCTTCAGTTGCAAACAAAGGTGCTGAGCCTCCTTTAAATTCCAGGTTTACTATGTCTTCAGTTGTATCTGGATGAAATTTAGCAAAGTATGCAGATGATGATCTGTCCAGATTGTTTTCTGAAGTAAAACTTTCAGTTGAATAGCCAGAGCTTGATGTAGAACAATCAGCACTCCATCCATCTGCATCAATCAAATCTTCATCTTTTGTTGGGCAGACATGCACACTAGATGCTTTGTTTATGTGATGTGCAATTATATCGAGTCTGTCGTTTGTTGCAGCAAGTTCGTCTTTTAATTGCTGCATAATGCGAGACTGGTTTTCTAACATAAGAGACCGCTGCTCTTTGAATGATTGCACCTTAATATCTTCTGCCTTCACAGCAATATGTTCAGCATCCATCATGAAAATCTTACTGTTTACCATATAGCCAGCCAGTTTGGAGACAAGAACGTCTTTATTAATGTCATCTTTAAGAACCACCTTCTCCAAATCATATAGCCATTTTACAACTAGGAAAGCAGCGTCAGCACGCTTTTCTGCTTTAATAATCTGATCCTCCTTCAATTTGAGGTTAGTCTCCAGCACTTTTACCGTATTGATTTTCTCCTTCAACTCCATGTTTAAGTGGATTGTTTCTTCTGTTCCTTTCTCTTCATCTGGCTTTTGAAATTCATTTAAAGCAATTGTTGCTCCCTTCAAGGAAGTTAACTTCTCCTCCATCTCCAAAACCATCTTCTGAGCATCTTCCAAGCTTCGCTGCAGCAGTTGAATTGTTTCTTCCTTCTCAATGCAAGCTCTGGCAGCCCTCTCAACATTTTCACCAATTTCAACATTGACTTGAGGGAATGAACAAGCAATACTTTCTATCTGGCGAGAGGCAGCTTTGAGGGATCTAGAACCATCAACAAGGAAATTTGTTAGTTCCAAGGTTGCCTTTTCCCACTCCATACCAAGTTTCCTAATTTCCTCCTCTTTAGCAGATATTGTGCTTCTTAGACTTGTGTTTTGTTGAGTCATGTAACCAAATCCTTCGTGAAGTTCCAACTGAAGGGCAGCAACCTCTTCCTGTAAATGAAGAATTGTTCTTGATGTTTCTATCTCAACCTCTTCACGAACTAAGTCAACTTGGTGTTGGCGAGATAACTGTGATGCCTGATCTTCTTGATAATGGCAATTAAGTAACCTGGCCTCCTCAAGGTCTTTAGTCAATTTGTCCAACTTGCCTTGCAAAGACATTCTATCAATACCTTCACTAATCGCCTTTACCAGGCCTTTGTTCTGCCATTCTAAATCACCAGATTCTAAACAATGATTTTCAAGTTTAAGTTCAGACTGTCCATCTTCATTATCTTTGTTGTTTGAGATTTCCATGTATCTGTGATTCTGCTCCTGCATAAGCTGCAACTCTTGAAATAGATGGACCTGCTCATGCTCTAGTGCTTCAATTAACAATCTAGCATCCATTAACTCTTTTTGAGTATCACCAGGGTGTGAAACTAAATTGCTAGTCATATTCTGGTCATTTTTATTTTGTAGAGTCATGTCATCAGCTTGGGAATAAGACGCCACCTCATCGCCAAAGTCACTTCTGATAGATATTGTTTCAACCTGTAAAAGTGGTCACCGAACAAAGAGTAACAATAAATATTGAGAAAGAAGTTGACAAATAACCTCCAATCTTAAATGCATATAATTTATTATGTATCAGTGACAATAAAAGCAACTGCAACCAAAGATCATGTGTCACGGCCATAAATATGCTTCCTTAAAGTATTTTAACACCCAACAATAAACCAGTTTGTACGTCTTCTCACCATTGAATGTTCATCTGTTTGCCTAAATTCTTCGTGATCCTTTGAGGGGGAATCTGCAACCTGCGAGGCAAGCAAACAATGTAAACTACCGGGGCACAGAGGCTAAATCTATCTCAATAACCATTCTTCCAGTTCATTGTTTATCCTTACAGATCTCACTATTGCTTGCCCATCGTTCATGTAGTTTCTAAGTTCTGTTCGTAATTCATCTACTTCCCTGTAGACATAAATCGTTCATATGATGAAAGAAAAAAGAACAAAAAAAATCAACATAGAAGACAATATAATGCTGGTTCCAATCACATTTATATGAAAGAAGATATTGGAAATGGCTACCCAACACAAAAGTACACAACCATGTAAGTTGCTATCATGTACAGAGACCAAGATCAGAAAAGCTCTTTTGTGCCCTATCTCCCTCAACTAGTGAGAGAATATTTATAAATGCTTAACTAGGGAGAGTAAAATTAATTAATAAGTCCTTTAGAAGATATTTTGAAATGTTTTCAACAAGCTATAACTTGACTGGGGAAATTTTAGGCTGTATGCTGCACTAGACACCAACAACAAACACCTAAGACAAAGTTACTTGAAAGGTACCTCATCAGTTTTGAGTTCATATTCCTGCAATCCTCCAACTCCTTTACAGTGTCATCATCCTGCAACCCAAGTGAGTGTTTAGGTTAGGAAACAGAAACTGTCTAAAACATGAAGGAAAAAAAAAAAAAAAAACTGATATTCTGTTACAACCTGATGCTCATATCTTGAGGATAATTTGTCCTTGCCTTCAATGATATCCATGAGCTGCAAGTCAAGTAAGGATTTCATTATGCCACCATTACATTTATGAAACCCTCTCAGCATTTAACAGAAAAGAAAATGAATGATGATGGTCTCCTCAAACCTGGTCACGTAATTGTGCTACTTCAGCCAGCAATGTTTCCCGCTCTCCTTGCTCATAGAAGCTCTGAAATCTGGCATGAAACGTAATACGAATTGAGTCATTGACATCTGGAAGGGGGTGAAGAGTATTTATCTAAAGCCTAAGCAAATTAGTCATGGGAATTACAATTGAAGCTGCTCAAGAAGTCTAATATTCTCCAAAGCAAAACGTGTCAATTCTGGATTTCTGTCAATTCTGACTTGTAGCAGTTGAATCTCTTCTTTTAAAGATTTATTTTCCTCAGAAAGATACTTCTCAGTAGACAAACAACCATTTACTAACAATTCAAGTTGTTTGATTTTCTCCTCACGAAATTTTAGCATCATTTTAATACGTTGAGCATCCTCTTCCCTGTGGCCGGCCTGCAAATGAATCCTTAACTGTGAAATAGCCCATTAAAAATAAAGCCAGTTGCATTTCTGCTTCAGTAGTACTAGAAGGCTCCTAAAATAAAAGGAAAAATAATCGAAACTAGAAAATCATGGAGTTACTTCTTGTAACTAGACATACCAAACGATTCTGGTGCTCTATTTCAGCCTCTGATTTCTGCAATGCAGCTTCTGCTGTCTTTTCTCTCCTCAGAGAACCCATTAACATAAGTTCCATGCGTTTTATCTGATACATGTCCACTAACACTGAATTTTTATAAAGAAATCAACCACCTAGAAAAAAAATTATGATGTGGACATGGAAGTACCTTCTCATTCTGGAAATTTTGTAACTTATTATCCATTGTTCCTCCTCCTGGGAGACTATATCTCTTAAAAATATCTCCCTGCATAGATTCTTCAAATCTTGGTCCACCATTTGATGGTAACCTTGAAAGGTTATGATGCTTCATTAGCGAGGACAACTGGCCCTGTTGGAGTGTGACAATAGCCTCAGCTCTGCTGAATTGCACATGTGCAAGATAATACTAACAGAAATTTACAGCTGATTTGTACCTTTAATTGCTGGATCTGCCGCTGCAGAGCTGTAATGTCACCCGAAGCATTTTCGTTCACTTTAGCCTAACAAAATAATGGAAGAAAAACTCAATTGCACACTAGTTTTCATTAGAAGAAATGCAGAGATATGAGTACAAAGCAAATACATTGTTCTGGATGAGTTTGGCACGCTGAGCAAACTTAAGAGTACTTAATGTTTCATTCGCAGAACTGCAAGGGAAGCAAAATATTTTATACGTAAGCAATAAACACACAAAACTCCCACTCCCTCACTACTAAGGGGAAACTAAATAAATCCTACACAGAAAAATCATAAAAGTTCCAGAATTAAAAAAAATAAATAAATAAATCTAAAACAAACCGAATAGATGGGCTGACATTTGCAATGATTGTTGTTTTAGAATTTCCACCCAGAGAATCCTGCATCCAAAGATTCTAGTATCACGATCTCCTTACCAGAGGTACTGAATTTACAGCCAGATACACAACTAAATAGAATTGTTTTCAGTTAGAGCTGTCAGTAACTAACCTGGAGTAGGAATGTGAGCCGGGAATCTCTGTAGGGAACATGTCTATGTTTCCCATGTGCTAAATCCACAAGAGACATTATTACCAAGCTAAGAACAGAAACAAACCAAAGAAAGGTAAATTAATTTATCAAATAATAGATTTCTATTCAATTACATAAATATAATAAAGCTTCCAGACTGATTTCTGTTTTTAAAAATCTGTTCATCAAACTCAGCATATCATGCCCAGATTAGCCTATCCTTCAACTACTATTTTGATTATTTACAAGGTCATATTCTAATTCATATGTTTAGGAACAACATCCAATGACTAATAATATATACGGTAACATTTTGAAATTATTTTAACTTCTCATGAAAAATTTGGCTTCATTCCCTATTGCACAACATCTGAAGGCACAAGTCAATCAACCTGTTACTGTAAACAGAGCATTAGCAAAATGGGAATCAACATGAAAGTTACTTTAAGGATCAATTAAGGTTTTAAGAAATTGTGTGATTACTCATTATTACTATTATCAATAATGATGCTCCAATTACCAGTAATGGTACTATTTATGATGATGAATATTACACAGCAGAAGCAGGGAGTGATGCTTCTCGCCAATTTCCATTATCACTTAATATATTTCCATAGACGACGAGATGCAACAAATCACATTAACTTTGCACGCTTGATAAGTTTGCTCCATTAAGAGACGGTGTTTCAAATTGGAGAATTTCAACATGCATGTAACCCAGAAAGAACATATGCAACACTAAAGGATCATCATGAGGCACAGAAAGCCTTGGAGCAACCTAACTGAAAACAGGTCATTGATCTAATTACCCAAGAGTTGATAACGATTTGTTTATATTTGCTGCTTCTTTCAAACGATCTCCGTCTGCACCAGAGCTCTTCTGCCTGGATGTATAATCTAGTTAGTTTAATGTTGACGAAAAGTGAGCTCACAGTCTCTCAGTGTTGATTAAAATGAGATTAATGTTTTTATTGTAAAAAGCAATTATTACCTTTCAGAACCAGCTAAATCTACTAAATTTAACCTTGCAAATCTAAAGTGGGTCATGGAATCTTTCTCCCACTGGCTTTCAATGATACAGGTGAAAACACTGTGGGATCGGCTACTCTCACTATTCATATAGGTTGCAGCCATTTTTCTATTTGCAGCGCCCTGTGGACCAAGAAATCTTACTAATTACATTAATACAAAGGCACATTATAATTGGTTGAAGCACAAAATTTAGAATTTTACCTGTAGCAGAAGTTTGACAACATCATTAACAGTTGTCACGTTATATTCTGTAAGGTTTTCAACATAAACCCCTTTCTTCAAGTCTTCTCTGAGCTACAACAGGAAAATTAGGTCTGTGACCCAGCCTAAAAATTTATAGGTAAGCATCTGCAACGAATTATGGTGGAAGCTTAAACTTACTTGGAGATTAGTTGATGAAGGCTCAAGGAGATCTGTTATTTGCTCGTTGTATATCTCTAGAAATGAACATTTGCAACTGAACTTTAGTCTCTCTTCCCTCCTACTCTCTTCTTCCTAAACATATAAATTACATGTAAAATTCATTCAGCCAACCCCAAAAGCAAAAAAAAATATGAAAGGAACATTAATAAGCCTGAATGATCTAGTTATTAGAAACATTGGAAATCTATATAACACACCACTTTGATCCTTGAAAATAAATATTCAAATATTCGAGGGGTTATGCCACAATCTTCATTGAGTTTTCCTTCCACCCCATTTATCTCACCCATCATAGTGTACGTTTTGCCACTACCTGTCTGCATGAAACATTGATTGCATCAAAATTTGCTCCAAAATTCGTAATTGTAACTAAAAAAATCCCCATCATGACCTACCTGACCATAAGCAAACATACAGCTATTATACCCGGACAAGCAATTCTCCACCATGGGAAGTCCAGCAACCCCGAACAACTTTTCCTACACCAAATTCATGCATTGGACCTCAATAATAATACAATATTAATGCAAAGCAATACAGGAAAAGAAACTGAAATAAAATCAAAGATGATTCAATAACTAAGATTGGAAAAACAAAAACCTGAACTTATGTCAAGCCTCGTACAATTATTTGTCTTGAATTATTCATTGGTTCAAAAACTAAGAACGTTAGATATAAAGGTTCAACACAATTTAAGTGTCAACCACTTATCTCATTAATTAAACACTAGAACACTACACTGTCTTGCAATTATAGAGTTGTAGAATAATCTCAAACCTGTGTTATCATCTCACAAGCAACATGATCAAATGTGAATCTAGTTTCGGGATGACCAAGCGGTCCAAGCCATAGCAACGTCTGTGAACTCTCCTGCCTCAAACACCGTGCATATCCTTGTGAAACCCTCTCTATAGCACTCAACGGCCGAATTCTTATCAACACCTACACACAACAGCACTCACCACATCAACTTTCACCAAATAACAAAAACACTACTGAAAATACTCAAATCATTAAAGCAAGTACACGTACCTGAACATTGTAATCTTCCCAAAACAACGGATCTTCAACGAGCTCGAATTGCGGAACCTCGACCGAAAACTCAGGACTCACAACCGAAATCCCTCTCGAAACCCTAGAAAAAGACGAGGAGTAGCAGCTCACTCCTCTTCCACCACCAAGCGAAACTCTCGAACCGCCGCCACTCCTCGCCGGTGAGCTCTGCACCGAGCTCGGCTCGGAGTGAAACTTCCCGTGCCTAGCCGAAACCCTAGACGTACCATGCGTCTGACCTACACTTCCAGAAGCTTCCAGAGCTCTCTTCTCCGACGGCGATGACCACTGGTTCGTTTTGTTGACTTCGGATTCATGTATCTCCTTCTGATATTGAGATGGATCCGGAATCGCATTCAACGGCGTTCTCGGAGGAGGAAAATTGAGCGAATTCGTCGAAGCTCCGAATTCATTCTCGTCCGGTTCAGGCTGCGAGTTTCTCGAAATCAATCGAGAGCTCGAAGAAGCTTCTTTAGACATCATGTTGTTGTAACTGAATCCGAGATTTGAAAAAAAGAAAACGATCAATCTACTCCTTTGACATTGTACATGAAAAATCGAAGAATCGAAAGAGAAGAGAAGAATTTGGAGAATATTTTTATTTTATTTTATTTTTTGAAACTATTTGGAGATTATTGTTAGTTGAGTAATAACAGAAAGTGAAGTGCGTTGAGATTTGAAAACTTGAAAGCTAAATGTCATTCAGTGACTGAGATACTGACAAATTTTAGATTAAATAATCCCGCCCGATTTCAAATTGAATATTGTTTAACGGGAAGTCCCTGGACTTTTATGAATTATGAAAAAGACCCCGTAATTCAAAAATTTGTGGTTGGTTTATCTACAATGTGCTGACTTGGCAGTCTGTTATTGGATCGATATCAGATAAACAACCCATTGGTAATTGTGTATTTTTGGATGAAAATATTGTAATTCAAGCATCTAATTATTTACATGAACACATTTTCTACTAAATCTGGTCACCCGGCGAAATTAATTGCGACAAACATGGTTCCGATTGTAACTCCCACTATAACTGAAGAGTCTTCCTACACTTTGGGATTTAATGAATAAACTAAAAGTAGAACTCAAGCTCCTATCATATAAGTGACAATCTAACGAGGTTGTGCCAAGGTCAAGTATATTATTGATGTGGTCAAATAGCCATTATTTTTTAATAATATTGATGTACATCGATATTTTTAAAAACTTGATTTTGAAGAGGATGAGATGAAGTTGGTCCGATAGTAAATCTCTCTCATCTATACCACAAGATTGTGGGTTCGAATCCTTCCACTTCCCTTAAAAATCTTGAATTTATGTACTTAAAAAAATAAAAATAAAAATATTAAAAAATATATTAAAAAAAATTTGATTAACAAAAGTACATCAAAAGATGTTAGCTTTATTTGATTTTGAAGTTTAAATAAGAAAGTTATAATTACAGACAATTCCAAAAAGAAAGAACAATTCTTTTAATTTTTGTTAAAATATTCAAATAATATGAAAATGGCCCCAACACATTTGAAAATTTGTTGCTTTATCTACACTGTGCTGAGTTGGGAGCGTGGGATTGGCCAAATTAGATGAACAAAACAAACTAATTGTAGGGTTTGCTTGAATTTTGAAGTTTGAATGAAGTGATAATCATGGTGTAATCTAGAGACAAATTGAACAAATTAAAGCAATTGTCATATCCGTTGGTAGAAGAGAGTGTAGCATTGGATTCCAACATATTATTAAATGGGTCCTGATTATGAAAAGTGGCACGAAAAATCAAAATGGGCCACAGGAATTTAAGGAGTAATTATTAATTATAAAGATTAGATAGTGGAGCGGTAGTTAATTGGATTTTTGAACGTTATATTGAAGTATTTAAACTATTTTTTATGATAAAAAATAAAAATTGAAGTATTAAACAATGTTATATTAACAAAAGAATAATGTCAGGGTACTGAACCACCAATGGGAATGTAGTATGTGGCATTTTTTCTTTTACTTTTTATACTTATCTCACAAATTAAGTCACGTACTATACTTTCATTTGTGGGATCAGTATTTTAGGTACTGACCTCATTACCCAAGTATTATTCTTAATAAAAATAATCAAATGGTAAAGTAAAGAAAATAATAAATTGGAAGCTTTTCGAAGAGTTATTGATATGTACCTAATGAGGGCCGGTCAATTGTATTATTTCCTCATGTCATTTATCTTCATTTTGTTGTTTCCCTTTATTTACTTTATTTTAGTTTCTAGGCCCCATCATACTTGGTGGTTGTATTAGCAGTTTAGCGGTTCATTCGGTTTGAACCGAACTCACCCTTAAAACCGAACAGAACACCATATTTCAACTCAGTTCGGGTCGAATTGGTTCAGTTCAATGAACCGTGCCCACCCTTAGTAAATTAGGGTTCAAAAATTAAATAGCACTTTTTGGGGGAGGGTTTGTGCAAATAGCACCACATTAATAAGTCATGTTTTAATAGCACCAAAACAGGTGATGAGACCAAAATACCCCCACTTACTCTTTTCCTTTTTATTTTTTTTCTCGAAAATTCGAGACTTATTTATGATTTTTTCGAGACTTATTCATGCGTTTTTCGAGACTTATTCCTGCGTTTCGAGACTTATTCTGTCGACCTCCATTAATGGCGACAATGACGATCCGACGACGGCACTAATTGACTCCGGAGATAGTTGGATCTGGAAGATTGAACGATGCCGAGTTCGTTGGCGCTATCAGTTTCATCATATTCATGACGGATCGTCATAAATCGGACAATGAAGATTCACGATGGTTTGGGTTTTGCTTCGTTTCTCTCTCTACACAACTCGAAAATGAAAACGAACACTTTGGTTACAATGATTGGCACTCGACGAACGTTTTCCCGGTGGTTTTACCGATCAACTCGTCGGTCGGCGATGGCACCTCCATTGAAGCTCCATCAATGGAGGTTTGGGAAAAAGGAAGAAGAAGGTGAAGGACACCCAAGAGAAAAGAAAAGAAGCTGGGGGTATTTTTGTCCAAATTACATTTTTGGTGCTAATAAAACATGAGTTAGTAATGTGGTGATAGTTGCACAACTTCAAATTTCAAAAGTGCTATTTTGCCCCATTTCCTCTAGTAAATTATGTCAAATGTACAACACATTTCAAGTGTATGTTACATCACATTCACAACACCACGGGAAAATAAATATATCAACTAAATAAACATCGAAATCTTCTTTAAGAACTCCTAACTTTCACCAAAATATATCACATCATATAATAAGGTGAATTTTTCATAATGTATCGAATTTTCTATATCATATGTCAAATTTATATCATATTAGGTGAAAATGTGAAATATTACTTATAGACGTTACCGTGACAACACACTATGTCTAACTTTACCCTTTTTGTATCAAATTAATATATGATACATTTGGAAACCCATAGAATGGATAAACAATGTTGGTTTTAAACTTATAATATATCGTTGAAATCATTTCGAGTATACCTAAAACTGACAACGTATTGTGTTAAATATAAATTACCGTCACAAATTTAACACTTAAGTGTGTCAAATGTATAATTTAATATTATATTAAAATTTATAACACAATTGAAGTGACTATTACAACACATTTAATAACCAACAAACAATTCTACTATATAACCCTCAACAACACGTCAACACGACAACACCTGCTTTGAGAACTATCGACCCTCTCCAAAATATCACGACATCGAATAGTAAGGTCAATTTTTCATATTGTGTTAAATTTTGATACACTATCAAACAGCATATCAAATTAAACATTATTATCCTATGTCAAATTTAATCTTGTTGGGTCAAATTTCACCTACCATGTTAGATTTAAATTTTGACAGCATATTGTATCAAAATGACGTAGAACAGGTATACAGACCATAAAATGGCAAATTTAGACTTATAACATGACGTTTGAATCGTATTGACATTGCCTATAAAAATAATCTTATTACGTCAAATATCTATTATTAAAGGTGTGCGGTGGACCAGATTTATTGGATTTATTATTTATATATGGAGGAAATAGGGGAACATAGCACCAAATTTGTTTGGCTTTACGGTAATATCACCAACTTAATAATTCTATGTATTATAGCACCAAAGTATAGAGGTGGACAAAAATGCCCTTATTTCTTCTTTATTTTCTCTTCTCTTAAATGAAGCTTTCTTCTTTTTCTTTCTTCTTTCTTCTTTCTTGTTTCAGATTTTCCCTTATTTCTTCTTTCTTCTTTCTTGTTTCAGATTTTCGTTGCCCTTGATATCTTCTTCCTTCTTTCTTCTTTCTTCTTGTTGGAGAAAAACAAAGCTTTCTCTCTCACTCCATCTATTTCAGAATTTCGTTGACCTCACAAACCTTTGAAAATAGTCGATCTGGAGCTTACAAACCTCATTGGAAAGGCAACTTCTCTCCTCAATAAGGATTGTACAAGCTCATCACATTGTAAGGTAATTCATCTTTTGAATAAACCTTTTTTATAAGTTCATTCAAGCTCATTTGTTTCTTTGATTAGTGCTGGCACTTGGAATATGTTGTTGTTAAGCAAACTGTTGTTTCTCTCGTTTCCAAATTCTTGATTCTAGTAAGTTCGAAAACTTCCAGTAAGTCTTGGGTATCTTCTAATAAGTCTCGACTACGATGGAATAAGTCTCGGTTATGAAATAAGTCTCGGTTAGTTACCCGAGACTTATTCCATCGTAGCCGAGACTTATTTGACAATACCCGAGACTTACTGGTAGTTTAGCCAGACTTGTGTTCCCAAAAATTGAAAAAAGATACCTAAGACATATTTGATACTACCAGTGGACCTATTTCCCAAAAACTGAAAAAAGAAACTGAAAAAACTTGTGTTCCCAAAAATTAAATTTTAGTATCTTGGACTTTATCAGAGACTTAAATTCATAGTACCAGAAACGTATTTGATACTATCCAATGGTGTTGTTTTAGCTTTAATTTATGATACTAACGGTTTTACTTTCAACCGTATTTTGTAAATGTTGACGTTTTGTTTTGGTAGGATAATGGATTTGGTTAGAATGTTGATATCATATAATGGACGGTGGGAGGAACTACCGCACGGAAGCCAACAGTATGTTGGTGTAGTAGATAAAGGAATTTTGGTGCAAAAGAACTTGACTTACGAAGAACTCTTGGGAGTTGTTCAGTCTATTGTGAAACATGATCAAAATAAATACGTTATTGAGATGCAATCAATAGCTGTTGCTCCAAGCAGTACATGTCGCACGGTGATAAGCGACAATGACGATGTTCAATTTGTACTTCGGGAAGACAAGGCAGTTCCGCAAGTATGTGTCACTTTGGTCGAAAGAAGATTCTAAGATCCACAACAAATACGAGATGAGCACTATGGATCATTTAGTGGCAGTAACCAAGTGTTCACTCAACGAAGTTCAATATTTCCAGACGGAATTCGCCCATTTTCAAATAATGTTTGCTTAGAACCATACGAAACAATCAACCTTGATAAAAGTTATGCTGCACCTAATTTCGATGATGGAGACAACCGTGTAATTGTTGTTAATCATCCTCAAGAACATCAGACATTTGAAGAACCTACTCGTGGTAGCGCACTACCACGAGATGTGCGTGGGACTCCAACTGATACGGAAAACGTGAACATGGAAAATGTCAATGCGGAAAATGTCAACACAGAGAATGTGAACATGGAAAATGTGAATGATATGACAGAGTGGACTATCCCAGGATCCGAGTCATATTCTTTTGGTGATGCGACGACCACCATGGCATCGACCTCTTCCAACACTCTGATTTTCAAGGGACAATTTTTTCTAAGGAAAAATGATTTAAAAAGATTAGCTGGCCTTCATGCTTTGAGACAGAATTCGAATGGAAGGTGAAGAGGTCAAACAAGTCTGTTATACATATGGTATGCAAAATAGAAAATTGTTCGTGGAAATTAAGAGCGGTGAGATTAAAGGAAGGGACATATTTTCATGTTAGAAGTTTTGTTAATGAACATAGTTGTCCGTTGGAGATGGTTCACCGTCGACACCGGCAGGCTAGTGCAGCTATAATTGGGGAAGTGATAGCCCCTAGAATCCACAATGAAGATGGGCGTATTATGCGTCCGAGTGATATCATCACTGATATGAAGCAGATGTATGACATCCAAATGTTGAACAGTAAGGCTTATGAATCTTTGAAATATGCGTTATCATTGACTTATGGGATGCACGAGGAGTCGTTTCCAAACCTCCCCCAGTTCGCTTATGTGTTGGAACAACAAAATCCTGGCACAATAACGGACGTACAGTTCACGGATGACAATAAATTTCTATACTTCTTCATGGCACTCGGTGCTTCAATTCGAGGTTTCCGTCGGTGTATACGCCCTGTAATTATTGTGGATGGTACCCATTTGAAGGGGAGTTATAAGGGAACAATGTTTGTGGCGGCAGCTATGGATGGTAATGAACAAATATATCCTCTAGCACCAGGGCCGTCTCCAGGCATTTCGGGGCCTAAGCCATTTCATAATATTAACAAAAATCGGGACCCCATATACCAAATACAATGTAATTCTTTACCTTAAATAAATAATTCTTCGTTTACCAAATACAACGTAATCCACATAAATTAAAACAAAAAATATTTATTTGACTTGTTTCAACTTTCAAATAGGTAATATGATATTCATTTGGATTTTGGCCCTTAATGGGAAGTTTTTTTTTTTATTATTATTATGTAGTTAATAGAATAATTGGGCCCCAAATTTTATAAAGGAAAAAAAAAAAAAAACATGTGAGATTGAGCCTTTTTAAACACAAATAGATTGGACTTAATTTTAAAAAACCAAAGAAATAAGTAAATTGGACCAGATTTTAAAAACTTTTGAGATTGGGCCATTTGGGGGCCCCAGCAAATTGCTGGATTTGCTGCCCCCATGGACCGGCCCTGTCTAGCATTCGGTTATAGGGATTCTGAAAACAATGAATCATGGGAGTGGTTTTTAGAGAGTTTGAGGGGTGCCATTGGACATGTTGAAGATTTGGTAATCATTTCTGATCGACATCAAAGCATACAAACCGGTGTAGAAAAGGTCTTCTCATATGCAACTCATGCTTTCTGTATTTGGCACCTTTCCGAGAATGTTAAGAAAACTTTTCACAGAAAGGATGTGGCGGAAATGTTCCAACGTTGTGCCAGGGCATACACTCAACAGGAATATGATTTCGAGATGGAAGAATTACGTAGGGTGCACAAGAAAGCATACGATTATGTTGTTAAGGTCGGGCCTCCTAAATGGTCCCAGATCCACTGTCTATATAGGCGGTTTAACTTGATGACATCCAATGTATGTGAATGTCTTAACTCATGCATGAGATTTGCCCGTCGATTGCCTGTAATGTCCTTAGCTGAGTTCATTAGGAACTTAATGCAGAAATGGTTTTACAATCGTCATCGTGTTGGCCAATCCATGCGTTCACAACTAACTGATGCTGCACATGAGCAGATTGCAAAGCGAATAGGAGAGTGTAATTATATGTCTACGACTCCTGTTGACTGGAACATCTTTCAAGTGAAGCTAAAAGGAGAACAATGGACAGTAAACTTGCAACAAAAGACATGCACATGCAAGGTTTTCGATCTTGATCTTTTACCTTGTGCTCATGCACTTGCAGCGGCTAGGTAGGTACATTTATTTGTTATGTACATGTGGCTTTTGTTTGTTATATTTTAATTTTTTATGTTCACTTTCGTTTCTACTTATTAGGGAGCGGCACTTGGACTATATCTCCCTATGTGCGGACTACTATAAAAAGGAAGTCCCCATTGATGCATATTCCATACCTATCACACCCATAGGGCATCCTAGTAGTTGGGTAGTACCTGAGGACATCATAAATCATCTTGTCATACCTCTAGATATTCGAAATCAACCTGGTAGGCCTTGTAACAGCCGACACCGCTTAGCTTTCGAAAGGCAAAACAATCAAAAATGTTCCTAATGTGGGCCACAGGGACACAACAGTAGAAACTGTCCAAATCCACCAGTGATTCGGAGGGTCAACGATGGAAGTAGTAGCAACCCTATCCCAACCCAATACCGAAGGAAATGTAGTGTATGTCACAATGTGGGCCACAACAAACAAACTTGTCCAGATAAAGAGCAAGACATTTGAGTTTGAGTTTAAAATATGGAAGTATTGACTTTTTGTTTGACTCCTTAAGTTAGAATTATGGTTGTATGTTTGACAACATTTGAGTTTGAGTTTATTATGTGGAAGTATTGAATTTTTGTTTGACTCCTTAAGTTAGAATTATGGTTATATTTGACTACATTTGTGTTTGGGTTTATTATGTGGAACAATCAAATTATTTTATGAAAATTTGCAATACCCAATAAGGCATGGTATCTTTTTTTAGTTTTTGGGAACACCTAAACTACCAGTAAGTCTCGGCTATCTTCTAATAAGTCTCGGGTATTGTCAAATAAGTCTCGGCTACGATGGAATAAGTCTCGGATAACTAATCGAGACTTATTTGACGATACCCGAGACTTATTTGATGATAGCCGAAACTTATATATTTTAGTCGAGACTTATTGGAAGTTTGGGAATTTACTGGAATCAAGAATTTGGAAACCAGAGAGTGAGTTTTTGGGAACATAAGTCTCGGGCAAACTACCTAAGTCTCGGGTATGATGGAATAAGTCTCGGCTATGATAGAATAAATCTCGGGTAATTTACCGAGACTTATTTGATGATACCCGAGACTTATATATTTTAGCCGAGACTTACTGTGAGAAATTTGAAAAAAAATCAAACTATAAACACCTTTTTGAGTAATGTTATTTGGTACTTGTTTTTTAATTTTTTTTTTTTACTTATATTAAATAGACTATTATTCTTTATTTGATGAAACTTATTTTAACTATAATATATATATATATATATCCACAGCTGCAACTTATATTAAATAGGCTCATTATCAAAGATAGGTGGTTTAAATTAACTTGAAAGGAAATATATTAACTACTGTCAAATATAACTTTAACATTGTGTATCCAAATCCGAGATTCGTTAATTTTACAAGTATGTCAAGAAGCCACTTCAGTGGGCACTTCAGTGGAGTTAGAAAAAACTTCAAGGAACCTCTGTTGTTCGTTACCCCCATCTACTACTCTGTTAATTACTGGTTCGTTAATTGCAGCCTCAATTACATTGAATAGTTCAATGTGGTTGTGACGAGTGATTGTTGCGGGGTACCAAGAACTCTCGAGAGTTTTCAACCTCGACTTCAGGTTTACCATCTGCAGTTTACAACTAAATTAACAAGCAGAAGATACAGAATAATTATGTCTTTTTTAAGGAAAAAAAAAAAACAATGCAGAAATCCACAACACAAAACAACAAAAGCCAAACTTAAACCCACACAACACAGAAAACTAAACTTGAAAATAGAACACTCGACCAAGCTTCAGAACACCATTATGTTAAATATCGAAATGCAGTAAGTCAACAATTGTAATCTATAAAGAAGAAAAAATAAACTTTGAAAATAAATGTATCTAAACCCAATAAACTAAGGAAAGCACCCTGTTAATTTCCTTAAAAAAAAAAACTGATTGCCTTCGAAAACTTAAGTACTCCTAGCTGTGTTGTATTGGTTGAAGCATGCACTAGTAACCATTGAAAACATTATCATGAGTTATTGTATGCAAAAAACATTGCACAGTTTTTTACCCAAACACAAAACACAGACACAAACTACAACTTTTGTGTTTGCATTTAATTGAAGTTTGTGAAAATTGAATCTAAATCAAAGACAAACTATTTTAGGGCGATGTTCTATCGGCTTAATATAATGATTCTATAAATCAATTTGGTAGCCTTCTTTGCCAATATATAGCAACAACCCTTCCCACACTTCGACATTATTTCCTTAATTTCATACACCAATAGTTGGATGCACTTTGAGACAGCAGTGAAATACCAAACTAGCACACCCATCTCCAACCCACACGCATTACATTCCTAAAAGGTACTTAAACCTAAATGTGTATAGTTGACATAAGTATTTACATAAAACATGCAAAATAATTCCTCTTGACAAAATATATGAAATAAGTTCCGACAGTACATATAATGTACAGTTGTTGGCTCACCGGTATTGAAACTTAATAAATCATATGCCTGGATAGCATAACTTACATATTAAGGATATCACTTCCACATTAGTTCGAATGAAAAATCTGATAATGAGTTTGCAAAATAAATTGCAGATCAAAGAAAGGAAACTTGAATTGCATAACACATTAATTTAAAACAATCTTGAAAACAGCTACTTTAATCCTCCCCTTTATTGAAGAGAAGTATCATCCTTAGAAGAAAAGAGTGAGAAGATTGAAATATCCTAAAGCACTAGACAAAGCATCCTCCTCTCAGAACCTAAAAAACAAGTAAGAAAATATGCATTCAAACTTTTAAAAAATGAATTCAAGATCGGAATATAGAAAATGTAAGGACTCAATTTGGAACCCATATCAACTCAAATATTTTCACTAATAAAGGAGATCCTTCAAGACCCTTGGCAAAGAAAATCATTGAAAATGGAATAGAGAAACAAATCAGAGAGATAACTATCTCAAGTTCTCGACATTACAAGTATTAAAGCAGAGTCATAGATTGTCAAACACAATAAATGAACTAACCCCCAATTTATTGAAGAACAATTCATGAAAACCGACAGTGAAATTGTTACCAACATACCTTCACTTCCTCGTCGACTTCTTCTATTTCACAAACAATTTCAAGTTCGTCGTCGTCGTCGGCTTCTCCGATTAGTCGTCGTTGTCTTTGGCTTCCCCAATTCGTCGTCGCTGTCCCTTCTCCGATTCGTCGATGTCAACAACAATAGTGGGTCTGGTGGGTCTCTCTTGATCAAACAGTGAAAAGGAAACAAATCCCCCAAATTCAAAGTGAGGTCTATAGTAAGGGCAAATTTGGTAGAGCACAATAATTGGTGCTATTTCTACAAGACTTAATAACTTGGTGACTTTTCCACAAATAGCCTTGGAAATAGTGCTATATTAAAAAAATGCCTCTTTATTATGATCTCAGATTGGATCAAAGAATTTACAATCCAATTCAATCCAATCTTAAGGCGGAATCCGATCTGATCCGATCTAATTGCAAAAATAATTAAATCCAACCCAATCAAATTCAAATATCCAATGACTCAATTAATATGAAGCAATTCATAATGTATAAAAGTTAAAACATTCATAAAATTTTAAAAATCAATAATTATTCATACAATACTTGAATTAAATTAACAAACTAATAATTAACATTAAAACATTACATAAATTGTACATTTTAACGTTCAAAAAGCCAACAGGGGAGTAGCTCAGCTGATAGATGAACGAGTTTGGGGCTTGGGCAAATGACTCCGAGATCAACGGCTCAAATCCTATCAATGGTGAAAACTTTCAAAAAAATACATGGTCCCGAATTAATAGATATTATCGAAAAAAAAAATAAAAAATTCAAAAAGTCTAACAA
The DNA here is from genome assembly GCA_954870605.1 of Acer campestre. Lineage (NCBI taxonomy): Eukaryota > Viridiplantae > Streptophyta > Magnoliopsida > Sapindales > Sapindaceae > Acer > Acer campestre. Next base: position 492,491 of record OX940811.1, read on the forward strand.
ATTATAAACTTAAAACACAATCATAAATAAAATCATCCAAAAGTTTGTAAAATAACTTTTTATCGTAACAAAATATAATGTCTATAATATTCATATGTATAAAAAAAAGAAACAAACAAATACCCGACCAAAAGATCATTGAAGAGCTCGAAAATCTCCAGTTGAATTTTCGTAAGTCGGTGGGCACTGACAATGGTAGAGCAAAAAATAGTTGATTGTGTGCTACGAGATCCTGTAAAATATAAGAAAGTAGAATGGAGCGAGAGGGGGGTGTCCATTGGGGACTCTCTGATGCTCGAGTTAGACAATTTATCAATGAATATAATAATTTCGAATCAACAATTAAGATGAATAAAATCTAAATCAAACCGTAAATGAAGCCGTCGAATCCTGGGTGGTGTCGTTCGGAGGGCCTTATGTTCGCTTGGGCTGAGTGTTTTAGCAAATTAAATTGCTAGGAGGAGACGACGCAAGACCGTTGTCGAACGAGTTTTATATGATGTAGAAAATATGGATGTTAGACAAATGGTCTTCAAGAACAAGGGTGTTTGTTGTGGATCAGTTGACAAACTGAACAAGTTGAACCAAAATAATAAACAAATTGAGTGGACTCCATTTGTCCTCTTGCTTTTCTATTTTTATGTGAGAGTGAGAGCAAATTATGTCCCTCTCTTTTTTTTCTTCCCCTTCTGCAAATGACAAGGTGCCTCTATTTATAGTAAAGGTGAAATTATCTTTCACAAATAGATTATGTGATCTCACTTATCTTGGCCAAGATATGTGAATATCTTTGAATTTGTTAATAGTTGAGCAACATCACATAGAGGGCGGAGCTGTTTGCAATTTAGCCTGGGCTTTAGCTCAGGCTGATTTTTTGAAAAAAAGTGTGAGGTTAATACAAAATAACCTTATTTTATAATTTTATTTACTAAACTATCATAATTAAAACAAATCATTTTAATTTTATATCATTGGCTGTTAAATAATAATAATAATAAAAAAAAGTAAATATGTATTTTTCATTTCTTAACAATCCAATTACTATCGTAGGTTGTGATATACCTAAGGCAAGAAAAACAATAAATTAAGAAAACTTTCAACCATAAATAAAAAAAAAAAATTCATCCATAGTTAATGTTAGCATAATTTCTTTAGCTCACCTTATAATAACATCTTGGTTTCGCCCTGATCACATACTTAGTTTACACACAGACTTGTTATTTGTAGACTTATCTAAGATTTGCATTTGCTCTTGAGCCTACAATTGGGCCTGATTCATATAAAGTATTTGGACTTGTCAACAGTCCAAATCAATAAAAGTCTGGTTACTATTTGGAATGTGCTATTTTTAGTTATCACAATCATCAAGTTTGAAGAGAAATTAACTAAAAAAATCATGAATAAAAAAAATAAAAAAAAATGAAAAAAATGAAAAAATGAAAAAAGTTTGCAGAAAAATAAAATAGAAGGACATGATGATACACGTGGAAGAAAATGAAGGATGTATGTAACAGTTGACATGCAATGTAACCGCCAAGCGTATCAGCCACGACGCCTGCCACGCACACGTTCTCCTTCATGCATATATGCACAGATGGCACACCCTCCGGCCTCCACGGCTCTCCACACCACTCCTCTCCTTTTAAACACCCCCGATCATCATCCACTGATCTTCCAATACAGTTATACTAGTAGACTGTTTAATTTCCAATATTAATTTTGCTACTTATTTTCCAAAAATGCCAGGCCTCACCATTGGAGATACCATTCCCAATCTCGAAGTCGACACCAACCAAGGAAGGATCAAGCTTCATGACTTCATCGGAGATAGCTGGACCATCATCTTCTCTCACCCAGGTCGGTCGTCTCTCCGTTTTTTTTATTTATAGTTTTTTTGAATTTTTTTGTTGGGTTAATTTGGTGGGGTAGTGTTGATGTTATTAATTATGGTGAGGTTGCTTGCATGTAGGCGATTTCACACCTGTGTGCACAACCGAGCTTGGAAAAATGGCTGCTTATGCTTCAAAGTTTGCTGAGAGAGGAGTCAAACTTCTGGGTTTGTCTTGTGATGATGTCAAGTCACACAATCAGTGGATCAAGGACATTGAAGCCTACACTGTTACGAGTTTTTTTTTTTTTTTGAAGTCAAAATTATTGTTTGACTGTGGTCAAATAATGATTTGTTCAAGATAATGACTTGTTAGTTTGCATGCAGCCTGGATGCAAGGTGACATACCCGATCATTGCAGATCCGAACCGAGAGATTATCAAGCAACTCAATATGGTGGATCCGGATGAGAAAGATCCATCAGGAAAGCAGGTCCCATCTCGGGCCCTCCATATTGTAGGCCCGGATAAGAAGGTACAACCTACTTGATAATCGGATCCACCGCTCTGTGGTGTGTCCAGTCATCGAAGAGTAGGGAACACGGTGCATTGAAGATTCTCCCTTTAATTTAATTTAATGTGGGCTTGTAAGATTTCAACCGTTTTAATTAAAAAATTTTAACAATTCAGTGGGATGATGATGTAATGTAGGTGAAGCTGAGCTTTCTGTACCCGGCATCGACCGGACGGAACATGGATGAAGTGGTGAGAGCAGTGGATTCGCTGCAGATGGCATCGAAGCACAAGGTTGCTACTCCGGCGAACTGGAAACAGGGAGATCCTGTAGTCATTTCTCCAAGTGTGTCCAAGGATCAAGCCAAAGAGATGTTTCCAAAGGGTTACCAGACGGTGGATCTTCCATCCAAGATGGACTACTTGCGTTTCACCAATGTTGTCTGAATATAACTTAATTTAATTCCGTCAATATATATATATATATATATTATGGTGTGGTACGTGTGTAGTAGTCTTTGTGACAAATTAATATCTGTGATCTGTACTATTATAAATGTGTGTTATGTGTTATGTATGTTGTGTCCAATGTCCATGTAACAAGTACTTTTTATGTAACAAGTACTTGTACTTATATTATATGCTACTTTATGTTATTTATTTTGATGTTTATTGGATGTAAGAAAATCCATCCATCTTCGGTGCAATTAGAAGTACAAAAGGTGGTCAATGGGCTCTGGCTCTTGTCAATGTGGTGTGACTCTCCAAAAGGAGACTTCATCACCATGGTTCAAACCCCATGGCATGCATGAATATATGCAAGTATTCATAGTCCCACTAACAGTGTGGGTGTTATCTCACCAATGTGTGGTCTTTCTCTCCTCGTTTGTGGGAGCTAAAGTCCGGGTTGTGCATGCATATAGATTCCAATCCCGTCGGTCCGATAATTGTTGTGATAATTGTTGTATGAAAGGTAAAGAATTCGATTTTAATTATACAAAGGGTTTGGAAATTAAATAAGAAAATTTAGAAACTAAATAAATAAATAAATAAAATCTCTAAAGAGAATCTATTAACCGTATCGACATTGTATAACTATATCAATATTATAATAATGTATAGTAGATGAATCTTCAATAGAAAAATAGGAACTTGATCATGTTAGAAATTAAATTATTTATTGAACTTTTATCATGTTTTTCTCTTTTTTCTCACTTCTCTGAGTTCTCTCTTACAATGCAATAATATATATGAACATGTTAATTAGAAATTAAACTTTTTATTGAAGTTTTGTCTTGTTTCATCTCTTAATTTGTTCTCCTGGTTTTTTGGCAGACTTTTTAGGTTATAGTTTTTGATCCAGTTAGATTCGTTAATATGATGAACTCATAAAAAAAATAATGATAATAAATAAAATAAATAAATTAAATGTCATGTCAACATAACGGTGGCCTATTTGATCCTATTCCTAGGGCACTTAATTAACAGCTAGTCAGCATCACTACTCGGCGCCCATCTCTATTGGGAAAAACTTGTGTGGGTCTGGTCGAATCCAATATGAGATGTAAAAAATAAAAATAAAAAAACTTGTGTGGATCGATCTGGTTGAATCCAATTTATGTGTCATATTATAAATTATATAAAATAAATGACACAATTACATCGGTTGGTGAAATTGTCCCAGACAAGTTTTTCTCTCCGACCTATCACTGTCATCACCATATATGACATATGAGACACAAAGTGGTGGAAAAGCATCATTTACAAAATCGAAAAATAATACATGATGTACCCAGCACCAATGGCTCCTCCCTCCCCATTTTTCAACTTGTGGATCCCATTACCAGCCTGTCTCAATCCCTCACAGTCAAAAAGTTTTCCTGACTTCTGGAGTAAATTCAGGACACCCTTTAACCTCACAAATCCTCGGCCACCACCCCCACCATTAACACTTCACATTTTCATCATCTCATGTTCTCTTTCACACTACACTCCATTTACATGCAATGCAGCTAATTAATTGTACCTGATTTCATTTCCTATATGCTGTATTTCGCATATTAGTTCCTGTTTTGATTTTATAGACACATTTGTAACCCAAGTGTGAGTCTAAAATGCGTACCATTTTCAACCTCATAACATTAATAATTCTAAGTACTCTCACAGCTGCCTCCGGTACTAATTGCCGGACCACCTGCGGCGACATTGCCATAAACTACCCTTTCGGCGTCGACGACGGCTGCGGCGCTCCCCAATACCGCCACATGTTAAACTGCAGCACAAGCTTGTTCTTCACAACCCCATCAGGAAACTACAAGGTCCAATCAATCGACTACAAGACCAAAACAATGGTCATATACGACCCTTCAATGTCAACTTGCTCCATTCTCCAACCACACCACGATTTCATCATGACAGACATACAATCGGCGATGATGCCACCGTCGCCGGACACCGTCTTCGCTCTCATCAACTGCTCCATCGACTCTCCGGTGCTCAACCATTACAAGAATCTCTGTTTCAACTTCTCAGACCACTCCTGTGATGAGCTCTACGGCGGCTGCAATGCGTTCAGGCTCTTTCACTTGGTGGCCAACGTTAGTTCGCCGCCTTGTTGCTTCACGAGCTATGATACTGTGAAGTATATGAGCATGAATATTTTGGACTGCACGCATTATACGACTGTGATTAACACTGATAGCTTGAAGGGTTTGGGACCGTCGGATTGGGTGTACGGTATCAGATTGTCGTATTCTATGCCGGAGACTGGATGTGATCGGTGTTCGCAGTCCGGTGGGACTTGTGGGTTCGATACTGAGACTGAAGGGATGACTTGTATCTGCTCTAGCTATGTCAATTCTACTAGACAATGTGGTAAGAATTATTTTGTTAAAAGATTTTTTTGATTTTTACTAATTCTTGGGTTTAATTAAAAGTTAGAACTATCGATGGATGTGGATTTATCTTAATCTATTACATTACTGTGTAAGTAAAATCCTTACACCCATACCACAACTAGGGATGAGCATTTATCTTCCGGAACCTAAATCCCTATATCCCATCCCTATTTAGGAGATAATTTTTGGGAAAAATTGGAGAACTGGGGGGGATCTCTCCCCATCCCCATTTCCCCATTTTTCTCACAAGTTTATGGAAATGAGGATAGGGATGGGGGGAGGTGCCCCCACCCTTGTTTCCCTAATTTCCCCAAATATTATATATATATTAATATTTTTATTCTTCTATTTTACTAAGTATATGTCCATCTTTTGAATTTGTAATGGATTTTATTTTGTATTCGAATTTATGATGAATTTTGTGTTTTTCTAGTATGTAAGTTTTAGTTAAACAGGGGAAATGGGGAAGATGGGGAAACTGGAAAACAAGGGAAAACAAGGGAAAACAGGGGAAAACAGAAAAAATGGAAAAATGGAGATGGTGATCGGGAGTTCTCCCCCAAAACTTCCCCATCCCCATTTTCCCCAAATAGAAAAATAGGGGAGGGTTTCAAAAGTAGGGATGGTGATGGGGATAGGGGGACCTATATCCATCCCCATTTCCCAAATACTCATCCCTAACCACGACATGAGATTTTGGGTTAGAGTCTCTCCTCACTCCCTCATAAGACCCTGAATACTTCATTAATTTCTTTGTTTATCGACTTTTATTAGTCACATCGTTAGACATAAGTGTGTAATGTGATGTTAATTATCATATTAGATGGCACCAATGAAGATTATATAAAAAGTTTATTGTTTAGTCAAAAAGTTGAAAAAAAGAGACAAAATAATTACCTAACAATAACTTTAATTTTTATGACCATTTAGACTATATGTAATTTAACAATTGAAATTTGAATCCATCTAGATATATAAAGTCATTGGATAATGAGGACTATGATGAATTGATGATATTAACTTCTTCTTTTTTTATTTATTTTTTATTTTTTTTTATAATTTACTTGTGAATATTCACCTCCAGGTGCTGGGAGCTATGAAGGAGGGGGCCATGCTTCAACGACATTTTCCCATGCGGTTTTTTTGTTTACAACAGGAGCGTTATTAGCACTTCAAATGATTTTGTGATGTCGTCTCGGTCGATCAATTGATTCAGTGTTGTTTTTGCAACAGATTTTCTATTTGGACTGTGTATGGTAAATTCAGTTATTCAAACTTTTAATTTAAATCTAATTCAGACGTTTCTTCCAATTGTAAAAGAAACATGTTTTCGATAATTTTATGTACTTGCTTCTGTATATATTTGTATATAGTTCATGAAAAAATATATATGCCATATAAATTATAATTATTCTCCAGATTATGCCATTAGAGTTCAGCTTATTGGCTATGGTGAACGTTGCGCTTGCGCATATTAGAAGGACCAAAGTCAAAATCACTGTGACCGTTAAAAAAGTGGCTCCAAAATGTGTATTATAAGTTTTTATTAAAAACACCATCTTTAAGCAGAGAAATGCTCATGATTAGGTAACCACGGTGGCCACCGGGAAATGAGGCAATGCCGCTGCGTACAGTGGTGGTAGTGAAACTGGTGATGATGATGTGGGCCCATGATCACCACAACTAGGGTTGCACATTTTCCCCTGGATCCCCATTTTCCTGTGTCCCCATCCTCACTTGGGAATTTTTTTATTTTTTATTTTTTTGAGGGGGGGAATGGGGAAATGGGTGAGGATGATGATGATTTTTCATCCCCAAATTGAAATGGGGATAGGGATGGGGAGACCCTCCCCCCTCCCCATTTCCTCATTTTCCCTATTAATATATTGAAATGGGGATGGGGATGGGGATGGGGCCCATCCCCATTTCCCTTAAAATATTATAAATATAATTATATATATATTTTAATCTTTTTTAATTATTTGAAAACCTAACTATATAAACCTCATTTATACTAATGGATTATTGAAATACTTTATTTTGTAATGGATTTTCTTTTATATTTGTAATGCATTTTATTTTGTATTTGTAATGGAATGTTTGTTTGTTTTTTTTTTTTTTTTTTTTTTTTTTTTTTTTTTTTTTTTTTAAATTTGTAATTTTCAGTTAAACGGAGAAAATGGGGAACTGAGATTGGGGATGGAGATACCTCCCCCCAAAATGACCATCCCCATTTTCCCCAAATGGGGGGGAGGGGATGGGGAAGGATCTAGGAAGTGGGAGACCTATATCCATCCCCAATTCCCTAATGTGCAACCCTAACCACAACTAACTTAGTGTTTGGTTTTGGGCCTTTTAGGCTGTTCGAATTTACCACGTGTTACACATTGGTGCATGGAGTTTCCCATCTTCAACACTCTTCTTGGGCCACTTAATCCACTTAAGTCCGGCCCATCTCCTGACATTGTATCCACGTCAAGATTTGACCGTGAGGCACGTCACGGTGTCCACTCCTTACATGCACGAGGATTCGCTAAAGTGATCGGTTATGCTAGACGTCGATCGTGACGTGGATTTTCACATCACCGAAATCCAATGACGTGCTTACTCACGTCAGCGAATCAGCCAAATCAGTACTAAACAGTACAAAATTATAAAACAATGCATTTCAAACTTCGTATAGTCCACCTTTACCAACTATAATGAATTAATGATGATTCAACATTTCAACGTCAGCTTTGGTTTAAAAAAATCGATGGAAATTGAGTCCAATCAAAAGGAAGAAGAAGAAGAAACAACCAAAAGGACATCAACAACTGTGTTTCCAGTGACTCGATCGTTGAATCAAATAACCCAGCTCAAGCTGGAGTTGACGTTTAATCTGCAAACCAATCCATCGTCGTTTTAAATACCGGGTTATGGTCATCAAACCGAATTAACTAAAACCCTAGATTATCGATTAATTACAATATATTAGTAGTTTTGGACATGACGGGGATGTAGCTCACATGGTAGAGCGCTCGCTTTGCATGCGAGAGGTACGGGGTTCGATACCCCGCATCTCCATATTCGTAATTTACTGTCCAAAAATAATCTAGGCTTTTGGGCGGGAAATTATGTTTTTTTTTTTTTTTTTTTTTTGCGTGTGTCAACGTTGTCTATAGGGCAATCGACACTCTCAATCCTCCCTCACTTCCCTTTCTCTCTCCTCTCCATTGCCTCCGGTAATATTGCTTAAGTCTTCGCCTTTTGATTTTGTTGCTTCGTTGTTATTTCATATAACGCGATAGCTTCAGCTCAATTGATCTCGATCAGTAGTGACTGTTTTAAGCTAGTTTTAGCTGAATTTGAATCTGCATGTTCAATTGATGACTAAATTAAGATATTTTTAGCAAATTTTGAACCTGAACGAACAATTGATGATCATATTAAGCTCATTTTAGTGAAATTAAACGAAAGCAAATAAAATTTAGTGGAAATGTTGACAAAAAATATATGTGAAAAAGTTATCTCAGTCAAGTCAAAATATAGTGTGGAGATTCGTTTGGGTTATTATTATTATTATTATTTTTTTTTTTTTTGAGAGGATTCGTTTGGGTTATTATTATGCAGTGTGTTGGTAGCATTAAACACATATTATGTTTTACTTCGTTTGGTCCTAAGCATGGGTGAAGCCGGGAATTTGGCTTTAAGGTGTTAACACAAAAATTAATATTCAATATCACACGTGACAAATATATTAATATTTAAGAAATAAGTTGTTAAAAAAAAATGTGATACCCTTTGGTCTTAAAGGTAGTGTTACAAAAAAAAAAAAAAAAAAAAAAAAAAAATTAAAATGTAACTTATTGCTATTTTTTATCTCGAAAATCATCTAGAACAAAATAATAATTTTTTTCTATAATTAACAAATAATGTAGAGTAAAACTCAAAGAATTGTATCAAGATATAATGAGTACCGTAGAATAAGATAGTAAGCCTCCAATAGCTTTTTACTGTGAAAATATATTAAATAATAATGTATAATAGACTAGATAATACTGTATGAAATAATAGGAAATTGTTTATTATTATTATTATTTGATTGAAAATTAAAATCATGAAAGGAAAAGAGATTGATTTTGTTTCCTACAATCATGAGCAATAAAATAAGAAAGATAATTATTAATTAATTAATATTATTAAAATATAGAATAAATCAAGCTAATATTATCATCTATATATTATTATATCATAATTTTTCCATAATTAAAACTTAGAGCCTTTTCATTGGTTGGGAGAACCATGGCCCCTTAACAGTCATGATCAATGGCGGATACAGCCCTAGTTTGGGAGGGTTGTAGCCCACCCAATAATTTTTTGAAAAATTAAAATAAAACTGTTCATTTTTAATATCATTAATTATTGTTGGTCAATATATTGCTCCTAAGCTTCTTCCATTAAAATATTAACAAGTAAATGAGACTCATGTGACGAGATAAGACAAGTTTGGTGGAATACCCCCATGCTTACACTACGATGTTATGGATTCGAGTACTCTTCTCTCAAAAAAACTCCGAATTTATGTAAGAAAATAAAACTTCTAATTGATGAGATAAGAATGTCATAATAATAATAATAATAATATACAAGACATAGGCATACTTTTTCTTTCCAAGTGCTATAATTTTAAAGTACTTGATTTTTTAATTTTTATTTATCAATTTTGGATTTTAAAGTAAATATTTGAATTAGACTTGTTTTGAAAGATTTGATATTAATTTGTCAATTTCAACTGTGTATATTTTATTCTAATTAGTGAAAATTATTTCTTACTAACAAAATTTACCAATAAAAAAATAATATTTAATTTTGAATAGTACAACAGTTTACCAATAAAAAATGAGAAACACTTTGTACCACCGGGGTCGTGGCACCTTTACGGCCCCGTAGTGAAAAACAAAAGAAAAAACACATGAGACCATGTATTAATTACGCGGGTCCCAAGTGTTTTCACTTGTTTTTTCACTACGAGTCTACAAATATGCCGCAACCCCGGTTGTACGTAGCAACCCTCATAAAAAATTATAGATAGCCTACCTTGAAAAGAGTTTTTAGTTTCGCGGTCATGATTAGAATTTTGTTGCTTGAATTTGATGTTTGTGTAAGTTTTTGTATACAATAGGAGGTGGAGGTGAAAATCAAGGGCAGCGAATTGCTGCTGCCACATATCTGAAGAACTTCACGAGGCGAAATGTCGAGACTCGAGAGTGATGTTTCCAGCGCAAATATCAATAAAGAATTCAAGGACCAGCTTCTGCATGCATTGCTTCAAGCGGAACCTGCGATTCTTAAAGTTTTACTTTAAACACAGTATGCATACGATATAATATGTCTTTTATTATTAATTCGTCTGGACAATAAATATATCAGAATGAGGAATATGAACCACTAGATTTACATATTTTGACTCAAAGTGTATGTACTTGTCAAAACTTCTCTATAATCCACGGTTCACATTCTTCGTCTTGATGTATTTATTGTTAGGATGAACTAACAATAGAAAGACTATTTTTCTATAATACTTAATTATTCATGGATTTTTTTTTATTTGATCTTTGTTGGTAGTTCCTGGTCATTTTGGTTGCTGAGTTTGTGAAGCAGAATTCTTGGCCTCAATTGATTATTCAGTGTTGTTTTTGCAAACAGATTTACTATGTGGACTGTGCATATATGGTAAATTCAGTTATTCAAACTTTTAATTAAATCTAATTCAGACGTTTATTTCAATTGTAAAATGCACATGTTTTCCATAATTTTATGCAGTAATTACTACTTCTATGTATTTGCATTTGGTTCATGAAAATATAAATGCCATATAAATTATAATTCTTCACTAGGTTGACTGAAACCAAGGCGGCCACCGGAAAATGAGGCTCTGCCGTCTGCGCGTGGTGGTGGTGGTGAAATTGGTGATAGATGACGAGGGCCACGGCCCACGACCACCACATCTAGCTACGTACGTGTTTGGTTTGGACTATCTGTTCAGATTTAATTAGTGTTACTCGTTGGTGCATGGAGTTTCCGTGCTTCAACGCTCTTCTTGGGCCACTTAAATTGAAGTAAGTCCGGCCCACTCGTGCACGAGGATTCACTAAAGTTACCGGTTATGCTAGACGGTGGCCGTGATGTGGATTTTCACATCACCAGAATCCAATGACGTGCTCACTCACGTCAGTGAATCAGCCATGTCAGTATTGAACAGTATAAAATACAAAACGATGCGTTTCAAACTTCGTATAGTCTACCTTTACCGACTGTCCAACCATAACGATGATTCAACATCAGCTTTGGTTGAAAAAATCTCAAAACCCCCAAAATCGATGGAGTTGAAAATGGATGAAAATTTGGTCCAAGAAAAGGAAGAAGAAGAAACAACCAAAACGACATCAACAGCTGTGTTTCGAGTGACTCAATGTCCATCGTCGAATCAAATAACCCAGCTCAAGCTGAAGTAGTCGACGTTTAGTTTGCGAACCAATCCACCGTCGTTTTAAATACCGGTTATGGTTGACACCGAATTAATCCGATTAATATTTAATTATTAATTATTTTGTACATCACGGGGATGTAGCTCACATGGTAGAGCGCTCGCTTTGCATGCGAGAGGTACGGGGTTCGATACCCCGCATCTCCACATTTCATTTTTCCCGCCCAATTTTTTTTTTTTTTGGGCTCCACCTTGATTCGCTCTACAAATTGCTAGGGTTTTATTTTGTACTTTCTTTCTTGAAACGAAAAAACCCGCGAACCAGAACCAGATTACGACCATGGACGTCGTCGTCGTCAATCAGGTGGCTCAGCTGCTAAACGACACGCTCAGTGTCGACGTAAACGTTGTCCATACTGCTACCGACGTTCTCGATCGCCTCTCTAACCTCCCTCACTTCTCTTTCTCTCTCCTCTCCATTGCCGCCGGTAATATTTCTTCTCCGTTTCGCTTTTTGATTTCATTGTTTTGTTTGTATCTCATTAGACGCGATAAATTTAGCTCAATTGAGCTCAGTAGTGACTGTTTTAAGCTCGTTTTAGCTGATTTTGAATCTGCCTGTTCAATTGATATCTAAATTAAGCTCTTTTAGCAAATTTTGAACCTACACGAACAATCGATGATTCTATGAAGTTCTTTTAGTGAAATTAAACGAAAACAAATAAATTTTAGTGGAAATGTTGACAAAATATATTTATGAAAAAGTGATCTCAGTCAAGTCAAATATAGTGTAGGGGTTTGTTTGGGATATTATTATGCAGTGTTTGGTATCATTAAACGTTTTACTTCGTTTGGTTCAAACAGTTTTGGTTCGAATTTCTTTGCTTGATTTTGATGTTGGTGTAAGTTTTTGTATACAATAGGAGGTGAAAATCAAGGGCAGCGAATTGCTGCTGCCACATATTTAAAGAACTTCACCAGGCGAAATGTCGACAGTGATGTTTCCAGCTCAAATATCAGTAAAGAATTCAAGGACCAGCTTCTGCATGCATTACTTCAAGCGGAACCTGCGATTCTTAAAGTTTTACTTGAAGCAGTATGCATATGATATCATGTGTCTTCTTTGATTTTTTTAATCTTTTCTCTGTAATACTTAATTATTCATGGATTTTTTTTTATATTTGTTGGTAGTTCCGGGTCATTTTGGTTGCCGAGTTTGTGAAGCAGAATTCTTGGCCTGAACTTGTACCTGAACTACGGTCTGCTATTCAAAACAGTAACCTTATTAACAATGACACAAATTGTGGATGGAACACTGTTAATGCCCTAATGGTTCTTCATTCAATCATTAGACCTTTTCAGGTACTTAATTTATTCCCATGTGCTGGATTTTCTCTGACATGGTTACAATTTTTATTTCATGGTAATTATGCACTGACCAATTTCATTCATGGAGATCGATGTAGAATTCATTTTGGATACATCCATAAAATTTGAAGTGAATTAACATTGATGGCAAGTGAGACATTTGATAAACAATGTTATGATCATTAGCCATATGGTGGTGATTTTAATTGATAACTTCGCATTCATTCTCTAACCATTTCTCTTTCTTATTTTTCCTGGTTTCTGGCTGATGATGTTAAATTCAAAATTTTCATGCCAGTACTTTTTGAATCCTAAAGTTGCCAAGGAGCCAGTTCCACCACAGCTTGAACTAATTTCAAAGGAAATTCTTGTACCCATGCTAGCAGTATTCAGTCAGTTTGTTGAAAAGGTTCTATTACCTGCTCCCTTTGTTACCATCTCCACTCACCACTTCTTTATAAATATTCACGGTAATGGATTTTATGTTGACTGAAACAGGTGTTAGCTGCTGATGGGAGAACAGAACTGGAAATGGAGAAGATCCTTCTCATTGTATGCAAATGCATGTATTTTTCTGTAAGTAATACTTTTGTCCTGATACAAATGGTGAATGGACTTAAGGATCCTTAAATAAACAATTACATGAAGAATACTCAATCATTATGTTATACAAAATTGATTAGTATGAGATGGCCACTGTGCATAATTTGCATGCTTCTTTGTAATAGCCGGTGTATGCCAGAATTTAGAACAGGTGCTTATTAGTTCTATCCATTTACACATTAAATTTTACAGGAGTGTCCCTTTGGTTTCACTTGCATACTCATTGAATTTATATTTTGCTTCTGGCTTTTTTTTAAAAAATATGGTTAAATGTATAGGTGAGGTCGCATATGTCATCTGCTCTGGCTCCTCAATTGCCTTCATTTTGTCATAATCTGGTTGCGATTCTGGGTTCCTTGAAGTTTGATTATGGTGCTACTTTGAATGATGGTTATGTGCTGAGGTTGAAAACAGCAAAGAGGAGTTTGCTTATTTTCTGTGCTTTAGTTACGCGGCACCGGAAATATTCTGATAAGTAATACTATAATTTGTCATTTAATTTATTAAGGTTAAGGCATTCAACTATTCAAGGTTGCTCATCATTTTTGTTGTCTTACTGTTTCAGGTTAATGCCAGATATTGTAAAGTGTGTTCTACATTTAGTCAAATATAGCACAAACATCAGTGTAAGTTTCACTTTTGATTTTCTCAATCCTCAGTTGCTTCAGAGTTAGCATGCACTTTTGAGCAAATGCATATCTGGATTATTTTGAACTCTCATGCATTACCTGTTCTATTTAGCACAAAAAATTCATTTCGGAGTGTGCTGCCGCCTGCCGTTTCCTTTTCCCAAAGAAAAATTCCAATTCCCTTAGTAAATTTTTATATTGGTGCTTAGGGATGATCTTGTTTCTCTCTGACATATGACCTGATTTAACTCACCTTTTTATTAGTTCTGTAGCTGTCTCATATACTGCTTTTTTGGATATGAAATTTGAAAAACGATTTTCTTTATGCAGAAGCTTGATTTCTTACAAGAGAGGATCGTATCATTAGCATTTGATGTGATTTCACATATTCTGGAGACAGGCCCAGTAATTTCTTCCACATTTGTTGGTTTATAGTTGAATATTGCTTAAGCGATAGATGTGGACCATTATGTGCCTCTGTCTTTACTGTTTTAAGTTCATTTTAAACAGGGCTGGAGATTAGTTTCACCACACTTTTTGTTTTTGATGGACACTGCAATCTTCCCAGCATTGGTATTAAATGAGAAGGTATGCTTAATATATATTAAAAATATGTTTACTATCATTTTAAATTTCTTTGGAGGTTAAAATTTGACTTGAACTAATTCATAGATTTTATGGCTGTTCTAATGAGTAGGATATTTCTGAGTGGGAAGAAGATGCAGATGAGTACATACGGAAGAATCTTCCCTCTGAACTTGTATGGAAGTATATGATCCTTCTTAGATTCAAATATCCAATAACCATTTTGATTACCACTATAATGTTCCTTCTTTGCTGGCATACAGGAAGAAATTTCTGGATGGAGGGAAGATTTGTTTACAGCCAGAAAAAGCGCTATAAATTTACTAGGTGTCATTTCAATGTCAAAGGTTGATACTTGATAGTTCTTCATAAAAGTCTGAGCTACATCTTCTATTACAATTATTTTATAATTTGTTTTTTATGTCTGCAGGGGCCTCCAGTAGGAACTTCTAGTAACGGTTCCTCAGCTTCATCCAAGCGTAAGAAAGATGAAAGGAACAAGAGAAACAGTCTACATAGTTCTATGGGAGAGTTGTTGGTGCTTCCATTTCTGTCAAAGTTTTCCATTCCTTGTGATGCGAATGCGTCTGATTCTAGAATTCTAAAAGAGTAAGTTCACTAACTTGCCTCCTAGATATATTAATGATTCTCTTTTTCAGTTAAAACTCCTGAAAGTAATCTTAAATCATTCACAAGGAACTAATGTACCATCAACTCAACTGTTAGGGCTTAGCTGCAATAATCTGCATTTTGTTTTCTTTCATTCTTTCCCTTTCGTGGGATGCGGGTGTGGTTTAATTAATTTGGCTTCATTGTGATATTCTAAATGGCACTTAAATCAGCTGAGTTAATATTTACCTTTCATATCCGTTGTGTTAAACGGTTTCTACACATGATGCTTTTTCCGCCCTTTTTTCTTAGGTAATTCAAGGTGTGCACAAATTTGCTGCAAGGTTTGTTGTCGGTAATACTGTAAATTCTAATTCATATCTTCGTTCTGAACATCAATTCCACCTACACAGTTAATCCTTTCTCACTACTTATGCACTGGGTAAAAAAAAAATTAATAGATTGGGGTTTATGTTTATGGGGTGAATTAGCTGTATATTTACCATGCTTCCTGCTTAGTTAACTTAGTATGAGGAATAAACTTGAGAATTATGTATTTCAAAACTATCTGATGATGATTTGTGAATTGTTATGAAATGTCACATGTGAAGCTTATTAACTTCAGTGCCAATGCTTCTTGGCCTGTTGCTTTATCACTCTTCTTTAAACAACCGGTACACCTAGAGTTTTTGGTTAATGCCTAGGTAGGGTTTTAAGTTGTCATTTTCTTTATCTGTTTCTTTAGTGCCTTCTGTCTATGTGCTATTATCTCATCCCGTTATCTTGTTAACCATGGCAGTTATTTTGGTGTTTTAATGGCTTATGGTGGCCTGCAAGATGTAAGAAAATCTAACTCCATTTGCTCAATTAGTTAATTATTGTGAAGTGTGGTTTACCAAGAGTCTACAAATGCAGATTTTAATTCATATATACGATTACAGTTTCTAAGGGAGCAGAAACCTGAATTCACAACAAATCTGGTTCGTAGTCGGGTGCTACCATTGTATACTGTTTCTGCGTGCCTACCATACTTGGTTGCCTCTGCAAACTGGGTTCTAGGGGAACTTGTTAGCTGTTTGCCTGAAGTGAGACTATTACTCATCTCGCTTCTTATTTTATTTCTTTCAGCAGAAGCATTTTTTATTTCAAGAATTTGCCTTTTGTTTTATCTTTAGTTACCTATTCTGCCTTTGTTCCATTACACTTTATTAAGCACTGAATTCTTTTTGATGTACCACAATCTTAGGTACGCCATTCTAAGTTTTCAGTCTTATTTACAGGATATGAGTGGAGAGGTATATACTGCATTGCTCAAGGCATTGGCAATGCTAGATATGAAGGATATATCCTGTTATCCTGTGCGGGTTTCTGCTGCTGGGGCAATCCATGGGCTTCTTGATGTAGGTCTCTAAATCAAAGTATAGGATTGCAATTTGTCGAATTTGTGATTCTTGTTAGTCATTTAGCTTTTATGGCTTTTCTTCTTCAGAATGACTACCTTCCACCCGAGTGGTATCCTCTTCTACAAGTTCTAGTTGGAAGGATTGGTAATGAAGATGAAGAAAATTCCATTTTATTTCAGCTTCTCAGTTCTGTGGTGGGGGCTGCAAATGAAAACGTTGCAGATCATATCCCTTATATTATTTCATCATTGGTTTGTACGATCTCAAAGCGCATACATCCCAGCTTAGAACCATGGCCACAAGTATGTACGGTTTACTATGGTTTGTCTGTCTGGTTAATCACTTTTAAACAGCCATTATTTACCGATACAAAATTCAATTGATGAATGGGCATTGTATTCATCATAGGTTGTTGAACGAGGCTTTGCAGCTTTAGCTTTAATGGCTCAGTCTTGGGAAAACTCAATGCCTGAAGAGGCTGAGCAGAATGATTCAAGCGAAAAGTGGACGTCTGGTCAAGCTACAATTGCTAAAGCCTTGTCAGCACTCTTGCAACAGGCTTGGCTTACACCCATCCATTCTTTGGTTAGTCTTAAGTTTTTTGTAATATTCTGAAAACATGGCTCTCTTTCTTTCTCACTCTCTCACTCTCTCTGAGATTATTTTCATTACATTGTACATATTTATTTATTTATTGTCATGCCAAGAGAAAACTGATGTTGAAAAGAAAATCTTGATTTGACTTAAAAATATTTTTATTCCATTCATACTATGTGGATTAGGGTATTCTTTTGCTTTCATTTCTCAGATGATACCTTGATGCAGTCAACATACTCATTTAACGTGTCATAAATACTTGATCAGGAAGGTGAAGTTTCTTCCTCTGGATCCCCTCCATCATGCATAGATGATGCTTCCACATTGCTGCGGTCTATCATGCTTGCTGTTTCTGAAAGTAGTGTGATTGTAGAGCTCAAATTATCAGAGTTATTATTAGTTTGGGCTGACTTGATTGCGGATTGGCATGCTTGGGAGGAAACAGAAGATTTATCAATCTTTGATTGTATTGAAGAGGTTGTTAGTCTACACGGTAAATATGGGCTCAAGAATTTTATTGTAAGACAGATGCCATCTCCTCCAGCTCCACCAGTACCCCCGCAGTCTATCATTGAAGGCATCGGTGCTTTTCTCAGTGAGGCCATTGTACAATATCCATCTGCAACATGGAGGGCCTGTGCATGTGTCCATACACTGTTACATGTTCCGAGTTACTCTGAATCAGAGGGTGTGAAGCAAACATTGACCATTGCTTTCAGCCAGGCAGCATTTTCTCATTTTAGGAGAATTCAAAGTAAGCCTTGTTCACTGTGGAAGCCTTTGGTGCTTGCTATATCATCATGCTACCTGTGTTATCCTGATATAGTGGAGGGGATTTTAAAGAAGGAAGAAAATGGAGGCTTCACAATCTGGGGATCTGCACTGGCTTATATCTGCAGTAGCTCTTTTGAACCCGGTCTGTCATTGGAGACGGAGATTAAATTAGTTGGTATGTTTGTTATTTTTATGGCTTTTAAATTCCTCAATTTCTTCCGGGAGCTGCATAGTGAAGAGCCTAACGAATTTGTTTTAATTCTCAGTGCTAACGCTGACCAAAGTGGTTGAACGAATGCTAGGATTAGGGAATCCTGGTGGCAGTTTGTTACAGGATTCTTATGCTTCACTGATGGAAATGTCTGTGCGACTCAAAGAACTGCAGGAAGAAACGGAAAATGACAACGACGAAGAAGATGAAGAAGAGGCTGAAGATGAAGATGATGAGGAAAGCCTAGATGATGATGAGGTTTGACTTTTAAAACATCTTACATAGATCTGACTTCCAAATAATACTAAGCTAGAAATTGTTTGCATATTACTATTTATCTGAGTTGAGGATCAGAAAATTTAAAAATGAAGCTGGAGTTCGATATTACTTAGAAGTACATTAACCCTTCTCATCTAACGTAGTTGATATCTGGAAGTTAACTTCACGTTACATTCTCCTGGTTAGGATTCTGAAGATGATGAACATGAAGAAACTGAAGCAGAGTTCCTAGAGAGATATGCTAGAGCAGCTCTTGAATTGGAAAGTGATTCACTTGTTGAAGAAGGAGATGTAGAAGATCAAGAACGTGAAATCGAACTGGGTAAGCTTATCGATCCCATTTTCTACATTGTGTAATTTAAAGGTGTTTACGTGTATAACTATAAACTTCGTCACATAAGTTCAAATGCTTGTTAAATAACGTAATAATGAGATGATCACAGACTTCTTTTTTGAAACAACCATCCTTTAAACGTGATTACAGGTTCTTTAGAAGAGATCGATCCACTGAAAGTGATGGCTGTGTTATTACAGAGATTCCACAATGTCCTCACACAAGGTCAAGCATTACCATCACAAGTCATTTCAAAATTTTCGAATGCATTTCCTCAGTACACCTTGTTCTTTCAGTAATCCTACTAAGAGAGTTTCGTTTGTAATTCTGCCTAGTAATATTCAATAGATTCTACAGGCCCATATACATTTCAAGGGGATGCGGCATGGGCTTTATTTAACTTTTACGATAAGAGCAGTATTATTTGTAGGCTTGAAAAATCGTATGTGCATCATTTCTTGCATGTACTCTTCGTTAAAAAATATCTTTTCTTTTATAGTTTGTAACATTAATATAACGTTACATTTCTTGCATGTACTTTTCTTTAAAAATTTTCTTAACTTTTTTAGTTTGTAACATTAATGACTTTTCTTCAAAAAAAAAAAAAAAAAAAAATTTAATACTACGTTCTTGTCTTCTTTATATATAGAGATGATCAAATGCATGATCCCGTATAAAAAATTTGTATGATTTTATTGATTCGTACGGAAACCCACAATAAAAAGTGAAGAATATTTTAGGACTTTAATAATTTTTTAATAATTTTTTAAAACATGGTTTAAAAATTATCAAGAATTGACCGTCATAGACGAGGGGTTTCTTCCGATACCTAAATAATTGGTTTTGAAACTTCGATAAATTATAACCAAATTTATAATTTAATTATCAGATTACATTAATTTAACGTATGCTTGTGTTCTTGAAAATAGCTTAGTTATAGAATTTTCTAGATAGACGGAAGCCAAAGGTATTTTCTTAAAAGAAATTAGCACTAAATTATTTGAGTAAAATGCAAACAGATGCAAAATTTCCTTCAAAGAATTGAAAATGGACTTGCAGTACATTTCAAATATTCAATTTGTTTAAAAAAAAAATCAATTTGTTGTTTTTCATTGTTTTCCCACTAAAAAAATAAATGCTTTTAGGATAATAGAACGCTGTAATTGATATGTGAATATTATTACATCAACGATTCCTTCAAACGAATAACAATGGTCAAAACTAAACTCCATTACAATTCAACAAAAAAATAATTCTTATCGATTACAAGCGAAATCGATATTAAAAAAAAAACGCAAAAAAAAAAAAACTTCTATAAGCCAACAACACTGGATGCAACTCTACTCAGATTGATGAAGAAATGACCACCAGCAACCTCTAAGCCTGAAATAAGGTAGTAGTTGAATACTTGAATTAGGGAAAAAAAAAACGATCAAAAAGAGCATTTGTTGACGGAAATTATATCCCCGGCTGGGTAAATGAGATGTTATGACTTATGAGACATACCTTGCTAACAATGTTGCTTGAGAGCCAGTCCAGTCCTTCGTACAGCCCTTCTCCAGAAGTGGCACACGTGCTCTGGATATACCTGAAAAAATAACACCAACAAGTCATGGACTTGATTGTGTTTCTATAGGTTGGATTGTTCTTGTTTAGAGACAGAGAGAGTGTGTGTGGGTGTGTTTTAAACTTTACCAGTGGCGTTGTCGTAGAGAATGAAGACCAAGCTTATCGGTGATCTCAGCAGCATTCATTGCATTTGGAAGATCTTGTTTGTTTGCAAAAACGAGCAATACAGCTTCCCTTAATTCATCCTGCACATAAAAGTGATCATCATATTATCGGTCATTTCCCAATCACAGCAACCTCACTTTACATTATCTTCAAATGATAGAATATATATATATATATATCATAAATCTTAAACTTAAGTATGAACTCCAAGTACCTCATTCAACATCCTGTGCAGCTCATCTCTGGCCTCGACAACACGGTCTCGGTCATTGCTATCAACCACAAAGATAAGCCCTTGTGTATTTTGGAAGTAGTGTCTCCACAAAGGTCGAATCTGGAATCAGTACATACAAAATAAACTTCAAGCTCTAATGGGGGCAGTAACTTGATTTAATTGAACCAATATAAATTTCAGGTTAATCTTGACATTCACAATGGATATTCAAACATAGCTCTACAACAAGGCACGAGTTTGTTGTTAATCTTTTAAAAAAAAATGAGGTGTGCATGTGTAAGTCCAATTCTTCTGCGATGTGTATCAGTGTATGTTACATCAGCCTATGGAAACGGCTGTTTCATCCATAAACTTGTTACAATGACATGAGGCATTTTTCCTAACACAGCAAAGAAAAGACTACACGACAAGCTAGCTAGAGTCAGGTCTTTGGATACCGTCAAATGCTAATTTAATGTGATCTAAATTAAATGCTGATGCCAGAATACGTTTAGCACACAAGTACCCAAAACCAAAAATGCCAGCTTAGATATATTACTTCCAAAAAAAAAAAAAAAACAAGATTCAATCAATCACTCAATCAGAGACTGCTTGGATGAAATATTAAAAAAAAAATGTTAATAGATGAAACCAAGACAAAATGAATGACAGGAAACTTCAGTAAACAATATTTTTATTACCTTGTCTTGACCACCAACATCCCAGACAGTGAAGCTAATGTTCTTGTACTCCACAGTCTCCACATTGAAACCTGCCATGATAGATAGAAGGAACCATTTTCTTAATTGAAAATATCACAAAATTGCAACGGGCACTTTGAATATTGCATTGCTATCTTGCTCTAAAGACTACAAAATTACAAACTAACATGCAATCTAGGAATTCTCCAAGGAGTTTTAATTTTTAATATAATGATTCATCTCAAGAACAAAACATGAAATGTAACTATAGCTATGCATATGTTTATATATATTGGTGCGAGTACAAACATACTTAGAAGAATACAAAGTATCTAATATCAAAACAAGAGAAAAAAGACATACCAATGGTGGGGATGGTAGTAACGATTTCTCCTAGCTTAAGCTTATATAAAATTGTGGTTTTACCAGCCGCATCAAGACCCACCATGAGAATACGCATCTCCTTCTTAGCAAACAGCCTACTGAAAAGCTTGGTGAAAGACAGCCCCATCTTTGTTTCTGAAACATCAAAAAACGAGTTGAACTCAGGAAATCTATCAAACAACTAAATATGCACATGACCACCTCAACACAGGAATGAGAAACACAGAGTCAAACAGGAAAAAACGAAAGCTGGAGCACTGCTTCCAAAGCACGAATCTGACATTAAATTAATACTAGTATTTAAAATTGTCGCAATATTTTGAATGACCTCTTACGCATCAATGTTCTCATACAAGGGAATACACCTAATATGAGAATTGAAGCATTACACGATAAAAACCAATATCACAACAACACAATCCAGTTTCATACTCCAACTATGCAAACGACCTGAATTAAAATGAAGATTGAGTATTCCATACTATGTAATATTACACCCAATGTTACCCATCACTTTAGACATATAACTACCAACAAAAGCTGAAAATTTCATTTCATATCAGATAGTTTTTCTAATCATCAATCTAGTAATCTCCGATCTCCAGTTTTCATGTTAACATAAATAACCAGCTTTTCATTAACAGTTACATCAATCACGATAACACGTAATCGAATCTAACAGCAACAATTGATTTCACAGCTGAGAAATCTAAAATTATCTAACAAGACTTGTAAAATAACTCAAATCCCACCTAATTAAAGAGATCGAGAACAGATATATATATATATATATATGAGATCACTCAAATCACAGAATAGAAAACAAAAAACAACAATCAACAAAACAGACTAGCTTATTAAATATCAACAAATACGGCGATACAAGAAGATCCAAGCAAGTCAACAACGCAATAGATCAGCTAATACAAACGTGAGCAATTTTCAGATTTGAAAAGGCTGATAAATTCATAGATAGATAAATAGATCTAAGCTCGAGAACACAAAAAAGAGAAATTACGGATTCAAATAGAATTCATATACGAAATTGAATTTCGAGAGAAAACTTACGATTTTGAGAGAAAAGAAATTAAAATATGATGTGAAAAGGAGGCCGTCGATCACCTGTTAACAAATTACAAAACGAGAAGGAACAAAATGGAGGGCTGTTTAGTCACGTGAATTAAGGACGTTAAATTAAAATGGTTTATTTATTTATTTTTATAAAATATTTTTGACGGAGTCAGTGGAAGCAAATAAAGTATTGTCAGGCCAATAGCCTCTTGCAACGTGGTTGGAACCTTCGAGTGAGCTCTCCACCATCATGGTTCCACGTCCAAGGCATACATATATATATATATATATATATTCATTGTCCTAACTCTTACCTTGGCTATTTATCCTAAGTGTGGGTGTCCTCCCCCTATTAATGGGAGTAATATTCCGTGTTAGTAGAGTCTAATTCTCGTAGGGTTCCGACGGTTATTATAAAAAAAATAAAAAAAAAAGTATTATCAAAGAGGAAGGTTCCGTGTTCTATTTGATAGTCAAAATAATATATATATTCATTTTATTTTATGTTATCGAGTGTGCCGAAACTCATCAAGATTGTATATAATAATAATAATAATATGAGTAATGCTAGATGTCCTAATTTTTTTTTTTTTCCAAATTCTGTCCCAAATGATGTGGCACGTGAAGTGTCAACATCTTATAAATCATAAGATTATGTGGTGACTGATGTGATGTTGACACCTCATATACCACATTATTTAGGATAGAATTTAGGAAAAAAAAATTGGAACATCTAACATTACTATAATAATATACACTATCCGAGTATTTATTCTCACATGATAGAAATCTCACACCGCTAATATGGAAAGAGAGATTGAAACTGCCGAGATCAAGCTATATGCATGACCCGAATATCTATTCTCACAGCATCAAAGAGAATCTATCATATTATATACACGGTCCGAATATTTATTCCCACAACATCGAAGAGAAACATCACTCTATTGACATAGAAAGAGAGATCGAAACTGTCAAGATCAAACTATATGCTTCGAATATCTATTCTCACACAATCAGAGAGAAATAATAGAGAATCCTCCCATCACTAACACGGAAAATATATATATTATACTGATATTTTGCACACACAAAAATTATTATTTAGATTTATATATGTACACACTACCGGCTTCTTGAATATGAAACACTGACAGGCTAATGAAGTTACATTTTGGCGGTAATTATTATTTAGATCTTGAAAATAAAGAATATGCTCATAACTATCAAATTGTTACACCTGAAAAATGTTCATTTAGCTCTGAAAAGAAATGTAAAGGGAAATTTTTTACCAAAAAGGCAAAAACAAAATGTTAAGGGAAATTTTATTAACCTTCTTTTGAGACTAAAAAAAAAAACTTGCCCACATGCAAAGGCTGCATGCTTGTTCTTGTTGACAAACCAATCCAAATAAGATGTCAGAATAGTTGCCTCCTCCAACACACACAAACTTTTGGGTAGATTAGATTTGGTTAATTTTGAGTAAAAACCTTGAGTCTACATTTTAATTTCTAATGCAGAAGCATTATTGACAGTTAATAAGCTACAAGCTATAATCAATGACAAATAATCAAGAAAGAATCATCTTGAAGCAACACTACCTAATCTAATTGAGTAACTGCTTCCATCCGCGAGATCTCGTTGTAAGGAATGCTGCCAGAGAACTGCAGTGTTACAGACAACTTGCTCCTCTGAGTTGAGATGTCATTTTTGCTTTACGGATAATCTCTCTGTTAAGAAAAACAGGAACAAAGAAACAAATCGGTAAGCTAGTGCTAAATTTGTAGCTATTACAATTGCCATATAAAGCAAATGCAGCACAGACAAACGATTAACCACACATAGGTAGAATGAAATCCATTACTATTTCTGAATTACAGAAGAGACAGGAACATGTCAACAATGCATCTGTAAAAAATTCGTAACAAGATATGCAGCTCAGTCCCGAGTCATATTAATACAACATAATTCCAGAAGGGTGTGTACAGTTGTGTGGTGTGACATGTTTCCTAAATCAGAAAGCTTTGTGCATATTCAGAAAAGATGGAAATGTTAAGAAGTCACAATTTTAAAGAAAGATTTGAATTTGATTTGTGATTGTAAAATGGGGTTATTTTTCCTTGAACAACTACGTTCAGGTTGCTAAGCCTGTGCACAAAGTGTCCTAGCTACGAATATAGTTCCAAGTTTCATTAGCTATCATCAAGCTCTAGATCTGTTCATCTTCTGGAAATAAGATAAAAAGGGAAGTGTACGTACTGATTAATTCGTAAGTAACTATCATTGTAGTTCCATATAGTGACATATTCAAGAACCGAGGTCCAAAACCTCTATAAAATCCCCACCATCCATCTTCCTTAAGGAGTGTCTTCGTTGTCTTGAGTACTGACGGTCTTCCAGCACCAAAGTTATCCATGACCTTCAACATAGAAAGAGTAAAATAGAAGAAAATTATATTATAGTTGCTCAAGAACATGACTCGTTTGACGAGACAAACCATGAACATGATTCGAGATAAAAACAAACCAAAAACGTTTCCTCATCGTGGTTGTACTAATGCAAAGAGAGATATGCTCATTATCTTACCTGAAGTCGTGTCTTTACAGTGTCTATGGGAGTAGTGATTACTGAGGAACAAGCACCAGCTACCATTCCTGCCGTTGCCTGGACTGTCACCATCTCCATATGAGATGGTTTCTTCTCTACGCCATCTCCATATCCCAAGCTCCTAATAATGGGAAAAGTACAATAATTACGTTTAACATTTTCAGTCAGACAATGTAACGGCAATAGCACATGATACGTCTCTAGGTTGATTAAATGTACCTCCAGATTCTATGTTGAGCGGCACCATAGGTACCCCACCAAAGTGCAGATGCTGGAGACTGGGTAAGAGCGGTTAATCCAAAGCCTCTGTACATACCACGGAACCCCTCAGCCTTTATCACTTTACGTACAACATCAAATGGCCCATTGCAGAATGTCGTCCCAGGAAGCCCTTTAACCATTAGTCTCTGGCAAATCTGAGAATGCGTTCAATAACACAATATGTGAGACATCAGGCATTACATCTACAAATGCATAACATTTGACTTCCTTAAGGGTAAATGAACTGCATATAAGCAGTTTTGTGAAAGCATCTCCAAGATATTCGTTCTCGAATGCAAAAGTAACTTTAAAAGATCTTTCTTTTCCATTCATTTTTTTTCTTCTCTTTTGAGCTGTGTATCTCAATACTGAATTAAATAACCAAAATCATTTCTAAGATAGGAAAGAACTAGTTTACATACCACATCCAAAGGCACAAAGTATACACAAGAAACTAAGTTTGACAACATGCCTGCCACTCCATTCGCGATGCCAACACGGGTTGCTTCAGGCATGTCCATGCCTTCAGTATATTTCAACATCAAATCTTTCGATACTTCAAGTGATGTCAGATACAGGACCCTACCAGGCAACGATCCAATGGCAGAGGTGCCAAAACCTCTGAAAATTCCACGGATTCCATCGTGCTTTAATATATGCCTAAATACTGATACACCACGCATTTGGGAGAAACCGGAACCATCAACTTGCATTCGAGTCTTTACAACCGCCGTTGGATGCAATAACGCTGACTGAACTGTAAAGAGTATAGCCCCAATAATATGGAACCTCGCCTTGTCCAACCTATACCAAACCCAATAAATTTTGTAAAAAATGTTCAATTTGGACATAGGTCAACCTATATCAAACCCAATAAAGTTCGTAAAAATTGTTCGATTTGGCCATAGCATGGACACATCAACACATTACTCCAAACACCAAGGGGTAATCCAACGAACCCACTAATGATTCTTCCAGATCCAGTATTGAATCTCCGTTTCAGAACTTGAATATAAATCTATAATATTCTTGATTTGCAAAATATATATTACTATTATTAGAGCCAATGATGTTTAAATTTGAGAGATAATTAACAGCTAGTAGAAACCGAAATCAAAACAACTATTACTTTAACTTTACATTAATCTAAAAATCACCCACCAACAAGAAATTTACCATGATCATCTCCTCCTCATGAATCATTAAAAATAACAACATGAAATTCTTAAAAACCACTTCTATGCATATTCATGTTCTCCGTTTTCTTGCTATAAACTGTAAAACCATAGCCTAAGCATCAATACAATCAAATCACTATAAAACTACAAACCCCACAAAAAGAAAAAACAAAATCCAAACAGTACATGAAATATATACCGCACACAGTTAAAGCTATTTTAAACAGTTTGCTTGAAACACAAATACACAATAAAGAGAACCTGTCCCAGTTGATGTCGGTGTCAGCAAGAGACAACTCTGCAGTTGCGGTCTCGGTTTCTATGGCCATCTCACACTTTTCTCTCCAGTTCTTCTACTCCAGTTCTCGTGTGTGTTTTTATCGAAGCTCTGTTGGTTTCAGACAAAAAAATAAAAAATAAAAAAATCTTTGTTTTGCAAGTGCTGCTGTGCTGACTGGCACCGTCTCTCATCCGAGAAGAGAAATAGTGAGCGAGTGAGAGAGAAGAAATGAGAAAGCTCCAGCGTCCAGCGATTTAAAATGTGCGTGGTGCGAATTTGGAATTTTAAATATTTAATTGATTATTTTTTTTCCCTCACTTTCCGGGGCAAACCGACTCAAGTCCAATTACATCAATATGGGCTTATGGGCCGGGTTTTTGGAAGTTAACTTCTTCTTTTTTTCCAAAGTATTACCGTAAATTCTGACTTTTACCGTAAATTCTGACATTTAATGATCGGATGAGATATTTTAAAAATTGACTTCTTCTTTTTCATTATTAATTTACATTGATATTGGATTAGAATTATGTGGAAACACTATTAACTATTGGGATTCATATTCAATCCTCGTCTTGATTTTACTTGAAGTAGTTCTAATCTAATGATACTTAAGCATAAAAATAACAATATATAGATATGATTTATTTTATTTTTCTCTTTTGGATACATTTTAAGTGTTTTATCTATGGATTAAAAGGAAAAAAAAAAAAAAAAAAAAAAACTGTGTTTCATCTATATTCACGTACTCTCAGAAAATAGTTCAAGTAATACTCATGTGAGGAGATCGGTTTCTATTCACAAACGTGTGAAGTCCGCGGAGATTAGTGTTATAAAGTATAATTAGCACAACTTGATAACACCAACAACATAATGAAGGATATCTTACACACTTTTTTACGAGTAAAATGGATTTGAACCCCGTTAACGTTATAAATAGATTATAGTTATCTTGATTCAAAGCGGGGGTATAAGCTTATTGACGACGAGGCTTAGGATTAGGGCTTTTCAAGTGAAAGTGAAAAAGGGAGGAGATGATAACGAATGGATGAAGAAGCGAAGAAGAAGGATAAACCTATTTGAGAGTTCATACCCAACAGAGCTCACCCGAGATGTTAATAAGCGGTGGGTGCTTTTATAATGACTCAAAATACAAATAAATTTCAGGAGTCGTAACAAGCAAGGTTTTTTTTTTTTTTTTAATTTTTTTTTACTTATTTACCAAACGAGGAAGCATGAAGAATTCATCCACCAAGTGAAGCATATTTGATTGAGCTTCGAGTCGGTCCACAAGGACCTCAACCTTAGAAGCAGTGATCGGGTGCGGACCTTAACAACTCCAAGAAGTCTTGAACGTTTGCCGAGAGTACAATATTTCTTGTTACTGAAGTATTAGGGAAGTCACTTTCATTTTAGTACACCATTGAAACAAAAGGTGCTCCATGGCCATTATTATAGTTTTTCAATCTTCACGGTTATACTATCCAATTTTCTTTACCAACTCCGATGATATTCTATAACTTAGTCAGTAAAACATACAACCACTCAAACAATAAAAATACACCTACAAAAATAAAAAATCTCATTAAATTATATTTATAAACTGTGATACTTGAGTGATTAATACGATAAATACATCTATGGTAACTTGTTAATAAAAAGTAAGGATAAAATCTTTTTTGTTTTAACGCACCGGTATCTGGAGGCTCACTGACCCTGACTAATTCGGTTTTGGGCCTGGTCGGCCCACTAAGGGATAAAGCTCTCCCAACGTAGGTTTTCTTCATTTACAAGACTTGAACTCAAGACCTTACTTAAGGGGAAGGAGTGTCGAACCACTAGAACCAACTATTTTGATTTATTTACTTTGTTTGATGCGATCGAAATAATAAAAACAACACAAAAGATTTATTTATTTTTATCTAAATTATCGTATTTATAATAATTTACTTCATATAAAGTTATATCCTTTAAACTTTTTTTTTTTTCCTTAAAAATTTCTGTTAACGTTTTTTCACCTCCTTATTTTCATTTGCACATAAAAACTAATCTCAACCGTCGATCTTTCCACAGACTGTCCTCACACCACCTAAAATATATCCATCCACATGATTCGATCAAACGCATCTTACACCGTGTAACATAGAGTGGCGGTGTATCTGATAATTTGATCCTCAACCCTAAACATCTAAAAAAATTGCTTCCAAACTCTCATTAGATTTTGCTCTCTTCTCTTCTTTATTTTTTTTGGGCTCCAGGTTCTAGTCACCAGAGCGACTAGAACAAAGGGTTTCCAAAATTTGGGTTTTGTTTTTTTATTTATCAATCTCCAATTACAAGAGATTCAATTAAGTTCAAAATTTGGGTTTTGTTTTTTTATTTATCAATCTCCAATTACAAGAGATTCAATTAAGTTCGACGCCATATATATCGAACAAGGTATGTAATCTTGGCAAATTTTGCATTCGTTGGTATTTGCAGTACATTTATAGGTATTGTTTTTTTTTAAATATCGTGCTAGTCCGATTTGATAACGGTGTGAGTTGATATTGCTCGTTGTTTTATCTAGGGTTTATTGATAATTGGAATAAGCTGTTATTTTTCTATTTTTGTTTGATTAGTATATCGTTTTCTTATATTTTCGTCTGACAATAGGGCTGTAGTGAGTTATAGTGTTGATATATTTGTAATTGGAATACAAGAATTATTATTGGGTGTCGGATTTTATCAATTAAAGCATAACACCAGTTTTCCAATTTTACTAGCTCAAATTTTAATTTATGGTTAGATAACGACTCGTGTAGAGAGATAGATGATTATTACTTCATCCGGGTTTTGCGCGGATGGACTACATGTCACTGCATAATGTTTATTGCATTCCAAATTAGCTGAACTAGTCAATTTTGTATATATGGTTGTAGAAAACCACTGAGAATGTCAACTGCTGAAGCGGCTTCTGCTGCTCTTGGTCCGCGTTATGCCCCTGATGATCCTACTCTTCCTATACCTTGGAAGGGACTGATTGACGGGAACACAGGTATTTTATATTATTGGAATCCGGAGACAAATGTTACCCAGTATGAAAAACCAGCCACTTTGCCTCCACCATTGCCACCTGGTCCTCCTCCTGCTTCTATGCCTAAGCTGGCTCCTCTACCGGTGGCCCAGTCAACGCAACCAAATGGAGTGATTAATCAGCACAGTCAGCCGCAAATGGCACAGGCCACACAACAACATGGTCAACAGATGAGCCCGTTGCCTCAACAACATGGACCAGTAGCGACACAGGGTCATGGACCTTTGGTGGCACAGGTTTCTGACCAGCAGGACTTGCAACATCAGGGTTCACAGTTGGGTCAGGCCATGCAACACCCAGGGCAGTTTACACCTCAGCAAATGAGGCCACAAATGATCCAGTATCCAGGCCAGCAACTGCCTCAACATCCTGGTCAGCAGTGGCCACAGCAACCTGGACATCAAATACAACAACAGGTGCCCCAGCAGCTAGGGCAGCAATCAGTACCGCATCAAAACCCACAGATGCCCCAGTCACAGCAAGGGCATCAATACTCACATCAGCATCAGCATCAGCAGTACATGGCATATCAACAATCCGTGCTTCCACAGGGGAAGCAAAGTTCACAGCAGCAGCCACAACTTGGTGCTCAAGGGCAACAGTTTTTAAGTCAACAAGAGTACAATAAGGCAACAATCACGAAGAGAGAGGTAGATGATTTTCCACTTGGAAACCAGACTGGGTTGTCCCCATCCCAGTTCCAGACTAGTGGTCCATCTTCTCAAAACCACTCTGGTGGAACTAATTCGGTTCAAATGCCACAAACTGGTATGCATTTGTCCCAAGCTCAGCAGTTTGGTGGATCTTCGGTCAATATGCAACAGCCTATTCACAAGGCTCAACCACAGCAAACTGGGTCTGATTTTGCTAACCAGCAGCATGGTCCTAGGTTTCAGAATCACATGGGCCCTACAATGACGCATAATGAGCACTCTAATGTTCCTCCGTTTGGAACAAAAATGGGCTTCGAGGGTAATCTACATGGTAGAACTGGAAATGATTACTATTTTAATGGTAATAAGGAAGGCCCACTAATGAGTCCACAGCAGCCCAAGCTTGCAGCCTTACCCATGGTGAGAAATCAGCAGGTATATAGAAAATTTTAAACATCTTTCTAATTCCCTTGTGATATAAGTGTTCATAATAAGGAATAAGTGTGAAGAACTGTATTTGATTAGTAAAATAATGGAACATCAATACAGAGGCAAGATCTGAAGGTTGACTGTTTTATATGTATGTAGCAGAAAGGCATAGTCAGCTGTCAGCTATGTTCAAGCTTGTTATAATATGCAAATGATATCATTATTTTCGTAATACATACATTTTCTTTATATTTATGTCATTTGGCACCCTAAAAAGGTTATTGGTTTTAAGCCCTGCCAGTTGGGGAAGGAATTCTGTTTCTTCCTTTTCTGTTTCTTGTGATATTTGAATACAAAAGAATCTACCCTGTGTATGTATCAATTGCTGTCTTTTTCATTTTTGTTTTATTCAGTTTAACTTGTATTGTGATTGATCAATTAGTTAGTTTATGTATTTATCTCATCAAAGAGATGCCTTAAGTTACATTGTTCACAAATCATGTTTTCTAACTTAGTAACTTATCTGAAAATATTGTTCGTCTTTGCAGGAGGTGAGGATGGGTGGTGCCCCACTTCAAAATGTCACACCTGGCCATCCTGGTGGAATGAATGCTGTAGGTGGGAATGCCATGCATAATATGTACAGTCATACGAGTCCATTTTCAAATAATGCTATGATGAGGCCACCTTTTGTTGGATCTTCTGGTGTTCCAAATCTATCTCCTGTAGAAGTCTACCGTCAACAACATGAAGTCACTGCAACGGTCTGTATTTTAATTTATTTGTGGGCCCTGTAGTATTTTTATTCAACGTGGAATTTTTGTAACCTTAATTTTTTCTGTAGGGTGACAATGTTCCAGCACCATTCATGACATTTGAAGCTGCTGGTTTCCCCCCAGAGATGCTGAGAGAGGCAAGTTTTACGTGTGCTGGGATATAATCTTTAACGTTCTAGGGTTAGAAACCAAATAAGATCGACTTCAATTCTGTGTTATTTTTGTTTTGAACTTATAAGTTCTCACTTGTCGCAGGTGCGATATCTGCTCCGGAGGAGGAGCATATGTCGTACGCTGCACAGCTGTTGGCACACTTACACTTCCAACAATTATTCTGACTTTTGGAGGCTGCAAAATGAACGGTTGGAGCCTTTCTTGGTCATCTTCTAAAAGGGTGGTTAGCCCTTCGTCCAAATCACACCTGATGTGACTGGGATTTCTTGCTTATGGGCTCTGCCTCATATGTCTTTAATGCCCTCTTTAGTTGCCTCGAGTTGCTTCTGTAAGCAACTGTGTACTCATGGATTTTAATTTATTATTTTTTCTCAATCATGTTTAGTGCACTTAGTTTTTTCAATCTCTCTTTTTACCATGGATGCATTAGATTGGCTTTTTTTTTTTGTGTGTGCTCATTCTCTGTATTGATACTTCCATTCAGATTCTTTCTGCTGGTTTTTCGTCTCCCACTCCAATCCAGGCACAAACATGGCCTATTGCATTTCTAGGCAGAGACATAGTAGCAATTGCCAAAACAGGTTCTGGTAAAACATTGGGCTACTTGATCCCTGCCTTCATTCTTCTTAGACAACGCCATAATAATCCGCAAAATGGCCCGACTGTGTTGGTTTTGGCTCCAACCAGGGAGCTTGCCACACAAATACAAGATGAAGCGAACAAATTTGGCCGATCTTCTAGGGTCTCTTGCACGGTGGGTCTTAAATACTCAGTCAACTTCATTAAATTAATAAAACAATCTTTTTTTTTTTTTTGCTTGCTATGAGATATTCATCTATAATCTGACTCTAATTTCGTCTCAGTGCTTATATGGTGGAGCTCCAAAAGGCCCTCAATTGAGAGAATTAGAACGAGGAGCAGATATTGTAGTAGCAACTCCTGGTCGGCTTAATGACATTCTTGAAATGAAGAAAATTGACTTTGGGCAAATTTCACTCCTTGTCCTTGATGAGGCAGATCGAATGCTTGACATGGGATTCGAACCCCAAATCCGTAAGATTGTGAATGAGATACCTCCACGCAGACAGACTCTTATGTACACAGCAACCTGGCCAAAAGATGTAAGAAAAATAGCTGGTGATCTGCTTGTCAATCCCATCCAGGTGAACATTGGCAATGTTGATGAGCTTGCTGCAAACAAGGCTATCACACAGGTAAATTATCATTCATTTTCTGTTACTCTCTGGAAAAGAATAGTGGTGATTGTGAAAATTTGATAATATGTTGAAAATAAACTCTTGTGATGTGCTGTCAAAAAGGTGATAATTGTGATGTCTTGTTCTACAAAAAAGTTTTAGTCACGTTTTTCCTTCAAGCAATCTTTCAGAATTAAATTTCAGCTTTTAAATTTTTGAGACTTCATTTTATTGGTTAATATTTGACATTAAGGATTTTTTCCAGGAACCTATGAATTCTATGGATGATACCTGTAATATCTAATCTGATTTGTTTTAAGCTTTATCTCTTGTATAATTTGTTAAAAGCTCATGATTCTTCTAGTTTTTCGGCTGGTGTTTGCTTTGAGTGAGAAGTGTAGTCTGGCCTTTTTTAATTTGTGAAACATTTCTTACATATTGCATCCTAATTGTACTGTGCTTCTATGATCATATGTTGTGGAGTTACCACTCTGCTTCTTCTCAATATTGGCTTTGTGAAACCCATATTTTTTACGCTAACTAGATAATTCTTTTTTTTTTTCTTTTAATTATTGAACTTGCAGCATGTTGAAGTAGTTCCACATATGGAGAAGGAGAGGCGATTGCAGCAGATACTTAGAGCACAAGAACAAGGTTCAAGGGTTATAATATTTTGTTCTACAAAGAGGTTGTGTGACCAGCTTGCACGTAGCATTGGACGTAACTTTGGAGCGGTTGCAATCCATGGAGACAAGTCTCAAGGTGAGAGAGACTGGGTTTTAAATCAATTCAGGTCTGGAAAGCTCCCAATATTAGTTGCCACAGATGTTGCCGCCCGAGGGCTTGACATTAAAGATATAAGGTCAGTCATTGTCTTAGTATTTGTATTTATGAAATGCGTGCAAATTTATAAATGTGAAAGTAACGAGGCTCTTTTGGGGACAGTGATGTTGAGTTAGTTGTGTCTTATATTTATTCCAAATTTTCCAATCTGAATCTTTGTAGAGGACTATATGCCACATATTAAATTATTTTGAGTTTCACATGTTACCAGGGTGGTGATCAACTACGATTTTCCTACTGGGATTGAGGATTATGTCCACCGAATTGGGAGAACTGGGAGGGCTGGTGCAACAGGAATAGCGTACACCTTTTTCTCCGAACAGGACTGGAAATATGCTGCTGATTTGATTAAACTTCTTGAGGGGGCTAACCAGCATGTGCCCCCAGAGTTGCAAGAGATGGCTTTGCGTGGTGGATCTGGTTTTAGCAGAGATCGAGGTGGAATGAGCCGTTTTGATTCTGGTAGTAGTGGTGGTGGGCATTTGGATTCTGGAGGCCGAGGTGGCATGAGGGACAGTGGATTTGGCGGCCGTGGTGGCATGAGGGACAGTGGATTTGGCGGCCGTGGTGGCATGAGGGAAGGTGGATTTGGCGGCCGTGGTGGCATGAGGGACGGCGGATTTGGCGGCCGTGGTGGGATGAGGGACAGCGGCCATGAAGGGAGAAGTGACATGTTTTCTGGGCGTGGAAACAGGGGAAGGGGATTTGGTGGCCCTGGTGGTGGTAATGTTGGTTGGGGCAGGAATGATCGTGGTTCTCATGATCGGAACAGTAATAGTATGGATGGGCGTGGTCGTGGTCGTGGACGGGGTCGGTTTGATAATAGAAGAGACGTTGCTGATAGGAGTAGGGGAAGAAGTTATAGTCGTAGTCCAGATAGGGTTCGAACATGGGGCTATAGTAGCAGAAGTCGGAGCAGAAGCAGAAGCAGGAGCTGGAGCCGGAGTCGTAGTCGGAGCCGGAGTCGGAGCTGGTCCCGTGGCCGTAGTCGCAGCCGCAGTCCTAGCCATAACCGCAGCCGAAGTCGCAGTCGTAGCATCAGCCGCAGCCGCAGCCGCAGCTACGACAGATATGAGAGGCCGCTTGAACCAAGGGGCCCTAGAATTTCAGGCTTTGATGTTCTGCCTGAATCACGGATTTCACCAACGTCCTTGGCCGCTGCTCCAATGTCTCCGGGCTTGCAAACCAATGCAGCTCTAGCAACTGAGCCTGTGGCGCCATTACAAATGGTTGAAAGCTCAGAGCCAGTGCCTCCTGAGACTGGGACAGATCCTGACCATCAATCTTTAACAGACGACCTTTAAATGGTAATACATCAATTCTGGCGCTTTCCTGTGTAACACCCCTTTTGTTTCGTGTTGAATGGTTTCCAGTTATAATGTTGTGATGATTTTGACAGCAAGTTGAGATTAGGCTACCCAGGTGGAGTGATTTCATCTTTAGCAGTGGAGATAAAATTATTCAATTTGACCTGCTGCTGATTGAGGATTTGTTGTTTTTAGTATATTTTAAGTTAGTTTGAGTTTAGGGTCACTTTGCTGATACTGCTATAATTCATCTCGTGGTGGTCAGTCAGTCGTTTCTAATGGACATTTGTACTGCCTTCCGCGTGTTTTGCTCAAAAGTGCTAATATCACAAAATTATCGCGATGTTCATCAAATTCTTTAAAAACTAATATATATATTTTCGCTTTTTAGATCGAAAAGTATCTTGCATATTGAAATATTGATATTCTATGCTTGCTGTGATAAGTGTGTGTTTTGATATTCCTTTCTTTTCGTTTCTTTTCTTTGATATACATTTACGGTAGTGACGACTCGAATATTATAACGCCGAATGAGCATATTATACTGTGTATTCAGGCTTTTTAGCTACACTTATAATAGGTTTAATGAACTCTTGTATATTTGGAGTGGATGTGAAGATATTCTTGTTCAATGCCCCTACTAATCAACAAAGAAATTGGAACACAATTCTTTTCTTTTCCCATAAAGCTTGTCTTGAAGAATCTCAATTTTATTTAATGCCATTTATAATCTTTTATAAATAAACCTAACACCGGAAGTTTCCAGCTTATTTCAATCATGACTCTAAGATGCACCATTGATAAAGATGGCCTCCTACCACCCCATCCACATCATAATTGGAATGCGTAATGCATGTTATTTTGAGTCCATCTCAATTCTCAACAACAATTATTTGACAAAATAGTGAGTCGCAGAACAAATTTACGTGTTTACTAATCAGAAATTTTAATGAGATAAAAAGAACTTCCTGATTTATGAGTAATTACGGTATTTATTAAAAATCGATAGGAATCAAATTACGTAAACTCTATGTGGTCTTGAAATGAGCCTATATTTCTTTTTTTTCTTTTTTTTACACTACCATTTATGTATTTGACTTTAGTGAGTCCAAATAAAAAATTGATTAATTAAGATAAGATGACCAAAATTCGATGAAACGGAGGGAAATTTTCTTATTGGGCAAGCAAAGGAGGGAAGAATTAAGATTCATTAATTCCGATGCTCACACAAGAATTTTTCAGTGGATAAGTTAAAGTACAAATATACCCTTGAAAGTCAACATATTTAAATATGATATCTTGGAAGGGCCTGGATAAAACGACAACCAGTCGGCCAGTAGTCACCATTTTGTCGACCATCTGCCGTTCACAAATCTCCAGTCCCTGCAATCTGTCTCTCATGTCATGACTGTCTCCGTAACTCTAAGGGGCTGTTTGTTTTTTTGTCTAAAGTCTTATAAGACCTTAATTTATTAGATATATGGATAAGTCTTAAAAATTAAGATATTATGATATGTTTGTTTTTTTCATTTTAGATGACTTATTACAAATATAAAATTGATTAGGTTGTGTTAGGGTTTCTTCAAAATTGGGAATTTTTGGAAAATTGATTTTTAGTATTTTATTATGTGCAGATAAAATCATAAATGTATGAATTGTTATAAGATATTTTTGGAAATTTATTAAAAAACTCTACTGTATCACTTTTTGAATAAGATAAAAGTCAAAAATTTTTACTTTTTCTAAAAGACATATATATCTTAAAATAAGATATAAGTTGAAAAAACAAACAAACTGATTTATCTTAATTTAAGATATAAGAGGTAATAAGTCTTATTGGGAAAAAAACAAACAGCCCCTAAGTCTCTAACAAGATCTATTATTTTATTTTTTAAAATATTACAATAATTATAAATTTTATCTTAAATTTTTATGTATTTTTTACATGTAGATAATTTATTCATTAAATATATTTAATAAATATTTATATAATACACTACAATTATATGATATTTTTAGTTTTATAATTCATCAATATTTTTTCGGATCATATTACTATACAATATTTATAATTATATATAGTTGATTTAGATCTATTAAATTTCAATTCAATAACTAAAAAAAATGAAAAATTATAAGTTAAAAAAGTTGAAAGTAGATAATTAAACACTTTTAATTATACAAGAATTTTTTTGTCAAAAAATAAATAAATTATACAAAAGTATTTTTTTTACCTACTCAGTGGCATTCTCGATATTTAAGAAGCCCGACAAGGTCCGTCTCGTCATTTCTTTCCAAAAACCACAAAGCTTGTCCGAAACGATACGTATTATGAGCTAGAGAATCTCATTGACCGTCTCTCTGGGTTTTGTTCACACACAAACACGCACACCATAACCGCTCATTTCAAGTCTCTCTCTCTCTCTCTCTCTCTCTCTCTCTCTCGCTTATTTCTGGGTTAGGGTTTCACTTAAAATAAAAAAATAAAAAAAATGTTGCAGAAAACCCTCTCTTTTCTCTCCAAGTCACCCAATTTCGCTCTCCAACTTCTCTTCACTTTAAGCATGGCCTAATTTTATTCGTCGTCTCTATTTACTGGTAATTTTTTTTTTTTTTTTAATGTATATGACTTCTATGAGCTTTTTTTAGTACTTTTTTACATTGAAGTTGGATTCGTTTGTTTTATTGACATTTTTACGTTTTTGTAAACTTGAATTTATGTGTTTTGATGCTGTTTATCGTTTCGTGGTGTTGATTGATGTTTTAAGTGTCAATAACTATATTGGGAAAAATTGTATTTGGTAGAAATTTTTTTGCTTTTTAATTGACTGACTTGTTGAGCTGATTGATTGACTGGTATTATTGTTGTTTTTGGTCTTTGAGCATGAGTTTGTTGCTTGTGATTTTGAGAAATAGCTTGAATTATGTTTTAACTTTCGCATTCGTTTTCGAGAAAGAGCTGGGAGGAATTTTTGCTTTTCATGAAATGTTCACGCTGTAGACTATACCGTAAGCTCATGTGTTATTCCATGTACTTGTACAGGGGTGGTGGCAGTCCTTGAATTAAAAATGTATAACGTGTCTGGTAACAGGAATGCTGAAAGTTACCTGGTATTCTCTTAGAAATTGCTAATTGTCAAAGTAATGGTTTTTATTTGAGTGGTTCTGTGAAACATCTGTTCTTGTGATTTTTTGTTGATTGTAATATGTTCAGGACTTAACTTTTCTTGGCTTTTAGATTCAAGGTGCCAGATCATACCCGCATTTGACAACTGAACTTGAGCAATTTGATTCTATCGCTATGTATAATGAAGGAGCTTCAGAGTTTATTGATCAGGGCTTGTATTATCCTACTGCCACCAATTACGGGTATTATTGTACAGGTAACGTTATAGCCCTACTGTATTGAAATTTTTTAGATGCTTAGTTGGTTATTTGTAGTGTTAATTTGTGTATTTTTCATCAACTGTTAGGTTTCGAATCACCCGGAGAATGGGAGGACCACCATAAAGTTTTTGGTGTAGATGGTCCAGATTTCCAGTATGCGGTAAGGGACTCTCCCTCTCTTCCTCTCTAATGCACCGAGACAGTCGCATTTGTATTGTAGAATCAGTTGCTTTTTTATTAGCTTCTTTTATCTTCTTGTTCTCATATGATTTTTTTTTTGTTATTCAGGGTACACAAACGGAAAGTTTGCCTTATGTATATTATACACCTAGCTACGGATTTGCACAGTCTCCGTACAACCCATACAATCCTTACATACCTGGTGCTGCAATAGGAGTTGATGGCACTGCAATAGGAGTTGATGGCTCATTTGTAGGGGCACAACAGTACTACACCATTCCACCTTATCAGGATCCTGCATCTTCACCTGCTTATGTTCCAGTTGTCATTCAACCAGATATGATCGCAAATAGTTTACCAGAGCCCTTATTGAATACTGGTGAATCTATTTCCAATAGATCTGATGGAAGAGGTTTAAAGCATAACCTTGCATCAGCTTCTGCAGCTTTCACTGCAATCCCTCCAAAACCTGCTACAAATCAAAAAAATTCTTTGATCAGGGCATCAGAAGGGTCACGAGCGAGGGCTAGTGTCGGTGCAAGTAAGCAAGCTATGATAAATGGACCTGTACCATCTGTTAGTTCTTCTACTTCAGCGGCATCCCGTGTTACTCAGGTATGCTTTTGTTTTATTCAATTGCTTTTCAATTAAGGAGGATGAGAGTTATTGCATAATAATTTTTTTTCTCCCTTAGACTTATAGTTTTGACCTTTTGGTTTTTAAAGGATGCTTGCTATCAGACAGACAGCTAGATCCATCACTGAGATGGCACCCACCATTGGGGGCTGTCACATCAGTGATTTTTAATTTTGTTTTAAGCATATGGCGTTTTGTAAATGTGTAATGATTTGTTATTTGAAATAGATTTTTTGGACCTATTTGTACTGTATTGTTCTAATTACTACTTGTTTGCTTTCCTCTATCACTTTTTGGTGTATTGATACCCTATCTATTTTTACAGAGTAGAATTGCTTCTAGTTCCTTTCTACCTATTGATGATGTTACTGGTGGAAAAGTTCAATCTCAGCGTAATCAGTTGAAAGTTGCTCTCCCTGACTGTAATAGCTTTCCTGA
This sequence comes from Acer campestre, assembly GCA_954870605.1. Lineage (NCBI taxonomy): Eukaryota > Viridiplantae > Streptophyta > Magnoliopsida > Sapindales > Sapindaceae > Acer > Acer campestre. The sequence continues at coordinate 533,111 of OX940811.1, forward strand.
CTTTGGATCAAGTGCTCATGGACGATATACAGCAGATAAGCTTCGTCCCAAGGTCGGTGTTGGAAGAGCTCAGAATAATTTAAGTGGAACCCCTGATCTGTTTATGTTGGGTGAACAAAATCGGGGCCCTAGAACCAACAAATCAAAAGATCAACTGGCTGTTAAAGCCTACACAACCAAAGCTGGAGTTACTGATGCCCAAGGAAACATTATTATCTATACCGATCAGTATAACAAGGAAGATTTCTCAGTTGATTATGTTGATGCAAAATTTTTTGTAATTAAATCATATAGCGAGGATGATGTGCACAAAAGCATCAAATATGGTGTTTGGTCATCTACGTCCCATGGAAACAATAAGCTGCAGACTGCTTATGAAAATGGACAGAAGATAGCTGTCGGAAAACCTAGAGGATATCCTATCTTCCTTTTCTTTTCCGTGAGTTCTCTGTACCAGTTGTTATTGACTGACATTAATCATGACTTTATAGCCTTTTGTGTTGAATCTTTGATCAGAAAGCTCTGATTGGGTTGTTTTCCGCTTTGATTGTGCTATGCTGATGGGACAGTTTCTTGATACAGGTTAATGCTAGTAGTCAATTCTGTGGTGTTGCGGAGATGATTGGTCCTGTTGACTTCTATAAGGATATGGATTTTTGGCAACAAGATAAATGGAGTGGTAGCTTCCCTGTCAAGTGGCACATTATCAAAGATGTGCCAAATACCTGCTTTAGGCACATCATATTAGAGAACAATGAGAATAAGCCTGTGACGAATAGCAGAGATACACAAGAGGTATACTTGTTTATTTATTTTCCCCTTTTTCCAAGACATCGTACCTTCAATTTTGTTGTTGCTGCATATAGGTACTATAGTCTTGCAGGAACTCCGTTATGTTTTTATTATTACTAGTATCATCCCAATCTAGATTAATATGGTGTTTGCATTGACTCAGCATAATTTGCGAGTATTAATTGGTTTGCTTCATTATTATTCACTATTTGTTAATCAGGTAACTTTTCATCTGCAGATAATGTTAAGGGAAGGTCTCGAGATGCTGAAAATATTCAAAAATCATCCTCTGGATACCTCTATATTTGATGATTTTATATACTATGAGAAGCGTCAGAAATTCATGCAGGAAGAGAAAGCCAGGCTTCTATTTAAAAGCTTCGACGGTCCATTCTTTGTACCTGCATTAGGGCTCGCTGACAAGTTAAATTGTGTTGTTATACCTTCAAAGGAAGATGAAAAAATTAACAAGAACGCTGATCCTAACAGCTTGATAAAAACAAAAACATCTGCAGCTGATAAAAGTACTTCAAATACTGATGTCGCCAACTCAAGTACCGGAAATGAAAACAATGAGCAAGCTGTAGTTGAAGCGAAAGATGATGTTACGCCTACTTTAAACATTGGGTCACTCGCTATAAACCCGAAGCTGGCTGAGTCAGATCCTCTGTCTGAATCCTCTACCACTGTTCCCAAGTCTGAAAAGGTTGATGTCTTCACAGTGGGATCAATGCCTATCAAAGTCAATGGATTCGCCGAATCTTCTGGTATGTTAACCATTGGTACAATTCCGCTTCATCCAAAGGCACTACAGCTTGACAGAGCAGGTTCGTCTGCTAAAAACCAGTCTCAGAACTAATAATTCCAAGTTTTATGCTGAAAACTCTTGGCTTTTGTGTTGGAGGATCTTTTGCATAGTAATTTCATTGCCGGCAGATTGTGGTAAACCTGAGTGTACAATTCTTGATAAGTCTAACAGGCTATGGGAAACCTAAAAAAAGAAAAGAATAAATTATCTTCAGGTCACAGCTTATTGTTGCCTTTTACTCTCAATGTATAGTATGATTTGTAGCAGTTATTTTGTCTACATTTTATACTCAAAATGTTTAGAGCTTTTATGAAGCTCCTGTATCTGCTACTGAAAAGTCAAGTGTAATCTTTCAATTTCATGTTCTTGTTCAATCAATATACTGAAGATACAAAGATTGTTGTCTTTTTTATATTTTTTTTCTTCTTGTGTCAAACTCAATGTGTATGCTTTTTGCATATTTATGATGAGAATTCTTGTCAGAAGTTAAAATGCATTTTATTTGAAAAAATGCTTCCTATTTTTGTTGCTATGTGCACTGCTTCAAGAATATAGGCTTCGTTTACTGAAAAATGCTTCCATGTGATGGATGTATAAGATTGTATCATATCTAATATTATATAGAGAGAGAGCTGATCAAATGCAGATTCTATTGAGGTTGAGTTGTTCTGCGTTACAGTGTGGAGGATTTGGTCTTTCTGCAACTCTTCTACCCATGGTTCTCGTTTGGGCAATCTGTCTGAGGTGTTTGGTTGGTGTGAGCAGTTCCTGAGTGATTTTCAGGGCTCCAGGTGGGAGAATAGGCACAGTCAGAAGCTTCTGGGCAATCTGGACAGTTGCTGCTGGTCGCCTCCAGAGGTGGGTGTCTATAAAGCCAATTGTGATGTCAAGGTGGATAAACTGGGTGGTCGTACTGGTATCCGTGTTGTCATTCGGGACCCTAATGGTGAGGTGTTTGCTTCCTGCTCCCAAACTTTTGAGGCTAATTTAACTATCAAAGCTGCTAAGCTTACTGCCTTTGTGAAGAGTATTCAATTTGTTACTGATTGCGGATTGGAGCCTTGTGTGTTCGAAGGGGACAATGCTACGGTTGTGAAATGGATCAATGAGGGCAGTCATTGCTCTTCGGAGAATGGTATTCTGCCGAATGATATTGGCTCTCTTAGCAGGCAGCTCAGAATTGTGAAGTTTGGCTATTGTCCAAAAAAAGCTAATATGGTGGCTCGTGCTTTAGCTTGTCATGCCCTGAAGATTACGAGTGATGGCTTTTGGATGGAGGAATGCTTTGGTTGCATCAAGGATCTGGTGGAGGATGACAAACCTCGTTGATTGCTGTTTCTTTTTTCTTTTGTGTTTTGCGCTGTTTGTTTTGTTTCTGCTTGTTTGTGTGTTTTAAAAAAAAGGCAGGATTCTACATGTTTTTCCGTGTGGGAATTGATTTCACTATGTTATGTAAACGTATTCTATAATGTTGTGAAATCGAATCATGTATGAAAAAAAACTTGAGAATCCATTCCATATTATTATGTAATACACTCCATAATTTTGTGGAATCGAATCTCGTACGAATACGTATGTGGAATTCCTGCACTTGATAATTTTCGTGTGTACGCACATATCCCATTTTAAAAGTCCAAATTAAACGAACTTAGATTTCTTCTAATTTTTCGACACAGGTTATTTTGGTTTGGAAAATTTTTTAAGAAACCAATATTAAACCTTGACACTAAAAAAAGAAGTAAATTGTATTTGTCTTCTATTTAAATCAAATAATAAAGGAGATAAATATATAAAACTTTATCACATATACTTTCACCAAAGAAGCATCGAGTTAACCCGGGATGTGACTGGGGCACATCTGTTGGATATGGCTTGAATTACCAATGATTACCAAACACGATTTACCAATGCGGAGACTTCCTGGAAACGTGAGAGCGTTTGGAAGTATGAGATTATTGCATGAAGACCTTTCAAATAAGACAAAACATAATTAAGCTTAAAAGGTATTTTTTGTCTTATATGAATTTAATATGCAAAGAATTTGTTTTGTTAAAGTGATACAGCAAAGTCAAACAAATTGAAATTGAAAGTGAATTGAAAACGCTGTCACAATGGCAGCTGCATTGGCAGCGTGTGTGCAGCGGCCAACCGCTGCGCATTGCGCTGCGCATTTGACAGCGGCAAGGCAGCGGTCAGTGTCAGGGAAGAGCGCTGTGATTTTTTCAGGCAGCGTTTAGGCAGCGGTTTTATCACAGAGAAGCACGCTGTCCGAAGCGCTGCGAGAGCGCTGTGACATCGGCAGCGGTCAACATGGTTTGGCGCGTGGATCACGGTTTTCTGAGTGGTCAAGTTCAACACGGTTTAGGAAGCAGGTGGCCAACTGCAACTTGAATCGTAGTTAATCACAAGCACGCGTTGAATCAGGAAATATTTATGGAACAGGAAATATGTTGCTTCTAGAGTTCGAATGGGAAAAGGATTTCTCCTTGAAGTAAAGACTTGTCATAAATAGGAAATAGTATTTATGTGGAACAAGTAAATCTTGTATGACTAGGAGACAGATTTCCTTGTTAGTTTAAACTCCCTGTAATACATATAAATAGACCATAATAACTAGGTTATTAGTGGTGGAGCAAAATAGAAAATACTAGAGAGATCTCAAAGTGAGCATTGGGTGTAATTGGGTTTGGGGTATTATTTAGAGAAAGATTCTGAGTGTGTGGTTGTAACAATTTACTACATATTGGAACTTTCTCTTGTCGTCCTGACAGCCGTGGTTTTTTCCCTGATTTGGGTTTCCACGTAAATTCTTGTGTTGTGTGCTTGGATTTTGATTTACTTCTCTTCATCTATCTTTTCTTTGTTATTGTGTTTGTTTATGTTCTATCTGGCAACGCTTCCGCGCGTATAGTGAAAGGTTTGTTCGCTAACAACATCCTGAATTGACTCGTGACGTGCCTAGACATGTCACAAGTTGACTCGAAGCTAAGATTGATCAAACCTCTGAAATCTTTTGACGTTCAAAATTTTGAAGAAAAACTTGACTGGATTCTTTAAATGTGACACTTGACTGGAAGTCACAAACTTTGAAGTCAAGCTATAGCCTATAGCTTTCTCTGTTAATTGAGCATGAGATGAGACACTAGCATGTTTGTTATGTATGAATTTACATAAATTCATAAAATTATCCCATTGCTAACCGGTTCTACCGATACTAACCAAAAATCGAATCGAATGTAGGTTCCTTTACTCGATCATTTACAGTAACTTTCGCTTTTCCAAGTAAAATTTTAAAAACTACATAATAAAATTACAATGAATTGAGTAGAATTGAATACCTTCACATTGGAGGTTCTATTGTGTATATATACTATCAAGTCATAATTACATCCCATGATTTGGGCGATTACATGAATTATAACGACAATTATAGTCAATCAGTTAAAATAGGAAATGTACAACTAAATACAAGAAAGTCAACCAATCAGTATTTAATGGTACAAAAGAAAGAGTCAAGGGAATAAATGGGAAAATAAATGAGAATAATCAATAACCAATTAGTGTTAGAATAACGACTAGGATTACGATCCTTAACATCAATCAGTGCTAGAATCACGACTAGAATCACGATCTTTAACACTACAGAATTACATGAAAGATTACTACTGCATTTGACAGTACATTACAATGTCAAAAGTCTTTTGTATGGTGAATGTGGGTTTTTCAAAAAAATTAGAATTAGAAAACCGACCTTATGAATTAATTGTATGAGGAGCAAGCTATAGAGTAGCTTGATCTTTTTGTCTCATTTTAGACGGTATGGAAAACCAACACCACTCATAAACATTATCAGACTCAACAATATTGAGGTCTCTGGACGATATCATGTAACATTTATTTCCACGCTTTTTTCAGTATGTCAAATTAAAAACAATCAGAACTTTTTCTTAGAAAACGAACAACACTAAATGCAATTTACATTTTACCAATAAGAAATACAAGTTTCAATTATTGGTTCATCAGGACTAAATTTCCCACACTTGGTTCACGTAAAAAACTAACATGATTTGATACAATTTGTGTGAAATTATTAGGTGTACCTAACTAAAAGTGAATATGCTGACTGTAACATTTATTTGTTTATTATTATTTTATTTTTTTTAATGAGAACACATATATAATTAGACACAAAAATTAAAAACTACTGTACGTGATCTAATACACCTTCTAAGTTCTAAATTAATCAAACATGTATTATTTTTATGGTTTTGTTTTTTTGAAATTATTCTCTTAATGTTTTTGTGGTTAGTATATATTAATCAATGGTATATATATTTACATAAATACACAAAAACATTCACTAATTTAATCAAATTTTTTTTGCATGGAATATATGTCAGGAACCATACATATACATGTGACCACTAACACAGTAATAACAAAGAACCAATTTTTTGATTTATTTATTTATTTATTTTTTTGTTTTTTGTTTTTGTTTTTTTTTTTTTTTATACTAATTAAGCTAGCTAGCCCCAAGGCAGACTCTCATTATAAGTAATCTCAGGCTCTCAGCATAGCCATTTAGCTATGATCTCTCATTTGTGTTCAGGCTCATTAATGCAAAAATCATACCCTCTCCAAAGGTATTTTAAAAATCAAAGGCAGCATCGGCTTCCTTCTTGTTGGATGGTTGAAGGACCTTTTTATTTTTATTAATTAGATCCTGGCCATTTGTCCTTAGAGCTTCCCTAGCCTTGTTTTTCTTGACATTTGCCATTTTGTGTCGACTCATAAGCCGGTTATGTTGAGCAGCATATCGTCCCTCCTTTGTATTTGCCCAAAGCTCTCCGAGTACATCTAATTGATGTGAGTTCTTCGAATTTTTCCTTCTCCTGTTCAAATTTTTTAAACAATGTCACTTACTCCCTACACAGTTTAGGTTTAGTAGACTGTTGCTATATATATGGAAAAAATATATATAGAGAGAGTGGTCAGAGGTAGAGAATTTTTCTCTCCTCTTTGTCAGAATAATGTTTATTTCTGCATTGTAAACTGGGGGGACTTTCGAAATTCGTGATTCCAATTTGTATTTGAAATTAGTATTTAGAAAAGAAGTTAGGATTTGAGAAAATATAAAAGGTTTTATAATATATGTGAAAATAAAACAAATTAATAATTTAAAGGTGTGCTTACAAACTATTTAGTCATTTTAATCGTTGAGAGGTGCAAATACAACCACTCAAATATAAACTACAACTCAACCCAACATAATTCGTATAATTGAATTACTCGAACCTACAATCTCATGGTATAGGTATGAGGATCGTACCATTGGATCAATCTCATCTTATCGTTTCACCGTATAATTGAACCTGAATAAATACCAAATTATATTGATTAAAACTATTTATGTATATAATAAGCATACATATCAATAAATAAGAGAAAAAAAATATATGTATATTTGAAATTAGAAAGTGGAATAATACAGAATTTACCATATCAAAATTAAACCATGTGAAACTTTCTAGTTGACCAAGCATGACTTTTTTTATTAAATGTCTTACAAAATTGCAGTCTTCGAATTACACAAAAACCCCTAAAATAACATGATATTACGAACAATAGGAATATGTAAGAACTTTTTGGTGTCTCTTATTTGAAATCCGTGAAGATGAAAGTCCAAAATTAACCTACAATGAAAAGAAAAATGCCTAGGAGTTAGGACAAAGTCAGCAGATCACAAATTCAACACCTCGAGGTACTCTTTTCTTTAACTGTTAGGCATGTTTTCTTGTGATGACCTGTTTTTTTCCATCATCATAAACCTCCAAACAGGTTTCCGTAAGATTAACGATCATTTCTCAAGCATGGTGGCATTTTCAAGTAAGGTAAAAAGCAAGTTCAAGATCAATTGGATATATATCCTAGAAATAAGACTTTTGAATAAAAACCAATAATACCAACATGGGTGTAGCTCAATTGGTAGATGAACGAGCTTAGAGCTTGGGTAAATAACTCTTATATCAGGGGCTCGAATCCTACCAATGACGAAAGCTTTCAAAAAACTCCTAGTCTCGAATTAATAGACATTGTCAACAAAAAAAAAAAAAAAAAACAATATTAATCGGTTGGATTGGTTGTTTTAAGAAAACCCATTCTCCAAATCAGATTTTTATGTGGACCGGAAAACATGTGCCAAGAAATATTTTCCTTTTCTTTTCATTAGTTGTACTACATTTAGAAATACATAATTAATGGCATAAAAATTCTTAATTTTTAACTATTTATAGATGATAAATTTACAAGTTCATAACTAATTTTTTTAATAAAGGCAAATTTTGTATCTAAAAATGAACATCAAAGGTGGCCATTCTTAACCAAATTTTGATAATTTGGTTTCAGTTACAAATCAGATATCTATATGAAAGTCTCTCTCCCTCCCTCCATACTCAAAAGAGAGAAAAAGAAGACAACAAAAATGGTGTCTTTCAAAAGCTATTTCTTTCGGGTTTCAATTCTAGGTGTGCTTTTGCTCATCACACCATCAAATGCTTCAAGTAAAATCATCAATGACATTTGTGCCAAGACTAGGTTTCCTTCTATCTGCCTGGAGATTCTTGAATCTACTCCGGGAGCAGCCACCGCAGATGTTAAAGGCCTCGGCAAAATCACCCTCGACTTGGCACGTTCGAGTGCCTCGAAAACTCTCGGTCAAATCAATTCGTTGATCCCTAAAATGACTGACCCTAAACTTAAAGAGATATACAAAACCTGCTCCGAACATTATGATAATGCCATTGGCAACTTCAATAACGCTGAAACCGACTTAAATAAGGGCAACTACTTTAGTATGAATTCACAAGCATCAATTGCAATGACTGAAGCTGGAGACTGCGATGGTGAAACCGCGAAACTCGCAGTTGATCCATCAGTTAAGAAGGGCAATCTGGACTTGGATCATATATGTTCAATCATTTTGGCTATTTCTACCAAACTGCACTTCGACAAATATCCCATACAATAGCATTTATATAGTTGAACGCTATATTAGCCCATGTGATATGTAGCTTATTTTTCATAGCATTTTTTGAAAGCTTTCGTCATTGGTAGGATTCGAGCCGTTAACCTGGGAGTCATTTGCCCAAACCTCAAGCTTGTCCATCTACTAGCTGAGTTACACCCATATTGGCAATAAACAAAATATTTATTAATAGCATTTAAATGATGTTATATCATTAATTAAAAAAAGAAAAGAAAAAAGAAGCTATTATATATATATATTATAAGGATCAATATGTTTGTAACCTATTATTCGATTAGATCAATAAAGTTGCTTTCAAATTAAGCATATAAAAAAATTAAAAATAAAATAAAAATGACCATCTTAAAGATTTTCACACACTCTTTCAACATATGCAATTGCTTGGGAAAATATACTAACGATGATTAAAAGAGTTTCGATATTTACACCCCTGAAAAACTGTGTGTGCACCCCTCTTTATATATATATACCCCATTAAAAATTTTAAAATGTTATAAATTGTAAACACACCCCGTGTATTACCAAATATGCCCTTTATCTCCTTAAAAAAAATGACATTTATCTTAATTTTTGGAATAAAATATTATAAATTAATAAGTTATAAAACAAGTAAAATGAAATTGAAACCGAACCTCCCCCCATAATCCAAACATGGAGATGGACGCACAGAGGTGTTTCTTCTCCCTTTTTTTTATTTATTATTTTTTATATATATTTTCTTTTCTTTTATTCTCTCGTTAGAAGGAATGTTCTACAAAAGTTTTTTTCATCAACGGTTATGGAATTCAATAAATCATTTTTCACTGGGTTGTCGTTTTGGCAAAGACCTGTTACAGGCTTCAATTTTTTTTTTTTATATTAGTTTATTTTTAATAAACTTCAATGATTTTCTCATCTTAATTTTTTTATATATATAATGGTTATTTAATATTTATAATTTAAAATAATCACTATTTAAATATGAATTAATAAATAAATAATAATTTCATCAAAAGAGGTAATTTTTTATGTGTAGCTAAATATAATATTTGCTAAAATATCTAAAATATTAAATATTTAATTAATATGATGCACAAGTTATATTTATATTAATCATTTAAAGAATTTTATTTAAGGGTAATGTTGGAATTTTGAAAATATGTTGATTTGGAGTGCATATACAGATTTCGAGGGGTGCAAATATCGTCACTCTTATTAAAATTGAAAGATAGGATATCTGATAACTGGCCCAAACGGCCCACAACTTGGCCATAGAGGTCCAATAAGGCCCAAAAAGCGTTGTTGACCAAATTGACTCCAATTATATCTGGCATTCAAACGCACACAAGCACGTCGTTTTGATCCAGGGGCTAAAAGCCTAAAACACACATATATAGAGTTTACTTATCTTAATTTTTGTCATGGGAGATCTCATTAGAGTATAATTGATTATTTCGTCTAAAATCAACAATAAAGAATGTTATAATTTCTAATACCTTTATCTTGAGATTGAAATAAAAAAATAAAAAAACATAGTTTAGTCTATTTTTTTATAAAATAAAAAAAAAATTATAAAGTTTATACCGTGTGGAAGAATATTGATAATTTTTTATGGTACAAATTCTTAAATATTTTTATTAAAAATAGGTTGGGAGTAGGGGTGGGCACCAACCCGCCAACCCAACCCAACCCGACCAACCCGACCCAACCCGACTAGATTGGGTTGGGTTGCTTTTAAGATTTGGTTGGGTTGGGTTAATAAAATATAACCCAACCCAACCCGACAACCCGATATTTTTAATAAAAAATAAATTAAATAACTTTATTTATGATTATATTTATTATGAAATCTCATATTTAAAAATATTTAAAAATTTTACTCATGCACCATTTATAATATTATAAATGACAAATATAAATACATAATTTTAAATATTTTATACGATAATATATAATACATTTCTTAAAAATATGCAATTATATTGTCTTTATCTTTATATTAATTGGCACATCCTTGATTGTACTTTAAAATGCTTTTTTTTTTTTTTTTTTTTTCTCTCTTAGGATTCGATTAATAATTTGGTAGAAGAAATTCTAATAATTGTATAGAAGCTCAAACTATTATGTTGGTTGAAATAAATAATAGATTATCCAACCACGAGATATTCGACGAAGTGATTATAATTGTAAAATAAATTAGAGGCTTAGATGGAGACTTTCCAAGTTGGATAAATTGTTATATTTTTATTTATTTTTAATTATACAACAGTATTATATGTTGTGATTTGGTTTTAATACCTTTAAGAAATCTTAAATCTATGTAATATTATATTAGGGTGAAAAAAATATTTTAAATTTAAATTTTCATATAACAAAATTTGAATTAGAAAATTTAAATTCGAATATATTTTTTCTATTGGGCTTAAAAGCTCAACCCGATCAACCCAACCCAACCCAACCCGACAAATATTGGGTTGGGTTGGGTTGGGTTAAAATTTACGTTGGGTTGGATTGGGTTGAAAATTTTTCAACCCAACCCAACCCAACCCGAAAACGCCCACCCCTAGTTGGGAGAATCGCAAATACCCCCCCGACTTTTAACCAAATGGCAAATCAAACCATCTGGTTTGAACAATCAGCAAACAACCCCCTACCGTTAAGTAACCCTTGCATTATTTGCTGCATGTAGGGGGTTATTTGCTGATTTGTAGGGGGTTATTTGCTGATTGTTCAAATTTGTAGGGGGTTATTTGCTGATTGTTCAAACCAGAGGGTTTGATTTGCCATTAGCTTAAAAGTCGGGGGGTATTTGCGATTCTCCCAAATAGGTTTGAAATCTGTCAATATAACGAATAAAATATTGTAAAATAAGTAAAAAATTAAATAGTCTTATCTAAGTTTAATACTATGTTTGGATTGGTGGAATATGAGGGAAAGGAAAAGAAAGGTAAATGAGGAAAGGAAAATAAAGTATTTTTAATGATTTTTGTTTGGATGGTTATAAATATAAAAGATAGGAAAGGAAATCAATCTTATTTGGAAGGGAGAAATAAATGAATTTACTTTATTCTATTTACGAAAATACCATTTTTTTTTTCAACAATATTAATACCCAATATTAATAGGGTTGGTTTTGGGATATTGAAAAATCATTAATTCTGGATTCCTTTCCCTCATTTTCCTCCCAAATTGGGTGAAAAACAAACATAAATTATTCCTTCCTTTTCTTTTCTTTTCCTTTCCTTTCTCTCTTATTTAACAATCCAAACAAGATATTAGAAATCCATCTGAATCCTTTCCTTTCTCTCCTAGTCTATCAAACCAAACATAGTGTTAAATCTATAAAAAAAAAAACATATCAAAGTTTTATAATTTCTTAACAAATATGGCAATTTGGTTTTAATTACAAATGAAATCAGAATTCAATATAAAGGTCTCCTCCCTATTCACAATACCACACAAGCTAGAGAATTGAAAAAGGAAGAAAAGATTAATTACAAAATGGTGTCTTTCAAAAACTATTTCTTCCGGGTTTCAATTCTAGGTGTGCTTTTGCTCATCACACCATCAAATGCTTCAAGTGAAATTATCAATGACATTTGTGCCAAGACTAGGTTTCCTTCTATCTGCCTGGAGATTCTTGAATCTACTCCGGGTGCAGCCGCTGCAAATGTTAAAGGCCTCGGCAAAATCACCCTCGACTTGGCACGTTCGAGTGCCTCGAAAACTCTCGGTCAAATCAATTCATTGATCCCCAAAACAACTGACCCTAAACTTAAAGAGATATACAAAACCTGCTCCGAACATTATGATAATGCCATTGGCAACTTCAATAACGCTGAAACCGACTTGAATAAGGGCAACTACTTTAGTATGAATTCACAAGCATCAATTGCCATGACTGAAGCTGGAGACTGCGATGGTGAAACCGCGAATCTCGCAGTTGATCCATCAGTCAAGAAGGGCAATCTGGACTTGGATCATATATGTTCAATCATTTTGGCTATTTCTACCAAACTACACTTCGACAAATATCCCATACAATAGCATTTATATAGTTGAATACTATATCAGCCCATGTGATATGTAGTTTCTTTTTCATAGTATTTTTCTGAAAGTTTTCGCAATTGGTAGGATTCGAGTCACTGATTTGGGAATCATTTGTCCAAACCTCAAGCTCGTCTATCTACCAGCTGAACTATGCCCCTGTTAGCAATAAACAAAATATTTATTAATAACATTTAAATGATGTTATATCATTAATTAAAAAAGAAAAGAAAAAAGAAGCTATCATATATTGTAAGGATCAATATGTTTGTAACCTATTATTCGATTAAATCAATAAAGTTGCTTTCAAATTAAGCATATAAAAAAATGAAAAAATAAAAATAAAAAATTACCATCTTAAAGATTTTCACAGACTCTTTCAACATCTGCAATTGCTTGGGAAAACATACTAACGATTATTAAAAGAGTTTCAATATTTACATCCCTAAAAAACTGTATATGCACCCCTATTTGTATATACATTATACACCCCATTAAATTTTTTAAAATGTTATAAATTGTAAACACACCCCATATATTACCAAATATGCCCTTTATCTCCTTAAGAAAAATGACATTTATAAAATTAGTTATAAAACAAGTAAAATGAAATTGAAACCGCACCTCCCCCCATAATCCAAACATGGAGATGGACGCACGGAGCTGTTTCTTCTCCTTATATATATATATATATATATATTCTTTTCTTTTATTCTCTCGTTAGAAGGAATGTTCTACAATCGTTTTTTTCATCAATGGTTATGGCATTCATTAAATCCTTTTTCACTGGGTTGTCGTTTTGGCAAAGACCTGTTACAGGCTTCAATTTTTTTATATTAGTTTATTTTTAATTAACTTCAATGATTTTCTCATCTAATTTTTTTTTTATATAATAGTTATTTAATATTTATAATTTAAAATAATCACTATTTAAATATGAATTAATAAATAAATAATAATTTCATCAAAAAAGGTAATTTTTTATGTGTAGCTAAATATAATATTTGTTAAAATATCTAAAATATTAAATATTTAATTAATATGATGCACAAGTTATATTTATATTAATCATTTAAAGAATTTTATTTAAGGGTAACGTTGAAATTTTGAAAATATGTTAATTTGGAGTGCACGTACAGATTTCGAGGGGTGTAAATATCACCACTCTTATTAAAATTGAAAGATAGGATATCAGATAACTGGCCCAAACGGCCCACAACTTGACCATAGAGGTCCAATAAGGCCCAAAAAGCGTTGTTGACCAAATTGACTCCAATTATATCTGGCATTCAAACGCACACAAGCACGTCGTTTTGATCCAGAATGTTATAATAGAGTTTACTTACCTTAATTTTTGTTATGGGAGATCTCATTAGATTATAATTGATTATTTCGTCTAAAATCAACAATAAAGAATGTTATAATTTCTAATACCTTTATCTTGAGATTGAAAAAAAAAAAGCGTAGATTAGTCTATGTTTTTATAAAATAAAAAAAATTATAAAGTTTATGCCATGTGGAAGAATATTGATAATTTTTTATGGTACAAATTCTTAAATATTTTTATTTAAAATAGGTTTGAAATCTGTCAATATAACGAATAAAATATTGTAAAATAAGTAAAAAATTAAGTAGTCTAATCCAAGTTTAACACTATGTTTGGATTGGTAGAATATGAGAGAAAGGAAAAGAAAGGAAAATGAGGAAAGGAAACGAAAATGTTTTTAATGATTGATGTTTGAATGGTTATAAATATAAAAGATAGGAAAGGAAATCAATCTTATTTGGAAGGGAGAAATAAATGAATTTATTTTATTCTATTTACGAAACAATAATGTTAAACATCCCACCTAAAATCCCACATTTTTCATCCCACTACATGTGGTATGTGAGGTGTCAAATTGTGAGTGGATACACATTAATAATGATTTATCTTACCTACCCTATGTATCCACTTACCATTTGACACCTCACATGCCACATGTAGTGGGATGAAAAATATGGGATTTTAGATGGGATGTATAGCATTAGTGTTTACGAAAATACCATTTTTTTTCAGCAATATGAATACCCAATATTAATAGGGTTGGTTTTGGGATATGGAAAAATCATTAATTATGGATTCCTTTCCCTCATTTCCCTCCCAAATTTGGGTGGAAACCAAATTGGGTGAAATAAAAAGAAATTATTCCTTCCTTTTTCCTTTCCTTTCCTTTCTCTTTCATTTAACAATCCAAATAAGATATTATAAATCCATTAAAATCCTTTCCTTTCTCTCTCCTATTCCATCAAACCAAACATAGTGTTAAATCTATAAAAAAATAATATCAAAGTTTTATAATTTTTTAACAAATATGGCAATTTGGTTTTAATTACAAATGAAATCAAAATTATATATAAAGACCTCCTCCCTATTCACAATACCACACAAGCTAGAGAATTGAAAAAGGAAGAAAAGATTAATTACAAAATGGTGTCTTTCAAAAGCTACTACTTCTTTCAGGCTTCAATTGTACTAGTGCTTTTGGTCATGATCATGCATATGACACCCTCATTTGCAAGGCTACATGTGAATAAGGTTTCAACCAAAGAGAATCAACTGATCAATGATATCTGTTCTAAGACCACGAATCCTTCTAACTGTCTCCAGCTTCTAAAATCTATTTCTGGAACAGGCACCGCAGATCTTAAAGGCATTGCCAAAATCATTCTCGACTTGGCACGTTCAAATGCTACGAAAACTCTTAATCTAGTCAATTCATTGATCCCCAAAACAAAAGATTCTAGACTAAAGGAAAGCTATCTAACCTGCTTTGAAGTTTATGATAATGCCATTGATGAAATCAATGAGGCTGAAAGCGACTTCATCCAAGGTGACTATTCTAGTATGAATATACAAGCATCAGCTGCCATGACTGAAGCTGTGACCTGTGACGATGAGACCCAAGGACTCCCAATTGATCCATCAGTCCGAAAGGGCAATCAGGATTTGCAAGACATTTGTAAAATTATTTTGGTTGTTGCTAACCTCCTAAAGGGGTCAAATTAACGACAATGTTTATACACATTACAGATTATTCGGATCAACAAAATCGCTCCAAGTTTGATCTATAGAATGTTATGATACTACCCTAGTTGCAATAAAATATTATGATACTACCATAGTTAACTCATATCCATCTCTATGATTTCTAGTGATTCTCTCAACTTTTGCAATTGCTTGAATTATAATAGCAGATGTATCTATCATATGGATCCTATAAACATATCAATACAAGTAATCAAAAATTAGTCTGCCACTGAGTTCAATTATCATCAAACAGCAAAAATTTCAATATCAATAGGATATTGAAAAAGAAATTGAAGCGGACGCAAATAATTCGCAATTATTTGAATACTCGTTACTCAACATGCCATTATTATTAGGATACAATACACAAAAACACACAGGATTTCAACACTGTCAATGTTACACATAGATGAGTAATCCATATGTTGTTTAAGATATATAATAGACCCAACATTCATAGATAGTGGTGACAATATTGATCAACTGGATTACCAATTCAGCAACGCAGAGTAGTGGGCTTATAGCCGAAAACAAGAACTTTGTCCAAGTGAGACAAGAACAAGTTTGCGAATTCAATATGGACAGGATGAACTATGTACTCAACAACACCCTCTGTGCTCTCGAAGGTAGATTCAAAGATATGAGCGAAACCTTGATACAGGTTCTCAATGCTCACCGTTGGGAATTTGAATCGATGAACACGGAACCGTCATACCTAATATTCGCCCATACATAACAAATAAACGTCTATAGTAGAAAAATAAAATGAGAGAAAATATAAACCAATCACACAATACAAGATATACGTGGAAAACCCTAAATCAGAGTAAAAAACCATGGGCCGTCAGGACGACAAATAAAGTTCCACCAAGAACCATATACTTCAGGATTCTCTCTCTAACCTCAACCCCAAACCACAGAGCTTCACCAAGCTCATAAGATCCTCACCGAGAACCCTCAAATATTCCATAGATCTCCCCTGAATATCACTTGCGGATCTCTAACTTATCCATTGATATTCTCCGGATCCCTCCCCGAATATTCCCTGGATCTCACCGCTCTTTGATGTTACATTTGTTTCTTTGACTCCACGCCCTAAATCTAATAACATAGATATTATGTCTATTTATACTAGTTACATGGAGTTTAAGATAAATGAAATTATACTCCTAAACGTACAAGACTTTCTTGTTTCACAAAAGACTATTTCCTTTTATGCACAAGTCTTCTTGTTCCACGCAAAGAGTATTCTTTTTCCTTCAAGCACAATAACTTTCCAAAAGAAAACCTTTCCTTTTTATGTGCAACATTTCCGATCTAAGCAAAATACAACGTCACTGCAGTCTGGGTTGCAGTGTGCACCCCGCATCCTACACCGTGGAGAGTCACTGGAAATGAACGTTCATAATTTTCGTGGTCTACGTCTCTTTCCTATGTCATGGTTTGCACTGCGCTGATCTCACTAGAATCGATCGCTCCCTGTGCCGCAATCCATGTGCCTTGCCTGTGTCACGGTCCATGCTGTAGTTCCTTCTGGAATCTGATTCTTCAGCTCTTCTTCAGACTTCATACCTCCCTCAAACACCATCTCCAACTTCCAAATGTTTTCCCACGTCTCCTAGAAGTTTCACATCAATTAAGAGTGTGTTTGGTATGACTTTTCAATTTAAGCTTCTAAAGTAGATATTTTTATAGTAGAGCTTCTAATGAGTAGGGCTTCTAACAAAAAAAGCTTTTGGTTGTGTAAATTACAAAAAAAGTGTTGACAATGTAATTTTAGAAATAACTTTTGATTGAGTGAATTACAAAAAAGGTATTGACAATGTATTTATAATGAAAGAGTTATGGTGGAATATCTAAAATTTATAAAGGGTAGTTGAGACAATTCATATGTTTTAAAAAAGCTAAAAAAAAACTTCTTAGATGCTTCTCCAAGTAGATATAAAATGACTTTTTTAAAGAGTAATTAAGACAATTCATATATTAAAAAAACTGTTTTAAGTTTTGTCAAATAACTAAAAAAAAACCTCAAAATAACTTCTGACATTAAAAAAGCGCTTTTTGATCCTTTCAAAAGCCATACCAAACATACACGAAATCTCTTTTGGTTTTCCCACATCTCCTTCAAGTCCAAATTAAATGAACTTAGCTCAATTTCCCATTTTAAAAGTCCAAATTAATCCGACAGAAGTATTTGGGTTTGGAAAAATTTGTAACAAACCGAAATTAACCCTTGATACTATAAAAAAAGAAGAAGAAAGGAATTGTATTTGTTTTCTATTTAGATATAAATATATAAAAGATTTATCTTTGCCTGCAATAGGAGTCCACTGATGGACTAAAACGACGACGTTTATAAAACTTTGAAATTCTACTAAGCTTCAATGAACCAGAAAGTCCACTCGTTACTTGAATTTCAAGTTCAACGAATCAGAAGATCCGGATGACACTCGAAGAAGCTTCGAAGATGGTTTTAAAGAGAGTAATTAAAACTTACAAACTTAGAAGTGAAGCTATATTATAGCTTTCTCATATGATTACATCAAATTATCTCATTTAGCTTTCTATGTTCGCCAATCAATATCGACAAAAAATCGAATGTAGGTTCGAGTCCTCCCTCACTCCAAAAAACTTCGAATTTATGTAATACTTTAAAAATAAAAAAAAAAATAAAAATAAAAATCGAATTTAGGTTCTTTCACTCAATTATGCTGCAATAATTTACCGAAATTGTCGTTTTTCCAAGTAAAATTTTAAATCATGAATTGGTGGGACTTCCTTTTTGGGCTGGACTGCTGGACTAATTCACTCAAAAACAACCCACGAAAAGGAGTCCACTGATGGATTAAACGACCACGTATATAAAATTATGAACAAGAGTTTTTCAATAAAAGAAAAATGGTGGAATTTGTATATTCTTCCAAGAATATTTAAACTAATAATCTAATATAATTATTCATACCCTATACAATTTTTTTTTTCTTTGTTGAGAAAAACTCACAAATTAAGCACTTTTGGACTGCAAAAGACGTTACACAAACTATAGTTTAAAATATTTAATATTCACATGTTCTGTGATATATCATCAATATTTTAGTATTTTAAGAATATATTTTTCGTAAAATTTCCAAGTAATATTTATAAATATCCGTGATATTTCCGTAAAATATCTATATCGGTGAACATGTAATGTATTTTTTTTTCTTCATATAAAATCGTGGATATTTCTATGAAATATCATTTCAATGATATTTCCGTCAATGTAAAGTGAAAATTTAATGATATTCCTTGATGTTTTAATCTACTTTTTTGTTTTTAGTTTTTGTTTTTTAATTTTGATGTGATATATATATTTATATTTATATTTATGAAAATTAATCACGGAATAAACATAAAATGAAAAATGTTAAACTATTAAAAAATCAAAAGTAAAATTGTGTATTGCCTATTCATACAAAATAATAATAATAATAATAATAATAATAATAATAATAATACAAGAATATTATAATATTGTATGAATTTGTATCAATCAAGATAATAGCCTCACTATATTTCAACCACTTAAATCTTCCTTTTGATATTAAAATTTCTATGACTTATATGATGCAAAATATTATAGAATAAAGTTTTAATAGAATATTTTCAATTTTTTACCATTTGTACATGTGTTATATTTATATTTAGGATAATTAGCACTAATGCCTCTTAAACTCTTCAAAAATATGCAATATGCCCCCTATACTTTTTGTTTCTCCACTATACTTATAAACTCTCGTTTTTTTAGCAAACACTTGGGTTTTTTATCCCCTATGAGAGGATATCTATAGTTGGCATTTGCCAAAAAATGAGAGTTCAAAGGATTTAGTGACGAAAAAAAGAAGTATAGTGAACATAGTGTATATTGTGAAAGAGTTTATGAGGTATTAGTGCCAGTTAGTCTTATATTTATACCATAATTATTATATATTATGTATTTTTATTGGTTTGATTATTGATTATTTTTTTTAAGAAAATTTTCATTAAAAAAATACCAAAATTCCATTTTTTTCCTTAAATTTTAGGTCAATATCTATTGATATCGATATTTTTATCAATATTTCCACCAAATCACATTGCAAGTTGATATCGGTATTTCCGTCGATATTTCCACCAAATTGCGGTAACCGTATATTTGTCTATAGGGATATTTTAGTCTTTAAAACTTAATTTTTTACCGAATCATACGAATGATGGATCACAGAAGAGAACAGAATCAGCAGAGCGCGGATTCCAACTGGGTTCAGAGAAACGTGTCTAGTCTGAAAAAAGAAAAAAACGTCTCTGACGCTGTACCCAGTACCCAACACCACTATTTAATTGGCTTTCAAACTACAGAACTATCAATTTCTTCACTGTTGAGTGTTGACTGCTCTGCTACTGCTTCTACTTCTCCGTCCGATCAGGTGTCCTTGGTGGTTGTAATTCACTCACAGGTAAACCACTTTTGACTGCAAGTGCTTTTAATGTGTTTTGGTTTAGTTTTAGCTCACAATTTGCTTGATTTTTGTGTTTTTGTTTCTGCAGAGACCGAGACAATTTGCTTCATTTCTGTGTTTTTGTTTTTGCAATTTCTGGCAAAATGGTTTGTTGTAATTTTAGTCACTATTTTTGTTTTCTTTTCAAAAAGGAGTTGTTGAAATGGGTGTTTATGTTGAATTACTAATGATTTTGTAGAGTGGAAATAAAGATAAAGGGAAAGCTGTGGACCCAAAGCCTGAGATGTTAGATTCTGAGTTCCCAGATGACACATTGTACTCAACACAAGTTGGGGTATGACTGATTTTTTTTTTTTTTTTTTTTTTTTTAATAGATTGTGTAAATTTGAGCTGGTTTTGTTAGGTTCTGGTACTAAATTATTCGAAAATTGTTAAGTGTTTAATATTTGTTGCTGGATTTTGAGTTTACCCAAGTGAAATATTGGGTAGTTCTTAGTTGTTAGTTGATGAAGCAGTGTAGAAATGACCACTTGTTGGTAAATGTTGTACAAAGACAACTTTTTCCTTGGTGGATTATTGTGCATGACTGCATGCACAACATAAACAATCTTTATACAGGTTGCAACCAGAAGGCCTTGTGAAATGCACTGATTCATTTAGTATATTCATGTCCTGGTCCAATGGAAATTTTTGTCATGTAGAAGCCACTTGGTAAAGGATTTGTGGCGAAAAAAACGAAATGTAGCCATTTCTGATGACATATGTTTAGGGAAAATCAATATTCAGTTTAGAGTTTCAACTCATTTCATTTGATTGACCAGAGATTGCTATTTTCATGTAAATGCTGATAGGTATTTTCTTATATTAATTTTGGTTTCTACATCATTTTACTCATGTAGCTGTTAATAGTTTTTTTTTAAGATATTAATTTATACATTGGCATATGGATTGAATTGTCCATGGCACCGTTGAATGTGTTTAGCTTTTTGCATAACTAATTTACTTTTTGGGGTCTAGACATTGAATTGTATTTGTTGAAATCGAAGTCTTCGACCTTTAGTTTTTCTGTGATTTCAGAATAATGTTGCAAGTTCTTCTGGAAGTATTCTTAGATCATCTTTTATTACGATGGGATTTGCGCCATCTCTTGTTGACCAAGTGATTGATGAAAAAGGTATCTTTCTTTCCATGGATGAAGATCAACTTAATTTTTGTTTATTTTGCTGGAAGTGGAATGGAGATAGATGAAATGAACAATGCCATGATATAAATTTATTGATAGAGAGGAAAATATTCACATGAAGACAACCTATAATCTTCCGCTTTGGCTTCATAGTTTATCCAGGATATACTTGGTGCCCAACTATTTCCTACAATTTCTAACTAATAATAACTGTATGATATAAATAAATCTTTTGTCACTCCCTGATTTCTACCTTCTCTGGTCTCCAGGTGAAGACGATGCTGACTTGATACTTGAGACTCTCTTCAAACATTCTGTAAGTAATCAGATGGTGTCTACTGTTTGTGCATGTTTTCATTAATTTTGGGGAGAAAATTGATATAAACATGTTATTTGCTTAAACTGAGACTTTATATGCAGTTTCAGAACTCTGCCAACTATAGTTTAAAATTCTTGTAACAACTTCTCTCTCTAATTTCTTTTGTACATAATGAGAAGCACATCATTTTATGAACATTACCAGGTTATATCAATAGACTTAGTTTCATGATATTACTCATAATAAAAGGTTGTGGTGGCTGATAGTAGACCTGCTCTGCACTGAAATAGGGTCAGGGTCTTCAAAGTTCAGATGCCCAATCATCAGATTCTTTAGAGAGCTTGTTTGGTGACCTGGACGATACCTGTGCTCCAGAGATTTCAACAGTTATTCAACCTAAACCGGTAAGCTGCTGTCATCTCGTTTTATTAAGGAAGTGACATTTTCTATTTGGCTAATCTTGATAACTCAACATGACTATCTATCAACAGAGGAGCTACTGGTTATTTTTTTATTACTGTAAGTGGACCGCATTTTGAGTCCCAATGCTTTCTCAAGATGAAACATGTTGGTTATGTTGGCATTCCTGTCTTGGGCACTTCAGAATTGCAGTATGTTTTATATTGGCTTATTCTTCAACTTTTGTAGGAGCCTGATGCATTTGATGCCAATAATGATGATGATGACAAAAGGGCGACCTTACTAATCATGAATTTTTCTGTAGATGAAGTTGACTCTGCATTGGATAAGCTTGGTATGTAGATAGTTTACGAAGTTTCTATTAAATGAATATAGTTTATGAAGTAATATGGCTATACCATAATTATTATACCTGTAAATTGGTATGACCTTTAGGTCTGTGCTAGTCCATCACACGTTCACTCTTTCTTCAGAGTGTTAGTACAGCTTTGACTATGATACTTCACCTAGGATTTATTGTGGGTCTTTTTTTCTGTTATAGCAACCTTTTTTTGCTTTTAGAGTACTTATATACTGTTAACATGGATTGTCTCACCAATGCTACTTACAGGATTTGATGCTCCCGTTAATGAACTTGTGGACTTCATCTTGGCTGCTCAAATAGCTGCAAAATTTGACAAGGAAATAGATGATATGCCTCATGAGGACGAACCAAAAACAGAGGTCATCGTTTATAGTTTTTTCTTAAAATAATAGTTGTTGGCTGACCTCTTTTAGACACAATCACCATTTTCCAACTGGCCCAATGTCCTTATCAATTTTAATCAGGACTTCAAAATGAGACTAGACTATTCTGAATCAATTTTTTGCATTTTCTATTTAAAATAACATGGAATATTCATTGCATTTTGCCTTCTTCAGCATTATACTGCATAGCTGAAATTTCATTATCTAAATAAAATGTTAATCTTCATGGTAGCATATGTATTACGATTTCTCTCCATTGGTGATATAATATTAAATTGATAACTGTCTAAAGTTTGTGCAATCTCGTTTGACTAGAATTCCGATACTGCATTCTTTTGCAAATGCTTACGAGTCTCTTAGGCATCATTTTCTTGCATCTTATGATGGAACCACATGGGTAGAACTGGTGTGACTGACTTAAAAAGAGTAGGACCTGAAATATGATTGGGAAGTATCTTCAATCATTTAGTCACTAAAAGATGCAATGTCACAATTTCATGAACAAAGTATGGAATGTTTTTTAGCAGTGTTATAATTATGGGTTTGTTGCGCTGATGTTTGTGCAACATATAACTTGAATAGTATCTAATACTTTATTTGATCTTGGACTACCAGGGTGCTAATGATGAAATCTTGTATGCAACCATGCAGAAAACACTTCAGTTGCTTGAAATGGGTTTCTCTGAAAATGAAATTTCATTAGCTATTGAGAAGTTTGGTGAGTAGTGACAATATTTGCTTTTGGGATGCCACTATATTTGAGAAGCCTGGTGAACAAGCTCTGAAATTGGTGTTCTTTTTTCCCTTTTAAATGGGTGTTCTTTTCTCTGAAATTTGAATGGCCTATTAGTATTTAATCATTTGTTCTATTTCAGGTTCCGAGGCTCCAGTTGCAGGGCTTGCTGAATCCATTTGTTTAGGCGATCTTGCTCCTAACGAAAGAGCAAAGGTTTTTCTTTTTCTTTTTTACTTTCGTTTCTGTCAGTTGTCAAATTTTCCAGTTCATAACCATTCATATATGCTGTTTGGATTTAATCTTCAATGACCAGAAAATGATTGTGTGAGTGTAACCTTCTCAATTAATATCTGTTATTGCAAATGTCCTAGCATGGTGGTTTTTGACTAGCAGAATTCGCTTATGTGAGGTTTGGTCGTAGGTCAAAAAAAAGTCTTTCTTGGGTTGACAATATTGATGCCTTGGAATTTCTGACTCCAAATTATGTAAATGCTATTTAAATTATAAGGTCACAAAAAACTTTAGTTATTTGCTTATGTGCTGAATAGAGGCCAGATTATGTTAGTTTTTAAGGCACTTGAGGTCGTTTTGTATACTTATTTTGTCATTTCGTTTTGTACAGAATTCCTCTAAGGCTTTCACCACAAACCATTCACGTATGGGGATGGAAAATGGCCTAAGACATCAGTCATACGGTGGACTGAAAATTAAAACTGAGGATATCATACCAGATATCGTCGCTCAATCAAGTCGAATGAACACAGAAGACACTAATAGAGGGAAAAGACCAAAAGAAGAGTATTTTGATGACTTTCCTAATGCTGCTGCTTCTCAGATTCATATACTTGATTTTGGGAGAAATCATAAAAAGAAAAGGCCAAAACAAGGTTTTATAAAACAAGGTTATATGAATAACACAAGTTCTGTCCTTGACTCGGCATGGCTGGAAGAAAAAGTCAACCCTAACCTTGCCAATCTTGAAATGCAGATAGCAACCAAATCAAATCCATGTAGGAGTATTCCTGAGGGGGAGTTTAAACCTCCATATTTCTTTTATGGAAACATTTTCAATTTGCCAGGTGATACTTGGACCAGAATTTCACAGTACTTGTCAACTGAACCTGAACTTGTGAATACTCAGTTCTACTCAGCATTGATTAGGAGAGAAGCCTATGTTCACAATCTTCCACGAGAAAGTAGGTTCAACATCGTCCCTAAGTCTGCAATGACCATACAAGATGCGATCCCAAATACTAAGAAATGGTGGCCATCTTGGGATACCAGGAAGCAGTTGAGCTGCCTCAGCTCTGGAATTAGTGGAATAGTTCCTCTCTGCAGTAGGCTTGGACAGATGATAACTAATTCTAGAGGAGTGCTCTCATCAGAACAGCAGAAGAATATCCTCCATCACTGCGGGACATCCAATCTTGTGTGGGTTGGCAAGGACAAACTTGGCCCTTTAGCTCCTGAACATTTAGAAATCATTCTAGGCTACCCAATGAATCACACTCAAGCTGCTGAATGGAGTTTGGCAGAGAGACTTGAATCACTCAGATGCTGCATTCAGACAGACACTTTGGGGTTTCACCTTTCTGTTTTGAAGGCTAAGTTCCCAGAAGGGCTAACAATGTTGTCGGTCTTCAGCGGAATTGGTGGAGCAGAAGTTACTCTACACCGGCTTGGTATCCGTTTGAAAGGTGTTATTTCTATAGAGTCTTCTGAAACTAATCGAAAGATTCTCAAGAGTTGGTGGCAGACAAGTGGACAAACGGGGGAATTGGTACAGCTAGAAGACATTCAGACGCTAACAACTAAAAAGCTTCTAAATCTGATTCAAAAATTCGAGACTATCGACTTCGTAATTTGTCAGAACCAGTGTCCATCCTCTTCAAAACGTTCTTTAACGGCTGCACAGGTAGACAATCTACCCGGTTTTGATTTCTCTTTGTTTTATGAGTTTGTTCGTGTTCTACAACGCGTAAGGGGTTTGGTAGGAAAAAAGAACTGACGATACTTTCCCCTGTTGTACATTAGAATCCATAATAGATTATCTCATTCACACTTTCAGTTTGCAACTCTCTTTAACCAAATGGTTAGCTATTCAGTCCTGATTGCAAGGGAAAACAATAATATTTTTTTTTAGAATATAAAATGCTTTTAGTCAGTGATAATATATCTATTTTAGATTCTCATTAGCATTTTATAAGTTTGCATCATCATCCCATTCTTTGTTGCCTCTTTGAAATGTTATATCTGGGAGTTGCTGAACAAAAAATTACTGTCTGCATCATCAGTTAAATGCTCTAATCAGCAAGAATCATTTTTCATGAATCGTGATGAATATATGAGCTATATCGTTCTGGTCAATGCGCATTGATGTAATTACATCAGTACCAATGCATGTGAACCACTGATTATAGAGAAGCTTTGACAAGTGTATATATTTTGAGTCAAAGTATATAAATCTGATGGTCCACATCCAACGTACCGATGAAGTTATATCAATGCACATTGACTTGAACATTTATATATATATATATATATATTTCTTTATCTATGATTTATGAATGTAGACAAGAAGCTTTAACATGGGATAGTCAAAAGTTTCATCTTTTGTTATGTTTTTAACCAGTGCCATTGTTTTAGGATGGATGAAACTCGTATGAGTTGTAAAGCGGATAATATCTACAAGGTGAGTCTGGACTTTTCTGAGAACCTTTTTCGTGATCTTGACCCATGAGCCATAACATGTCATATCATGTTAGTTCAGTGAATATATATGGGTGGTTAGACTTTAGCACATATTTACACAAATAGAAAAAGAAAATTACTGCTTTGAATGATATCTACTTGATGATTTAAGGATATTTTATAGAACAGTGATTGAGTTCAATCATACCAAATGATTTCACATTTTCACCATTTGATTTTGTAGCACAAACATATAATAATTCATATTTCTTTTGTCTAAAAACTGTGTGCGTGTATATATTTAGATTATTTGTCCCCTTTGGCCATTAATCTCAAGGGTGGTTAGGTGTCCCACCAATTGTGGGTGCTCTCTCCCCGCTTGTGGGAGTTGTAATCCGGGTTGTGCTAGTAGAGTCCAATCTCGTCAAGTCTCAGCAGTTGTTGTATATTCAAAAAAAAAAAAAAAAAACTGTGTTTTGATGTGATTGAGAATTTATAAATAACAGAAACAGTTTAAAATTTGCATCACAAGTTGTTTCAATAAAGAAACTATTTTTCTTTGTGTGACATCCTCCTCGTATGCCAACTTTTTACTGTTTTTTTTTCTTGGAAATTTGAATATGAAGAATCTTCAACATAGTATTTCTAAACATCAAAAATGAAATCTCACTTTTTCTTTATAGAAAATTAAAAAGAAAAAAAGAAAAAGAATTTAGTTGTCTGTTGCATTATTTTAAGTAAATATTTGATCATACGGTGTGCATCTCCCCTACCATATTCATCAATAACCTGAAATCTTGAACCTTACTAAGGGGGTGTTTGTTTTTTTGTCTTAAGTATTAAAAGACCTTATTTTAAGTAAGTAAACTAATATCACTTAATAGTTAAGATACTCTTATTTGTTTGTTTTTTATTTGAGAGTATCCCACTTAAATATTAATTGGTTTTGGTTTTACTATTCCACCCCTATTTTAACAAACCATTTAACTTTGAAGATATTTATTTGTATTTTTTAATGTATTTTCATTTTTTAACAAATATTTATTTTTATATAAAAAAAGTATTAATTTAAATATTTTATTTAAAATATAATATAATATATTTTAATTTATTGAAATAAATAAATAAATAAATAAATTTATATCATTGAAAAAAAAGAAGCCAAATAGCAATATCAGACCATCACGAGATTCACGACCAAACATCCGCCGTGTACCAACCGCCGCCGCCGTCGCTGCAGCGAGTCACCCATGATGGCCAGACTATAAAGATTTGCCGGTCATCGATCACCAAACCCCAGCAATCCAAGTCGCCGATTTGTTCTCTTAATCACGAACGAAACCCTCGATTTTGCAGACCCGATCACCAAAGATTCGATGTGTCGTTGCTACCACTGCGTTCGTCGGAGACAACCTTACCTTATCGACTGCTCCTTGTTGCCGATCTACTCTTGCCGGAGACTCACGCGACGAACGGATGAAGTGCCGCCATCAAGTATTGAAGTTTTTGACAGATAAAAGCGCCACTCCCCATCTCTAGATATGAAACTACGGCATTCCATCTCACCGCCGGAAACAAGGAGGCGACCGGCCTCCTCCAGTCAAATCCCAGGGAGGTGTCGCCGGCACCACCGCCTCCTCCTTGGTCAATTTAGGGTTAGGCTAGTGTTAGGGTTAGGGTTAGGGTTATTTAGGAAATTGAGGATTTTTTTTGTATTGAAGGTTATGTTTGGTAATAGATTAATTATACAAGGTTAATTGTGGAAATATGTGAAGTTGTTTATTTTGACTTATTTCATAAGTGAAAAGTCAAATTTTTTTACTTTTTCAATAAGACATATATATCTTAAAATAAGTTATAAATTGAAAAAAACAAACAAACCTATTCACCTTAATTTAAGTTATAAGAGGCAATAAGACTTATATAGGAAAAAACAAACAGCCCCTAAGTCTCAACGGACTAACATCTTTAATTTTAGTAAATTTCGACAGACTCTTGATCTAACTGATGTCAACCCTTAATAATGTAGACCCTTATTAACCTATGTCAACCCTTACGGAGTCTCCATGGGCCTTGTGACCTTATTTGACTTTTATTATCTTCTAGAGAAAATTACATTGGTGGCCACCACTTTTAGGTAAAAATACCAGTTTAGTAACCACTTTTACCTAATGTACCAAAATGACCACTTTTGGTGAGTGCAATTAACTCTTATTAACTCGATTCCTGTTGACGTACCTAGACATGTCATATATAACTTGGCGACGTGTTATAGGTACACTAATCGCGGGCTTTGACTGTGTCTAGTCAAAGTCCACTTGAGTTGATGGGCCTCAACTCACCTATTGGGTCTTTACCGGATATTCTCAGTTTTATCTTTTTATTTATTTTTGTTTTTATTTGTTTGGTCTAAAATAAAAATATGAATCATATAATTCACAAATCTTATATTGAAAATTTCAAATATGTATTATAAATTTAATATTTAATTTTATGGACATAACGTGATTATCGGACCCCTCATGTACACGTAATCACGTATATTATTATTATTATTATATTTTCATTTGATACAAACAAAACCGACAATCAAATTATTGGTCAAAGAAGACTGGATTAAGAATGTCTTTTTCAAGTAGAAAAACATGACAGGAGAGAATCCATCTAACATCTATAAACCTAACATTAATTAATTAATTAATTAATTTTTTTTTTAATTTTTTTTTACCTTTCAAAAAAAAAAAAAAACATTAATTTTTTTCATGTTGTCTTATTGGACTAGTTAATGCACCGCCTACAACATTAATTTCCTTTTCTCTTCAATAATAATTTAATTTTTTTTTAAAATCTAATATAATTTAAATAAATGGATTGTAGTGATATCACATCATTTGATAACATATTTGGACACCAAATTTAAATAAAGTAGTATCGCTCTTTTTTAAATATTTTTTTTGTACATACGAAAAACAGTGTAATCACAACCCAGATGTATACTTCCATAATCAAAAGAAAAACCCAGATGTATACTTCTGTAATCGGAAGAAATCAGCTCCCGATATTAGGATTTATACATGAAAAAATAAATATCATTAAAAGTGAAGGGTAATGTTAATATGTGTTAACAACTATAAAATTCATTGAATAGGGAAGTCAATAAATGCAAAGGTAAAAACAAGACAATTAATATAGTAATTATGTATTTATTGTGTCTAACCAATCAAATTGGACCATGCATACACAATCATTTATATTTAATTATTTATAAAAAAAAAACATGTACACATAGTCTAATTTTATTGATTATACACAAATTGAGACACCATTTTCTGATAGGCGATTCTAATCTCCTCAGCAGAAACTATCCCGAAACTACTTTGTTTGGTTCTTCCAACTTCCAAGCCAGCATGTCATTTACTGGCACCTCTCTCTCTCTCATATGCATTAAAAAGTTCACTTTTTTCTTTCCTTTTTTATTTTTATTTTTATTTTTTATATCACACTCTCAATCTCTTATTTTCTTTATTAAAAAGCCAGAGGATACACGTTCATATTTTCACTTGTTTGAGTTGGTAAGTGGGTGATCTGAGTACTCTACATTGAATATTAACTTTGAATCTTCTGTCTTTACATAAGTTTGATTTACATTTCTTTTTCCTGATTCTCACTAGATTTTTTTTTTCTGGGGTTCCTTTATTGAATTAGCTTTAGCTTTTTTGTTACTTTGTTTTTTTGTTTGGTTGATGAGCTCTGACAGTGATGTGGATTTTTTTTTTCCATTCCCTTGTGACCCACATTGTTACTACCCGCAAAAAATCTACAGTCACCTTCACAACCCCTTTTCATGGTTATATGTTTGGAGTTTTCTTTGCAAGTTTTCTCTGGGTTCACATTCTTTGAAGGTAAATATCTTCACTATAAGCTAATGGGTTGTCTTGTATGTAGCTTAATCATTGACTGCTTTTATCATTTTTTTTTTTTTAATTTTATATTTATTTATATTCTTGACTGTTTATCTCGTGTTTTTGAAATTGGGTTTGTTTGTGATCCTAAAAGTCCTAAGATTTAATGAAAAGCTGTGAGATTTATCATTTATGACTCTGGCTATTGCTTTATGGGCACAAGTTTTTAGCTTTCTAATGGGTTATATTATGAATATGTTATTGGAGGTTTTTTCATTTCATTGCTTGAATTGATTTTTCCATATCCATCTCTATCTTTATCAGGTTTTGGATTGTTTCTTCATCCAATTCCAGCATTAGTTACCTGTGTAATAGTGCGGTGAAGGCAATTTCTTTGTCGACAACTTAAAGCTTTGGCCTCTTATTGAAAGCACCCAAAAACAGTAGCAATCATGGAAGAGAGCTTCGTACCATTTCGCGGAATCAAGAATGATCTTCAAGGGAGATTGATGTGTTATAAGCAGGACTGGACTAGTGGCTTTAGTGCAGGCTTCAGGTATATGTTTCTCAATTCATGTAATAGATCTATACCAAAAGAATTTCGGATTGTAACTTGTATAAACTGATGTTAGGATTCTAGCCCCCACGATGTATATATTTTTCGCGTCAGCAATTCCAGTTATTGCATTTGGAGAACAATTGGAAAGAGATACAGGTAGTGTGCCATATTAGTTCGAACTTTGAAACTCATTTTTCATTAAATACCAAATTTTAATCGGGGTTTAATTGTGCCAATATCGAAAAGCTTATACAGAACTTCTGGTATTTACAGATGGGACTCTCACAGCAGTACAAACATTAGCTTCTACAGCATTATGTGGAATCATACATTCATTCATAGGAGGGCAGCCTTTGCTGATTCTTGGTGTCGCAGAGCCAACTGTGATTATGTACACATTCATGTTCAATTTTGCTAAAAGTAGGCCGGATTTGGGTTCAAAGCTCTTTCTAGCATGGACTGGATGGTATTCTCTTGTTTTTTTTCTCTTGAAATTGAACTGTATAAAGATTTTTAATCTTCCCTTGTTTGGTTAACTATTTTAGTACTACACTAACATGGCCATTTAATTGGGCAGGGTATGCTTATGGACCGCCATCTTGCTGTTCCTATTGGCTATCCTAGGAGCCTGCTCTATTATCAATAGGTTTACTCGTATAGCCGGAGAATTGTTTGGCCTTCTTATCGCAATGCTTTTCATGCAGGAAGCCATCAAAGTAAGAAAAATCCTCATTTGTTCCCATCCCTACATCTCACTAGTAAAACAATGAATTTAGAAAATATTCTCGAGCGGTTGATATTTTAGCCTAAACTGATGATATTATTAGGTGGAATGCATTGATTCCATGAGTACTTGATATGCCTTAGTTGGACTAGCTCTAAAAATATTTTGTTGCATAAATTTGAAATTCTGACTATGTCATCAATTTGGTTTCCTAGGGACTAGTTGATGAATTTCACATATCAGGAAGAGGAAATCCGAATTTGATCGAGTTTCAACCTTCATGGAGATTTGCCAATGGGATGTTTGCTTTGGTTCTGTCTTTTGGCCTTCTGCATACAGCTTTGAGAAGCAGAAAAGCAAGGGCTTGGCGTTATGGGTCTGGTAAGTATTATCAGGTCTAGAGTGTCTTTACGAACTTGCAGCGATTCCAAGTATGCATATTCAGCAGAATAGGAATAAAAATCACTGTACAAATCATTTTGTCATTCATGTCTATCTTGACTCACATCATTTGTTCACTAAGAATTTTGTTCTTTATTTTCTTTCCCACAGGGTCGTTGCGAGGCTTCATAGCAGATTATGGTGTGCCATTGATGGTTCTGGTTTGGACAGCTGTTTCTTACATACCACATGGAAGTATTCCAAAAGGAATACCAAGGCGCCTCTTGAGTCCGAATCCATGGTCACCGGGTGCATATGAGAATTGGACTGTCATAAAGGTAAGGCTAAGTGAAAGCTTTGAGAAATAACCTTCTTTTTTTAATCTTCTATGTTTCATAAATTTCCATCCCTTACATCTGAACAATTGTACTAATCGAATAATGCTAAAAACTGACAGGACATGTTTAATGTGCCGGTTCTTTATATAATTGGAGCTTTCATCCCAGCAACAATGATCGCAGTGCTTTATTATTTCGACCACAGCGTTGCATCTCAGCTTGCACAGCAAAGCGAATTCAATTTGAGGAAACCTTCTGCTTTTCATTATGATTTACTTCTCCTAGGATTCTTGGTAACAAAATTCCCTTCTCTAACAACCTTCTTTTTCATGTGCTGTGCTTTTTTTTTTCTTTTCTTTTTCTAAGATCACAAATCATGGCACTCCATCTTCTCTGGTGTTGAACATTACACTGGTCAATGTCTAATAGTCCGCAACTGATTTCCAGGTAATAATCTGCGGTCTGATTGGTATCCCTCCATCAAATGGTGTCATTCCACAATCTCCGATGCATACTAAAAGTTTGGCTACCCTGAAGCACCAGGTAGGCATATCATGTACATATGGATTTTGTCATTTTGGCCCGAAGCTGTCTTGGAACTAATGTCATTTAGGCATTTGTCTTCATTTTTGTGACCACGAAGTTCCATTTTTCCATCCAACATAATCACCTTTAATCTCAGTTACTGATACTAGAAGCATAGATTTGTTAAATTGCATGTGTTAGAGCGTAAACGCAATTAACGTCTGTTAACAATCTCTTCAAATTGCAGTTACTTCGTAATAAACTCGTGACAGCTGCTCGCAAGTGTATGAGTAGAAATTTAAGCTTGGGACAAGTGTATGGAAGCATGCAAGAAGCATATCAGCAGATGCAATCCCCACAAACTTGTCAGGAACCGTTGGCACAGGTATATTGGCTTGACATCATATTTCATTTGTATCTACAACTGACAAAACCATGTTGATGAAATTTAAGAACCCAGAGGATTGTTAGAACATATCAAGAAATTGAGGTAGAGTTTAATAATTCCTGTATCAAAATTTTCTAAGTCTAATATGCAAAATGACTATTAAATTAGCAACATGAACCTTGCCTAATATTTGTTTTGTTAACAGGGACTAAAGGAGTTCAAAGCTTCAAGCATGGGGATTATCGAAGGCCCGGTTGATGAGAAAGTATTTGATATTGAGAAAGAGGTTGATGATTTATTGCCTGTTGAGGTGAAAGAACAACGGCTCAGTAACTTGCTCCAAGCTATATTGGTAGGAGGATGTGTTGCAGCAATGCCAGCCCTTAAAATGATCCCTACTGCTGTACTCTGGGGCTATTTTGCCTACATGGCGATTGAAAGCTTACCGGGTAACCAATTCTGGGAACGGATCTTATTGCTCTTTACTGCTCCGAGCAGAAGATACAAGTAACACATTAACTCTCTTTTTTCCAATTATGTATCTACTTACTACTGCAGAAAATAACCACACCGGCATTTCTCTTGCCCATATTTGTAACAGAGTACTGGAGGACTATCACGCCACATTTGTGGAAACTGTACCATTCAAGACAATTGCAGTATTTACTATTTTCCAGACGGCTTACTTGCTAGTCTGTTTCGGGATTACATGGGTTCCGCTTGCTGGGGTCCTTTTCCCTCTAATGATCATGCTTTTAGTTCCTGTCAGACAATACATTTTGCCCAAGTTTTTCAAAGGTGCACACCTTCAAGATTTAGATGCCGCGGAATATGAAGAAGTTCCTGCTTTATCGTTTAATCGCCCATCTGTAAGTTATTAACTTTCTGTACTTCTTAACAGCCTAAAAGTTTCATTTATCTTTTGTCGGTGTGAACACGTATAGGTAATCCGGTAACGCATTTCGTCTTACTTTTCTTGTGTGTTTGATGCTTTCACTTCAGGAAAGGGAGATGAGTAGTAGGACTGCTTCATTTGCAGATGATGGGGAAATATTAGACGGGATGGTTACACGAGGCCGGGGTGAGATTAGACGCATTTGCAGTCTCAAACTCACAAGTGATAGCGCAACGCCAATCAAAGAATTCAAAACCTTCCACAGCTTTTCGGACAAACTATACAGCCCCCGTGTAAGCGAACTAAAAGGAGAGCAGAGTCCAAGTCCTCGGGTTGGTGGCGGAAAAGGACCTTTCAGTCCAAGAACTGGAGAAGTAAAACCATCCAATTTAAGCAAGACTGGTTAGAAACAACAACAAAAAAAAAAAAAAAAAATTGTAGGATTGACAAACAAACAAGTATTGGCTTGTAGTTAAAATGTCAAGTTATCAGAAAGAAACTAACAGGAAGAGAGTTTTAGTCAAAAAGACATACAGGAATTCTACAATGGATCTCTCCTGATCACCATTTTTTTTTTTTAATCTCATTTTGTGATTGTTTGCTCTTTCTGGTTGTTAATGTGAGATATCATTACTGTAATATATTTTGCCTTTCGTGTATATACTAATTACACATTCCACATGCACACAACTAGCCAAATCGAATCAGAGGATCACAGCAATGTATATAGAAAACGTGTGATCTTTGCCTGAGCTACAACGTGCACAAAGAGAGGGAAAATAAAGTCCGAGTTCATCTTTACTATAATCAATCTATTCGTGCAACATATCAAACCAATTGTACTCAAAACTTCCTCACATGAAGCATTTGCTATATCAATAAAATTAAGAGGACCGGAAAGCTTCATTTCGATACCATGCCCACGGCGTTTTCTAGCTACCAAAGAAAGGAGAAGAAATTGAAAACTCACTTTGTTTTCAATTAGCAACATTACTACTACTACTACTACATCCTATGGTTACTATTGTTCATTCAAAACCACAGGAAAGCTTCAAAAGATGTTCACTTCCAATGTCACACAAGAGCACAAGCACAAGTTACAATGACCAACTTGAGAACACTAAAATTGTAACCAGATTGATAACTTGAATAACTGATTCACAAACTAAGCTGATAGCATAAAATAGCAACCTGAATAGATACAATTGCAAATCGACTTCATTTTATTCTATTCCGATAAGATGTCTATGACAAAAGGATGCCACAAATGTCATGATAACAAAATAAAAAGCAGTACTTACAATAAGAAATTTATGTGCAAGTTTCTATAGTCAAACACACCTTAATTACAAGAAAAAATTGTGCTACGAAATGCATGAGCAGAGAACCACAATGGGAGTGTGGAGCTGTTCTTCACAGAGTACATTTCTTTCCACAGTTTACTCTTCCAATGATAAACCAAAACCTGCTTATGGGTTGCAAAGAACACACATTCACCGGTCTGACTTATTGGAAAAATGCTCTGTACCAATCCCTTGATACATCTAAGACTCACCCTATCTGCTGCATGCCATTCTTCGCTGTAGTAATCCTTTAACACCCAAGTTTTCATCCACACGTCTGAAATTTGAATCACTGACAAGCAGCCATCAGATTCCAACAGATAAATCCTATTACCTGACCCATAACAAACTTCATCCGGCAATGAAATCTTCCTCCAAACGTCACAGTCCAAATCAAGTGCAAGTATACGAGAAGAACTACCAGTCAACCAATGAAGAGCACCATTGACAAACACAACCTGATTTCTGTTCATATGACTGAACTGATCATCTTGAAACGAAACAAATTTCCTCCATTTATTAGTATCCGAATCATATATCAAACAGATGAAAGTTCCATCAGGCCTATGACCAAACGTGCGGTGATAACCCGCCAACACAACATTAAACTTATGTGCTGTTAAATCACATGCCAAACCAACTAAAGTGGCCTCCCCATCAGGATAAAACCTAGTCAGAGGCCTTTCGCTTCTCTTCGGAAGCAACTTCAACTCTCTAGTCACCGGATTGCAAACATAGTAAACACCCTTATCAGCAATACTAGAGCAACACAACAAGCCATTACACGAAGCCCGAACCTTGACTCTAGTATGCAAAAAATCCAAGGAAAATTCAGAGACACCCCTAAAATTATCAACACATATAAGACTGGATTGTGATTCTATGGATTCAGAAATCTCTACCAACAACATGGGGTTCTTAACAGCTATTTCATTGTACAACTGAACAAAATACTTGTCAGAAGCTAACCTGTACCAATGTTTGCACACTGTTTTGATCCTAAAAAGACACTTAACAGGCAATCTAACAAGAATCAGTAGTACAACTTCATCAGGAAAAAAACCCATCTTTGCAATTCACAAACATACCACTCAACACAATAGCAATAATAATAATTAATCTCAGGAACCCAGTTGAGAAAATTCATAAAAGAACTTATTTTTTCTTACCAGATGAAAATTTCGAGATGGGTATTTGATGGAAGTTCCATCTGATGCATGTTTAATGTTTTTGGTATACGATTGTCATTCGACAAATAAAAAAAATAGCTTTTTAAAGATTTGATGGGGTTGTTTTTGACATGAATGTCGATCAAGGATCGAAAAGCAGCAACATTTGAGAAGTTTTTTTTTGTCAAAGAGTGATCAGGGAATTGCAACAGAATACATAATGTTGAAGAAGTCCAAGGAGTTGCGGTAGACAATTCGAGATTCGTGGATATAAATTTGTTTATGACCAATTTGCCATTTGCTATCAACGGTTGTGATTAGATCTTGTACGCCCAAGCAAAGCTGGATACTAGGCCATGGAAAAATGAGGTCGGTGATGGTCCATGTTTAGAAATTCTAATTGAATGGGCTCAAATGGGTTGACGTCATATCGTGCAAAAATAAAATCAAAAATCAAAATCATGATAATGATTCTTCTATTTAAATTTAAATATTATAGCAAATCCTTGCACCAAATGGTCAGAGTCTATTTCACAATCTCTTGAAGAAAACAAGGAAATTTTTATTCTATAAATAGAGTGCATGCATGACTTACACAGTTACACACGTATCCTCTCAAAAACCAATAAGAAAAAAAAAAAGTTTCTTCACATAAAATCTTCATTGATCGTGTGAATTGCACCATGAAAATGTCTCTAGTAACAGAAGAAATGAAGGGCAAAGCTGAGGTGTGTCATGGAGATGAGAGATGCAAAGAGAAGTTCATGTTATTGTTAGCCGAAATTGGGTTTCCAGCCGGGTTGTTGGCTCTGCAACAGATAGAGGAATGCGGGTACGTGAAGGAAGTAGGGTTTGTTTGGCTGAGATTACACAAGGAGAAGGAGGAGGAGAAGAAAGAGCAGAGATTTGAGAATGTTGTGTTGCGGTTTGATACTGTGGTCACAGCCTATTTTGAGCCCAGAAAAATCAAGAGGCTCACTGGTGTCAAAGCAAAGGAGTTCTTGATTTGG
Organism: Acer campestre; assembly: GCA_954870605.1. Classification (NCBI taxonomy): domain Eukaryota; kingdom Viridiplantae; phylum Streptophyta; class Magnoliopsida; order Sapindales; family Sapindaceae; genus Acer; species Acer campestre. The sequence goes on from OX940811.1 coordinate 570,660, forward strand.
ATTTCCTTGTGTGAAATTTATGTTGGAAATGATTCTTCTTCTTCAACTTCTTCAAATGGTTCCATTACCTTCAAGACTTCAGCTGCTGGTATATCGAAATCATTTCCGATATCCATGTTCCTGAACCATGATAAGGAGGAGGAAGATGAGGTGATGATCATGAAGAAGATGAAGCAAAGGATGGAAATTTCAAATTTGTGAAGAAAAACTGTAAATTAAAAGAATCTATTTATCTTAACATAATTCACTTTTGAAAAAACTGTAAATAACAATTTTAATAAAGATTTATTATTTTATATTGGTTAACATTTTCATATCCTTGTCTTGATTATTTATTAAATTAAATCTTAGCCGTTGAATACATACAATTAATTTTATTTTATTTTTCTAACTCGAAGGAAGAGGATTCAAGCTAATGTTGAGAGATGTGATTACGTATCACCACAGAAGGTTAATTATGTTGATAAACTTGTAAAAGGTATATATGAATTGCAATAAGAAAGAATATGCTGAGAAATGCTTCTTGTCTCAAGAATATGCTAATTAATGTTAATCATTCTGTATTCTCTCTTCCAATCTTTCAAGCAAACAAATAGACAAATTACAAGAAAATGATGTTTTCATGTAGCTAATGTCAGCCAAAGAATAATTGGGTGTAGATATATATATTTTTTTTCTTTTTTTTTCAAAAAACAAAATCATATTAAAAAAAAAAATTAACATAATAAAGTTTTACAGCAATGAGACTTTCAATAATGATAATAATAATAAAAAATTCAAAAGTTTAATAAAAATGAAAAGTAGTTTTTATTTTTCATTTACAATTGGAGAAATGGAATTATTCTAATCTTTACAAATTACAAGAGTACATGATCTATTTGTTGTAACTTGTAATACAAGCCTTCTAAGGATTGAATAATGTCTCCTCACACTGCAACACCAACATAAAAACTCACCAGTTAGTTACCCTTTCAAGAATGAAGAAACTAGAACAAGAAAATACAATGCTGGAAAATCAATTGTACAGAGGTTTTAATACTACGATTTTAGAATTCGGTTGCGTTAGATATGCCCACAGATGAATTACCCTTCTAAAGTTTTACGGAGATTATGGACTTGACTACATTTTACGTTTGATGTATACCTTGTACGACACGTCTGAGAGGATCGACTTCAGCTGAAATGTGAGCATGAAGTAAGATAAGCAATCGAATGCTAAACTGCAAGAGGCTGAAGGACCAATTCAGCATCATCGGTTTGGGGTTTTCTTTTCTTTACAAGGGAGAATGGTTGCAAAATGCATCTCGATAAGCGACTAAACGGGTCCTGTAGACCTTCCATCTCATAGTGTCCGAACCGCCAATCTCTTGCGATATAAGGCCGCTGTGCTGGTTCTTCAAGTCCTCCTGTTTAAAAAAGGAAATGAATAGACAGCTTTAAGTTTTATGAGGGATGGATATGAGTTTGTTAGATATTAATAATACAGAGCAACTTGATTTTACTATACTAGTAAGTGATTGTAGAGAATGGATATCAAGAGAGATGACAAAGAAAGAGAATTGAATTTTAACTTGGAATTGTTTTGATTTAAGCTTCTCATTTTACCTGCATACATAAAACCATGTTTATTAACCGCCCGATAGAATGGGCGTGTTTTCTTCTCTTTGGCAGCTGTTTGGAGCTCATTCCATGCACGTGCCCGGTCTTCCCTTGTAACTTTACCGGTGGTTGCCAACTGAAATCAATATTACCTAGTATTATACACGAGTAAATTGCTGGTAAAATAAAAACAAGGAAGCCAAAAAAACAGACAAGAGTAAACCGTGACCTGGGTAAATAGATGATATGAAGGGCGAGGAATCCGGGCAAGACCTTTGGCACGGTCAACAGCAACAAGTCCAAACTTGGGACCATAACCGTCAGCCCACTCCCAATTATCAGAAATAGTCCAAAAAAGGTAACCGAGAACAGGTATCCCCTGTAAATTAACAATAGAAAGATCTTATTTATGATGAATTTAAACATAAACCAGATTTGTAAAGGAGTAAAGAAGTTAAGAGTCAAAACTGTTTTCATGGCTGCATAAACAGCGAGTAAGTGTTCTATAATATATGGCCGACGGATCAGATCTGTCTCATCCGAAACCCCATTCTCAGTAATGATAAAGGGTATATTCAGATGCTTGTATCTTTCATGGAACTGAATCAGCATGCGATAAAGACCATCTGGATATACACCACGTCCAGACTCGCTATACTCATCAGTCTCAACTAGCCTCAAACCAGCACCAGAAACCACTTCCTGCCAGTGCAAATATTAGTAAGTTCATATGTCCAAGATTGTTAAAGTCATTAGGATAGAGAAATTAATAGAAACCTGTCCATAGTAGTTGATGCCTATGAAATCCAGCTTGTCAGATACACTATCCACGTATGGAAAGATGGTGAGAGAATTAGCCAACGTAACGGCAGCAACATCAAAGAGACCATAAGGCCGCATGAAGGATACATGATGTGCTATCCCAACTATTGGCTTTGATGAAGTGCTGTTGAAAAGAGAACGATAAATTTAAGAAAAACTAATATTACCAAAACGCAATAAGTTAATAACATGTGTGAGTATATTTGGATAGCTAGTTTATTAAGCAGCAAAGGAGATGGATCTCTTATTGCAACAACAATTTATTGGGAAAAGATGAAACTGCAATTTTTACAAGGAGCATGAACTAGATAAAATGATTAAAAAAAAATCAGTATCCGGCCACAAGTTGTCAGAACTTAAACATTAATAAGTTAGAAAGATTTGAGATTGATGAGTAATTTGTTAACCGATAAACTCAATGTTCCAACTGTCATATATAAATGAAATGGGAAGAGAAACCTAATTTAATCATTAATAAGTTAGAAAGATTTGAGATTGATGAGTAATTTGTTAACGGATAAACTCAATGTTCCAAATTGTCATATATAATGAAAAGGGAAGAGAAACCTTTTTTCATGGATATAATCATAGGCTTTTGAATGTGCAATGGCCATCCAATTCATTGCCTGATTGAAAACACCAGTCGGTAGAGCAGAAGTTGCAACCTCTAGCATATCAGGATGACCACCAGGCCAAGCCCCAGCACAATAGGTAAGCATACAAAATACATGTGGCTCATTAAATGTGATCCAATAGTCTACTATTTCTGATACACTGTCGACAACAAGCCTGCACAAAAACCAAATGAAAAGACTTAAGAAAATTGATAGCATAAATGTCAGTCATCTCACAAAGCAAATACTGTTGCAAGAAGCAAAATTAAAGCCATGAAAAATTCAACTGTATTTTCTTTGTCCAAATTTTCAATGCAATAACGTACAATTTTAATATGCAAATGTTGGCATTATCAAGATCTTATTAGCATGTAGGTAATCTGAACAACAAAAAACAACTGATGGCTAGGTCCAGCACCAAAAGCAAAGCTAACCTGGTAAAATCCATGAAATAGTCAACAGTTTTCTCCATTTTCCAACCACCGTACTCAGCAGCCCATGGTGGCAATGAGTGATGGAAAAAGGTCAGCATCACTTTCATTCCATAAGAGCGGACCCTATTGATGATCCACTTATATCGCTCCAGTGCCGCATAATTAACCTAAAATACAACATCAAGCAACTTAACTAAGCACAAACTAAGCTGAAATGATTCTGTAAATAAGATACAATTTACAACTTATCCTAAATAGAAGCAAGACATTTAGATATTGATACCGGAATGGTAAATTGTACTTCATAATTTTTTTTTTATCCATGCAGACCATGCCACATATCTAGATTTCCATAATGGTATCATAACATATCAAATTCATCAAGGTATACAAGTAATGAGTATCAGACTTACAGTTTCTTTAAGCCCATTCACTGGTTCTTCAGGCATGATCCTTGTCCAATCTATGCCCATCCTAAAGACACTAATGCCAGTATCTTTAGCCAGCTTCAGTTCTGTATCAGGATCAGACCAAAATCGTAATCTCTCCTCCCTGAAACCAATAAATGCAAGCAAGATGCTTCTTGTCATGCACTCAACTTTTGAATTTCAAGACATTAAATCATATTCTTATGCTTACGGGTTGGGGACATTGTGCCATGCAGTTACATTATGATCATTTGTCACTGGTACTGGTAATTCTTCTTCTTCTTCTTCTTTTTCTGTGTACTTCTCAAACCCCCGAATCATAGCTTCTATGGCTATTTTAAGAGGCTTCTTTATCTTCATTGACTTATTTGCTTCTTTGCTTGATATCGAAGCTGGCTGAGACCCACCATCAGCAATAGCTGCACCCATTATCGCATCCGCAGGTTGCACATCTGATTTTTCCCCAGAATCTTCTTCCGCAAATTGGAGCCAAGCATCATTAAGCCTGTCCTCAACATGTGCTGGCGCCGTTGCCAACCCAAAGAAAAACTCGTTTTCCCCTTCAGCTGAACATCAAAAGAGAAAACATAACACTAAACATCACAATGCCACTGACAGAATTCAAATATCCCTCACTCATTTTCAACTCACAAAAACGTGTAACAATCTAAATTTTACACCTCAAAACATTACGGTTCCTTCCAAGAAACATCACCACATATCATACTATAACCGAAAACGCTCTAGTGAGGACAGTCCACATGAAAAAAATTCATGACAGCCAATTTGTAACGTCCGCAATAGAGAAGCTCTCTACTAAAACAAGTCAACAACAATCAAACTTTCTCCAACTTGTATTATAAGAGTGTGTAGCCACTCAAAACATTAATGTGTTGTCAATTGCTCTGTTCAATATATGTCCAAATATAGAATCAATTTTATTCTTTTTCTAAATCATATATAAAATAAGAACATCAATCAAACAAGCAAAACAAGAAACAAAGAATTATAATGAAATCATATAAAAATTTCGACTTCTATAATTCAAATTTGCATTAACTAAATTTAAGCTTTTTATAACCAAATTTGCCAATTGCTCTGCTCAATGTCCAAAAATAAAATCTTTTTTTTTTTTTTTCTAAATCAAATATAAAATAAAAACATCAATGAAACAAGCAACAAGATATTATGTTGAAATAAAATAAGTATTTTGACTTCTATACTTCAAATATTTGCATTAGCTAAATTTAAGCTTCTTTTAACTTTCACTCAACAATCAATCGAAGTAAAAAAATCAAGTTAATTGACAAACCCTCGACGTTGAAGGAAGCGAGAATGTCGTCGGACTCGTTAATCGGAGACCGAAACCGCTGGAGATTCTTCTTCCGGTAACGCGAGAAAGAGAAGGCGTTAGCTGCCACTGTTACCGTCACCAGTACTCCGGCGAGCTTCGTCGCCAATATGAACACCGTTATCAGAGTCATTTGATTGTATCGAATTTTTCCATTCAAATTTGCGACGTTTTTTCTTCTGATGACTTCACCAGAGTACCAGAGTGAGTTGAGTGAGAAAGAGATAGCGTTGGTGGGGAGTGACGTGGCGATACGGTGTCCCGCCACGTGGTTGGCGCTAGGTGTGGAAGAGTCTGATCATCGTTGATTATGTGCGTGAACTGCACGATGCTTCTGGCTTGTACGTCTCTCTGATGGGAGGAACGTGACAAAGCGTCATTTTCTTTGGCGCGTGAAAGAGAAGATTCGAGGTGTGTCTTAAAAGAGCCGTGATCATGTGGTCCAGGAACAGCTGGATACAGTGGTCCTACCCAATCCGGCTGTTTCGCTGACCGCTGCTGACTCTCCGCAAATTCATGGCTCTTTGGTAATTGGTATATGTAACGAATCTGTATCCTTACTTATCCTCACTTTGTGGTCAACTCTATAATCTATTGTGACATGTTTAATATAGAAAATTGAATTATTTCAATTAATTTTTAATTGATTTAGATTAATGTCCTATAAAAGATTAACAGTGAAATTGTGAATCCATTTCTAGTTAAAATCATTTTACACCTGTTTTTTTACGGTAATGACAATACGTTCGAATCTCATTAAGCCTATTTTACAACAGCATGATTTCAATGAACAATCCCAGAGTGTCAAAATAGGTTTGCATGGCCCTTACTAGCAAGCCCCCTTGCCTATACTCCTTATAAGAGCATTTCATTTTTTTTTTTTTTCATCCAATCATATCTAATTTTCGTATCACATTATATTAAGATTTCATTGGGTCGGTGCCCAAGCAACGTGATGAAACCGTACCGTTCAAGATTTTCTTCTAGTTTATTCAGTGTGCACTCGCCCTTCCACATTAATAATGATGGGTTCGAGTCTCATCAAGCCTGATTCCGATGAACGATCACATCATCACATGTGTCAAAATGGGAATTCAAGCGTCAATCGGCACTCAAGTTCGAGAATACTTTTGCTCACCCTATTTAAGGGAGGTAACCATTACCTCCCTTCTAAATGGATGACATGTGTCCAAAGAGGGAGTAAATTTGTCCAAACATGGTTATCTTTTGGATAAATTTACCTCTCCCTAAACACATAACATCTTTTTGAAAGGAAGTAATGCTTACTCCCTTATAGGGGTGAGCAAAAATGAACTCCCCAAGTTCTGCCTACTTCATGCCCAGCAAATGGACAGGCCAGCCAGCCAGCCAGCCAGCCAGGCTTTAACATACAGGCCCACAAGATTGTGCTTACAGACAACATTACATTTGTCCACTATCACATTTTCAAAAGACAGAAAAAAAGGTCACCAATCCAAGAGAGCACAAACAATAAATAATTTAGAGTGGGGTGTGACCATTTTACCTGGAAAACTGTAGTTGGACCATCAAATTTCAAAATTATACTATTATTCAGTCTCTTTTACTCTTACTCTCATGCACCACCACCACCGGTTGCCACCAGTACCTCTGCAAGAATCTTTGCAGGTTTTTGTTGTATTTTTCTTCACCCAAATGGGCCTCAACCTCTTCAAAAAAACAACCAAATCACACCTCCACTTTGGACACATCCCCTACCCACCATCAATCTGAGTACGGACACCATTAATCTCCATCATCATCATCATCGCCATCACCATCACACACATGTATATTCTCGTTCTGGTCGGTACACACTGATATAATTTCACCAGTGTAACGACACTTGAGTCAAAACATGTAAATCTAGTAGTCCGCATGCAACACACTAATGTAAATTATATCAATGTCCACTGACTTGATAATTTATGTGTGTGTGAAATTACTCATGCCCGGACGTCCAAATTATGTTAAAAACTAGAGTACTATGTATCAGCCCCATATGAGATCTAACGAAAATATGAATATATCATCATGAACATGAAAGAATGGACCTTTTATTTTTCATACGTTTGCATATATCCCATCTTTTCTGCATTATTGGTTTCCTGATTTGGTAATATTTGGCAGATTATTCAAGGTTTCAATGAATATACAACATCATGATGATGATGATGCATGACCTTGTGATATGTAATTTGGTGGGACGATTTTTCAACTAGTGAATGTCTCCTAGCATTTCAATGATTCCTGGTCCGAATTTGGAATTCATTTGTCACATCAATTTCCTCTTCTAATGTAAACAAACCAATTTGCTACAGGCCCATCCAATTAATTGTACACATATGTACATATTCTCTCCACTTTACACATCATTGTTCTTTAATTATCATTGTTCTTTCTTTCACATTAACATTTTACTAGTAAATTTCCCATCTCTCTCTTTTATATCAATTCATAGAGAACATTGCATGCATTATATAATACATATATATATCAATAATTCTCTAATCGGGTTGGTCTTGAATAAAAAAAAAGTTCAATATTGAAGTTAGATAACGTTATGGAACCCACATCATTATGTAACTAAATGTTTAGTTTCATAACGTTGTGGATTATGTACATAACTTCGGTCCTGAATATATATATTATGTTTGTGTCAACAAAAACTTCACCAATCTGATTCACATTAGAACTATACACTTATGTTGTTTCGAAATCCATAATGCCAACAGTAAGGTGTTTTTTTTTGTTGTTGTCAAAAATGAAATTAGAGGAAGGTTTTTGATTAATATTATGACAAATTACATGGTGGTGTTTGATAATATCCACATTAAAAATCTTTCTTTCTGATGACTACCTCCTTAATTATTTTCTAAACTAATACGACTGAACTTAAGAAATTCACGACTATATATATACATGTATACATTCGGAAGAGAGGATATATATATATATATAACTCGAACCTATAATCTCATTAACATGGATATAATAATGGGCTGAGTCGATGATCACCTCAATTGTGTCTTATATATATGGATTGTATACTCATGTCAATCATGTGTATAGAGTATGGGCAAGAGCTTGATAATGGGAATAAAATCTCACGTGCTATGGCACTAAAATGAGGCTGATCATATAGTGATGGCCGTCTCAAATGGGTCAGGTGAACACGGAATAGAAGAGCTGTTGTTTATGGACATAGTCAACCACTTTTGCACATCTCTCTCCATATATTGTTTTCTGGCTTTAAATTTATTTATTTATTTTACATTTTAATTATACTATCATTTTATTGTGCATTTATTGTTTTGTTACAATAAATATAGTGTTTTATGGAAATAAAGTAGTTGTTATCTTGTACCCTAAGGGTACAGGTTAACACTATCCTTTTATGAATTGCATTAAGATCACACATTAACAAGAATATATATAACATCCTAGCAACGTCTATGTTTCCAATCGGCGATCATCAGAGATAATATATTAAAAATATATATATAACGAAACTATATAGACTGAATTTGAAATGCTAAATATCAACATTAGAAGACTACATGCATTAATAGGATCATGTAGAAATCATGAATTTAATATGATGTTATGTTACAATATAATAGTCGAGGGCCCCCGGGTATAGATTTGTTGGTCGATGGACGAGTTTAGGGGTTGGGCAAACAACTCCTAAGTCAACAGCTCGAATCCTACCAATGACAAAAAATTTATAAAAAAAATATATGGTCTAGATAGGTGGACAGAAGTAAATATAGATTTCGATCAGTGGTGTGGTGTCTACATTTTTTAAAAATATTAGTAAAATATCATAAATATCGTAAATATATATCCTTAAAATATAAATCGATCAAGAATATTTAAAGATAATTTGTATTTATATCCCTTAAAATATGGAAAATATAAGAAATATTTTGATCAAAACATTAACTAACACAAATGATAAATCTTTGTTGGGTCTAAAGGAGAAGAAGAGGTCGAAAAGATCTAAAGAGTCAAAGCAAAGTGAAAATAATTATATGAAGAACGCAGGCCAAGGAATTGGGGAAGGTGATATTTTCTTGTTTATTTTGACCATATCTTGGGAGACTGTGATGGTATGCATTGCCTCCCCAACAGGACTTCAAAAAAATAATTTAATTTTGAATCTATCTATCTAGCTTTATTATTAAATTGTTAATTTATATAATAAACTAATCATATTTTGATAACTCAAATGTACTTAATTTGAGGTTGTATTACAATTACCTAGATTCCCATTTCCCCATCTAATTGCCCCCAACAACTCAATCAAGGTCACCTAATAATTTAATCTCCATAATTTCCGGTGTATTTAATTCAAGTCTGTTTAATCTGGCGCAAGGATAAATTTGTCTCTTCAGTGGAAAGTTTGGTAAAAACAATGAAAACACTAATTCCCAAGTAAAAATAAAAACCCTGTTAACTTTTTGGTTATAAAATGATATTTCCTCTCACTCTCTCTCTCTCTATCTATATATATATATATATATTAAATGATACACGTTTCATTATCATATACAGAATGTTTTGGATTCGATTCATGTCTTTCTCAACCAATTCTAACTAATAAATAAATAAAATTTAAAAAGTTATTTTCATTTATATAGAGGTTAATAAAAGTCGGCCTTAGAACGGAAGTGTGACCTCGAATTTTCAGTTCATATGAATGTTAAAATCCGAATGTCCGCATCAAAGATTAAGTCTATCGATCTTATGTGTGAAAACACCTGCCAATAAGATTGACCTTTGAAGAATATTGTTTTCAAACCTAGTTCATTTTGTTCATATGACAAGTCTAAAATTGGATTTTAGCTTTCAGCTTATATGTTCTAGCAACCTTTTTATCTTGATTTGCCTGTATCAACACAAAATGGCGATAATTGACAACAAGCCAAATGTATACTCACAATTAATTTCTCATCAAAAACTTTAGCTGGCTTAATTTTGTAATTATTCTCAAATTTGTTTTCTAATTGTTTAGTGAGAGTACTCCGTAAATCTTCTGTATTGAATCTCGCACTTGAAACCTGCTATATATAGAAATTTTCAAATGAGGACATCCCGATATAACTTCACGAGGATACTGAATGTGAGCTAAATTAATGGCACACATTCAGTATCCTCGTGAAGTTATATCAGGACGTCCGTATGAGAACGAGATTATATATATGTATACACTTCTAGTTAAATGGTTGTGACATCTGATCTGTAATCCAGTCCGAGTTGGAAAAATTTGGAATGCAAGGTCAGAATGATTTATTTGACCGAAAAAATCTGTACTTATTTTTCAAACCTCACGAGTTTGAGAAGAAGTAAATGAACTAATACCAAGATAGAACAGTTTTCTATATACTCCCAATCAAGCTCTAACAATCATGAAAAAACCTTTTTTTTCAAACCAAATTTGTGTGGGTGTTTCCAGCTTCTGCATTCCCTGCCAATACAGAAGACCCACGTGCGATTTATATGAACCAAACGAGCACATCATCATCATCTCCCAATGGACCAAAACCCGCCATGTGGACGACAACAATATACATGGACATACATGGATGACACTGGATAACAAGACATAACTCGATCCCATAACTTTATTGACGTTGGTGTAAGGGTTTTACTACTGAATTATCTCAACTTCCGTCCGTTGTGTTATTTATTTAACCGTCTGAGGTGGAAAATGGTTGGCTGGGCAGGACGGGCAGGCCCAAATCGGATGATGTAAGGAAGTCCGTTAACATTCTTTCTGGGCCTTGGACCTGTCACTGTCAGGTCCATCAGAAAGCCCACTGGCTATCCCTCCCTTATAATAACCCTTAGCCTCTCCCTCACTTTTTCCTTACATCACCACTTACTTTCTTCTCCTCCTTCTAATTATTCTTTCTCTCTCTCTCTAGAAAAAATCGTTGAGAAAGAAGGAAAAAAAAAAGAGTTTCAGAAATGAAAAAGAGACACAAGTTTCCACAAGGTATGATAAACTTAAATGTTTTATCATAATTACAAATATTCGTACGAGTTCTGATATTCGTCAAAAATTAAAATAAAAAATTATCCAAAAGAGAATTATGCCATCGTTGTTATTTTAAATTTAATTTTCTTATATATATATATGTATGTTGTTTATATATGTGTACTATGATCTTCATGCAGGTCATCTTCAAGCCAAAATAATGCATGGAAGTATGAAGAACACAAGCAATATTGTATGCAAGCCTGCAAATACAGCGACGTTTGGGAGCTTTGAATTGGAAGCTAAGGCTTGCTTTACAATGGCTTCTGAGGCCGCTTCGTCTTAATTTGGCGCTATCCTACCTGAGCTTTTTCTACCACCTTCTTCTTCATTTCTATTTTTTTTTTTTTTCCTATTTATAGACTTCTTGACCTTGTAAGACCTTTTCTTGACCTTGTAAGACCCCGTGTTGAGAATCGGTCACTTGTTTTTCGTTCTTCTGAAAACTCCCCGTTTCTGCCCAACTCATCTTCTCCTTCCTTGTCTATCCCTCCTGAGCTGTTCGATCGAATCGGAGTATAAAAACAATATCATCATATATATATATCTTCCCAACAAAGCAATTATCATGTAAGATCCTATCATCAATTAATGCAAAATGTGGGCTTGATTTTTTTTAATTTTTTCTTTCCATGTAGTTTTACTTACCATGTAAAATTGTAAAAAAAAAAAAAAAAAAAAAAAAAAAAAAAAAAAAAAAAAAAAAAAAAAAAAGAAGCTAGTTGGGAAATTAAGCCCTACTAGTACTGGAAAAATAAAAGTGCTTTTGGTTTTTTATTTGGTTTTGTTATTGATAGTGAAAACTCACTTTCTTATTCTGTTAAGACCATCAATTTCAATTGTTATTATGTGTGCAGAAATATGCTGTTAGCAGGCATCAGTTTCGTTGTATTTTATGTTGTTTTCCTGAGATAAGTGAGAGAGAAAGAGGAAAAGTAAAAATAATAAAACAAAAAAAACAAGAAAAAGAGAATAAATATTCTTTCAGATCTGTTGTTGCCAACAGTTTCTCTTCCTCTCGTGACTGCTCTTATGTACACTGTATTATTGGAGGACTTTCTCCTCTCTCTCTCTCTCTCTCTATATATATATATATAAAAGCACTTCTTTTTTTCTTTTCTCTATAAAAGCACTTTTTGTACCAGAAAGAAAGTGATTCTCAGAAAAAAGCTGATGACCCTCTTGTGTTTTCCCACTCCTCATAATAAATGTAATGAGGTCAGAGAGAAAGAGGAGGAGGAGGAGAAGAAGAAGAAGAAAAAAAAAGGTTATATATAATTATATATAATATACCAAGAAAAGAATTTTGATTTGATTTGTATTTAATTTGATTCTTTTTTTATGCAAGACAACTGGGATGATAATAAAAGTGAGTGATATCGGATTGCCAGTTGAATATGGCATGGCAGTCCTCTCTCCATGTCTAACCTCTGAAACACTCAAACTCCAATCTTCTTAAAGTTGCTGATTACTATACATTACATACATGTATATGTATATATATATATAAGGTCTTCCTCTGGTCAAGTAATTACTGAAATTGTATTTCGGAGGACTCGAGTTACTTATTAATGTTATGGAACTGGTTCCATAATTTTACGAAACTACACGTTTAATTATATAATAATGTTGTGGAATTGATTCCAAAACATTATGTAACTTTGGTCCTGAATTTTTTTTTCTTTCACAAATAAATTTATCCGAAATCTCTTCCGTATGGAGACAGACTGAACCTATTTTTCGAAACCTTATATAATACAATGGATGAAATTTATCCTATTTCTACATACATCAAGAAATGTCTGGTGAAAATCTGCTGAAATATACTACAAACCTCTATAGCAAGAAAAAAAAAGATTAATGATAAAAAAAATTATATATAAATTAAATGATCAGATCAATCAAACTCTTGTAAGGATACCTTTTTACAAATAGTTGCAGGTTGCAGGCCATTTATCTTAGTAAAGAAATGATACCTAGACAAGGCTTTTTCGATGAGAAAATTAATAGAGAATTGAGTAAAAACAAGTTAAAATGATGATGAATCATTTTTAAAAATTATTAAAAAAAAAATCCCCTAGTTTCAACTTTCAACATGGCATAATTAGGCTAAAGATTCCTATATCATACATTGGAAACATGTCAACATCATTATTTTTTTAAAATTAATAATTAAAAAATCATATCGATATTTATTTAAATAATGACACGTAGTATAATCGGTATGAAGAGTTAATAGGATTATGTTACTGTACAGGATCTGTATGATTGTAACGTAAAGATTTAAAATTTAACGGTGATTAATTAATAATATTGTGGAGGATTTATATATATATATATATATCAACATGACCCTCAATTATGTGGTGTACAAATGGAATTGAATAACCCTACCCAAAGAGAATATTTTGATAGGACATGTGTCCCCAACTATCATGAAATGATACCTGAAATTAAGATATTTTGTAAATAAGGTGATTGGGAATCTGGGATGTGTTTTGTGTAGGGAAAATTTAAGTTAAAAAGAAGATGTAGATGTTTCTTTGACATGTCACATGCAATGCAACTCTTTCATGTAAATGATATTCAAACTCTACAAAATGAATCCAAAAACATACAAGGACATGTTTTTCGTATTGTTTTTCAAAACACGTTTTCTGTTTTATAGATTGAAAATACTTAAAAACGGTGTAAATTTGAAAGTTTTTTTTTTTTTTTTTTTTTAATAATGTAAAAATCCATCTAATTATCAAGAGTTTGATTTTATATTCAACTAATGGAATTTTGAATAGCTAGCAAAAATTGTTCTTGAGATTTTTGTAAAATGGGGCCTATATATAATAATCCCATTACTACAAAAATTCAAACCAAATTTTGGTGATGGACCTACAATGATTTGCCTTTATTTTTAGAGACTTTACTTTTAGAATTTTTTGAGTACCATAAAGAGGTTAGCTACACACTGCATGACTTCAACCACACAATGATGGTGTCCACAAGTGGCGTTTCAAAAGCTCCTTCTCTTTTGCCCTGTCTTTTTCTAGTCATTTTTTCAACTATATTTGATTGATAGTATTATTTTTTAACATCAAATATTTTTTTTTTTCAATACAAAAATTATGGGAAGAACATGTGAAGTATCTTTTTATATGATATTTCAAGTATTATTCTACCTGTAAAACCGAACAGCTGATTCAAGAAAACTTCTTCCACATGCTTGCAAAATATGTGTGGTAGGATTCGAACTCTTCATTACTAACGTTGGAGACTGGGGAAATCCATTATCACATTTACTAAGATGCGATGTGCATAAAAGTATTAATCGTTTGGTGTTTCTTCATGATATACGCAAATACTATAATTATAAAAATAATGTTATGTCGTGATAAAATAAAACCGACAAGGATCTTTTCTTGATCTAGCTCTAATTACTCAATAAAAATATATACTTTCTAATTGCTAGTTAATTATAAAGAGCAAGTTCATGGCCACAAATTTACAAGTTTTTACATAGATCCGAAGAAAAGTTTAGATAATGAGAAGATCTTTATTGGTTAAAAGCAAATTTCCGAATTATAAATTATTATTTATTAACCTTTGTCATTCTTTTCAATGGCAATGGGGCGCGCAGCAGTCTAGCTATCACCATAATTTTTGGGTTGGTATTCTATTATTTAAAATATATTGTGTGTTAGGTATAATCCTACAAAAGGACCCATTCATTTTCAAACTTTTAACAATCTTTGGGTAACATGC
Organism: Acer campestre; assembly: GCA_954870605.1. NCBI lineage: Eukaryota > Viridiplantae > Streptophyta > Magnoliopsida > Sapindales > Sapindaceae > Acer > Acer campestre. Next base: position 585,725 of record OX940811.1, read on the forward strand.
TAGCATGCCTAGCTCATTCATTAGTCTTTTCTTTTACTTTTTCTTCTTTTAATCAAAATCATTCCTTTTTTGAACTTTCAACAATGCCTTGATGAGAAAAATAATAATACACACCACACAAAACCATTGCTTTGATTTTCACAAAAAAGTTGAAGAGATTGACGTGAAATGAATATAACATACATAAGCAAATTGAAAGCTGCTTTTGCCTAACATTAGGTTAGTGCATTTTCATGTTGAAATATGTGGGTGTGTTTGGTTCATGAAAATATATAAATATCCAAATTTTGGTTATATTTTTTGTAATTCTGATTACCTTTTCGATATTTTTAATGATTTTTATAAATTTAGACATTTGATATATCATCGGTGTACTTCTTTGATATAGCCGGCTTCACTATTCAGGAAAGTTTAAATCATAAGTAGCATCTTAGCCTGCTCATTTTCTTATGTGAAAAGGCATTGAGATTCATTATATGATATTTCAAAGATCAAGTAAGGATTATTAATTGATTAGATTTAATTAAGCAAATATGGATTGTATCATAATTTGTCACCCAAAAAATAAAAATAAATAAATAACTGCTTTTTGGGGGGTTCCTCTTCCTCGCATATTGCTACAGAAAATCCTTGACAAAATTAAATTAAAAAAAAAAAAAATTTCTTAGTGATTTGATTTCTATCAAATTTGGAAATTCAACACACCAAATTTACTTTTTTTGTTAATGGGCTTGTTGGGCTAGCTCAGCCATCAAACATTATTAGACATCTCTAGTTCTTGGGCCTGAAAAAGTATGGGGTGTATTTAGTAATACTCTCCGGTTCACCTGTCTCGGCCCAAAAATATAGTTCTTTCAAAGACCGACTAATTAAAAATCTAGTCACGAATTACCAGTAATTAAAAATAGATGTGTTTCATAAAACACTTTCAATTAGTTTAAAAAAAAAAAAAAAAAAAAAAAAAAAAAAAAAAAACCTTCTATAAAACATACTTCAAATACTTTTTTGATGAAAAAAACATTGATTCTTGTTTGAATAAAAAACTACAAAATCAACAAAATATCACAGGGCACTTTCCAAGTTTCCATGTACCATTAATTTAATATCTACATTAATCATTTACTTTTTCTTCTTTTTTCTTATTTTTGTGTGTGATTTTGATTTTGACCATTATATTAATTTTAAATTGTATTATAATATTGTTATCAAAATAATGGAAGGCACTAGCTCACACGAATAGACATCGGCATAATTATTTTATCACAAAATTAATTAATTAATATGATTTCAACTTAGATACTAAAATGATGTCGCCAATTGTCTTGACCAAAATTGATTAGATGTGGATCGACTTGTTGGTTCATATGTCCATATATATGATTGGTTGTCATTAAATTAGTAAAGATGCAGATAATGTTTTTTTTTTTTTATATATATATATATAGTGTTTTTCTTATCTTCTAGAAAAGAAAGAAAAGAAAATTCAAAACCTAACCAAAGTCAATTTAGAAAATATCAAACTCTCTAACGTTACGTTAGAAAATATACCCAAATCTAAAATCCAATCCCAAACTCATAACCAAAGTAATGTGACGAGGATTTGTTTTGGCTAGAAGAATTCTCAACCTGTATTGAATCCATTATTACGGCTGAATGTCTTGGTTGTATGTAAGTTTATTCCCTTCAAAAAAAAAAAAAAGTTAATTTACCCGAGAGCCTGAGATAAGACTTTCAATGTGGTGCAGATAAACGTAAAGATTAAAAAAGAATATTAAAAAAAAGAAAGGTGGCATGTTTGGGTGATAGGTGGTAAATTTGGGTGTGAGGTATCATATGCAAGTGTGAATAGTGGTAAAATAAATAAATAGGGAATAAAAGAAATGAAATAAAGATAGGAAGAGGGGCCATTTGACCAAAGCAGAAAGCTGAGAAAAGAGAGATTCAACAAAAAGAAAAAAAGAAAAAAAAGAAGAAGAAGAAGATAGGAGATAGAGAGAGAGAGATGGAATCTGAGAAATTGAGAGAGACCAAGACTTTGAGTGAAAAAAAGAGAGCTTTGTAGCGGAGATAGAGAAGAAAAAATAGAAGAGAAAGAGATTTCTAAATGATTTGAAATGTTTTTAAGAAGTGCGTAGATTTTCAAAATTCAGAAATAGATTAATTAGAGAATTATATTTATATAACAAGATTTTACAAAGAATAATTGGTACAAATATTTTCAGATTTCTAGATTTTTAGATTTTCAAATAGATTACTAGATTTTCAAAAAGATTTCCAGATTTTCAGATTCAAGTTATTTATGAGATTTTCAAAAAAGAAAAGAAAACAATATTTATGCATGCTTTGAGAAAGTATTTATAAAGACTTATATATGTATGTTCTAAAATAGTTTTCAAAGTTTATTCAGATTTTAAGATATCAGATATGTACTTTCCCCAACAATATCAGATTCGGATTATAAGCTTTTGGGGCTTCTATGCACATTTATGTGAGATTACTTTGCACATTCGATCAGATATCGATGTGTATGTGAGATCATATACACACACACACAAATTTTCTACATTTGATAGTTTGCAGATTAAGTTTAGCCAGTATAAAGTTCATAAAGTATGAATATTTTCATAAATAGATTTAATAGCCCTCAGGGCCGTAGCTCAGTTGGTAGATGGACGAGTTTAGGGATTGGGCAAATGACTCTCAAATCAGCGGCTCGAATCCTATCAATGGGAAAAAGCTTCAAAAAAATAAAATAAATAGTCTAGATAGTTGAATAGATAGTGTCAAAAAAATAAAAATGAAAATAATCATAAATAGATTTAATAATTTCATAAACATAAGAAGTTATAAGTTAATTCAGATTAGTAAAATGATAGTTTTTAGATAAGCTTATATGAAAGAAAAGATTTTGTTTTCAAAGATTACTTCCACTCACCAGGCGTTAACACTCATTCTATTATTTTAATTTTTTTTTTTTTCCAGGTGATCACCAAGTTTGTGCAAATTCTCTAATATCGTGAGATGAGTCATATGTGATGATAGAATTAGTAGTTCATGATTTTAATCAAAACATGTTATGTATATATGCATATTTTTAGATATCAAGATTTTTCATAATTAGTTTTTGATTATGTTTATATTCAACATATGGGTCCGATACAAGGATTTTTTTTTTTTTTAATTTTAATTAAATTATATTTTATGATGGGCTATAACCCGTAGATTTCAATTATACTTTTAAATTACATGGTGGAAAAGTTTGAAACATAAAGTGATTCCACTAAAGATTTTATTAGAAGCCAACTTGAGATTTATACGATTTTTTGTGAAATACTTTAGAATATTCGGATTCCAATCAGAAAGATAAGATTTTCACACGATTCCCTTGGATTTAAGATAGGAGTTGGGGCGAGTCCTATCAACTTGTTATCAGAGCATCGGTTTTAGATTCAATGGACATTTTCATGTTACATGCGTTATGTTTTGATTCTGTAAAAGATAAAGTTTTTTTTATTTTATTTTTATTTTTTTTATATTTTTTTTTATCATACATCACTGGGGCCAAGCACGAAACCTCTGAAAGTTCTGAGTTAGCAACAGAAGTTAGTTTAGAACAGATTCAACATAATAAATTATAGAAGAGTTAAGTTTGAAGATATGGGCAAGTTATTGTAGTAGCAGTGAATTTATTAGATGAGTGAGCTGTCTAGAAATTGAAAGTTATGAGCAAGATGCAAAGAACTCATAATTGTGTGAATTTCGAGAACGAAATTCTTATAAGGAGGAGTGAATTGGAGTCCATTTTTGCTCACCCCCTACAAGGCGGGTAAACATTACATCCCTTTCAAAAAGATGACATGTGTCTAGGGAAAGGTAAATTTGTCCAAAAAGATAACCGTGTTTGGACAATTTACCTCCTCTATGGACACATGTCATCCATTTAAGAGGGGAGTAATATATGTTTACCCCCCTTAAATGGGAGGTGAGCAAAAGTGTTCTAAAAAAATTATAGGATCCAACTCCAAAAAAGAGTGACAATATTGACACTCTTTAAAAACTGTATGTACACCTCCTTTATATGTACACCCTTTTATTTCTTTTTATTCAAATAAATAATTTCTAAGATCCCTTTAAAATTATCCGAAAAAGAAAAAAAAGCACTGCTCAATGACTAAACATTCGTACAATTTTTCAACTAAGATTACACATGTACAGCTCATGCTCAATCAAGCATATATAAATAAAACATTTAAACATTTTTTATCTTAAAAGAAAAAACACGTTGAACGTACCATTCTTGAGGATTAAAGTATTAAAATCGGTGGATCATTTGATCTCTTCTTAATAATTATAAAGTCGCAGACTTTCATATTATGTTGTAAAAATTTGTAGGCTAATATTGATAACCAAAAAAAATCTATAAAGTATTTGAAAGAAAAGAAAATACTAATAATTTTGTTAATCTAATAATTTTGATTCATTCTTCATATTTCGTAATCAATTTGTATTCCTTAAAATAAATTGAAAATATATTTGAAAGATAAGTTAGGGTTTGAGAAATAGATTATGCTTTTATGATATATGTGAATATCAAACGATTATAAGAAAACGCCATTTTATTTAAAAAAATTAATAAAAAGGAAAATTTTCTTATGACAAACTATTAATAGGAAATTGATTAACAGTTATCGATGAGTTTACTTACAAACTTGCTATTTAATCTTTTTAATAATTGTGCCCAAGGGTAATATTGAATTTTTAAAAAGATACTTATTTGAGTTGTATATACAAGTTTTAAGGGGTGCAAATATCAGCAATATCCAAATCCAAAATTCAATCCCAATTATTTACCTAAGCTTAAGCTCAAGCCTGCCTAAGCTTAAGCTCGAGCCTGAGACAGACTTTCACTTTGGTGCAGATAAATTTAGGGGGGTGTATTCAATTAGGATTTCAAAAGATTTTTAAAGACCTTTTTTTAAGTGGATGACTTTTGCGGACTTCATGGAGTTTTATGGACTTTAATAACCTTTACATAATTATGAAAAGCTTTCATAGACTTTCGTTGACTTTTATTTTAAAAGACTTCTATAGACATTTATAGACTTTCATTGACTTTTAAATATAATGTATACTTTGTTTTAGTCATTCCTAAAAGTGGATAGTTTGATATTGATTATAATTACATGGAGTCACACTTATATATATTAAAACGGTAAAAGTGGGTAGTTTGATTATGGCATATTGGTATGGTTAAGTAGTGGTTTTTGTCTTTTATTATTTTTATTTAACATATAAGAAGTTCATTTGATTTATTTCGGTGTTGTTTAGTTGCTTTGAAAATATAGGTAAAAAAATGAAATATCTCATCCTTAATTGCATAGGTGATGGAGAGTTGTTTTATATTATTTTGTAGTTAAATTTTTTTGTTATAAATCGTTAATGTTTGTATGTTTTTTTTTTTTCTTGATAATATTTATTTATTTTAAAAGTTATTTGTTTTATTTTATTTGTGAAATTTGTTAAGAATTAGTATGCCTTTATTTGAAATAGAACATATGTTTGGTGATTGATGTTTTTCAAAGAGTTTTATGTTTTTTCTTCTAAAGTAAAATTCTTTCTATTTAAAAAAATAAATAAAGGTTATTTAAAGTCTTTGGTATGAATGGAAGACAAATTGTGAGATTTGTTATAACTAAAAATTATTGATATTTTAAAGTCATTAAAAGTCATTGCGATTTTGAATACCTCTTAATTTTTATAGACCGTTAAAAAATCTTAATTGAATACCACATGACTTTTAAATACTTTTTTAAAGTCTATAAAAGTCTGTATTGTATACCTCATGACTTTTATAGAGTCGTTAAAAGTCTATATTGAATATATCTAAACTTTTTAATTCCATAAAAATCATTAAAAGTATTTTAAAATCCTAATCGAATACACTCTTCTTAACGTTTAAAAAAGAATAAAAAATAAAATAGATGGCATATTTGGGTGATAGGTGGCAAGCTGGGGTGTTAGGTGTCATGTGCAAGTGTGTAGTAGTGGCAAAATAAATAAATAAACAAAATAATATAGAATAAAAGAAATGAAATGAAGATAGAGAGAGGGGCCATTCCACCAAAACAGAAAGCTAAGAAAAGAGAGATTAAAAATAAAAAAAAAAACGAAAAGAGAGAGAGAATGGAATCTGAGAAATTGAAAGAGAACAAGACTTAGAGTGAGAAAGAGAGATTTAGAGAATCTTCAACTCATACACTATCTCAATCTCTGAAACAGAGTTTCAAAGAGAATATTCTCTCTGGATTCAATCTTTATTTTTTTTTTTCACTCCAACCACACTCTCTATACTTATCTCCATCTCTATTTTTATTTCTATTTCTATTTCTATCTTTAAATAATTTATATTTTCTTAATTTTTACTTTCTTCAATAAATTATTTTTATATAATTTTATTTTTCAATTAAATTTTAACAAATATTATTTTAATAACATTTTTTATTTTGTTTACTTTTAGTAAAAATTTAATGTTTATATTCTCCCATATATTTTTATATAATTTTTTCATCAAACAATTTTGTACCTAATTTTTACGATCTAACAATTTTCGACTAGTTTTCCATACCTAATTATTTATTTTATAACTTTTTCAATCATATTTTTATCATATTTATATATATATATATACACACACACATAAATGTTAAAGTCAGTGCGCACTGATATAACTTCATCAGTGCATTGGATATGAACCATTAGATTTACATACTTTGACTAAAAGTGTATACACTTGTCAAAACTTTTCTATAATTAGTGGTCTACATGCATTGTTACTGATGTAGTTATATCAGTACGCACTAATGTGAACGGGACTGCATATATATAGTTGTTATCAGGTGTAGGATCCCGCATTAGAAAGTGACTATATATATAAATATTGCAAACTTATAATAATTTATATACAAATAATATAAAGTATGGTAAAAATAAGTAATTTTTGATAAATAAAAATATTATTATTAAATATTCAATATTAGTCTTATTTTAAAGATCTAGATGAGTAATTTTTATGATGATAAAAGTTATAAATTAAAACTTATTATATATTAATTGAATTTAATTAAAAAGGTAACTATGGATATGGGGGTAAAAATGAAATAGATAATGTTAAAAATGGATTTAGAGTGCCAAACAATGAAATTCTAAAAAAAATTATTGTAAAAAGAAAAATAGATTATGGTTGGAGATCATGGTACTTTATTTTGGAGTTACCATTGGAAATGCTCTTATAGCAGAGAGAGAAAAAAGAAAAAAAGAGAAATATCAAACCGTGTGTGCGTGAGCGAGAGATAGAGAGTATGAGTTTGGAAGAAGAATTAGAGTGCAATAGCAGAGATATGTACTGTATATTTAGATAAGTACTGATGTTACGTTGATTTTGTGAGTTTGAATACAAATAGGTTCAACAGATTATCCTAAATCCTTAATTGAGTTTTATGTGAATTTAAGATGGATCCAAAAAGAGATGAATTCCGAATAGAACCCAGTTCCAAAACAGATTTGAGCACAGGAAATCTGTGAGTGTATACTTTTTAATAAAAGCTATCTGTTTTATAATTAATTTTAGCATTAATCATTTAGAAGATTATTAGAAATGAATGATTAATTCATTTATTTAGAAAATAGATTTCCAGATGATTTGAGATGTTTTTAAGAAATGAGTAGATTTTCAAAATTCAGAAATAGATTAATTAGAGAATTAGATTTATAGAACAAGATTTTACAAAGAATAATAGGTACAATTATGTTCATACATATTTCCTGATTTTTAAGATTTCTAGATTTTTAGATTTTCAAACATATTACCAGATTTTCAAAAAGATTTCTAGATTTTCAGATCCCAGTTATTTATGAGATTTTTAGAAAAGAAAAGAAAAGAATATTTATGCATGTTTTGATAAAAGTATTTATAAGGAATTATATATGTATGTTCGGAAAGCTAAAACAGTTTGCAAAGATTGTTCAGATTTTAAGATATCAGATATGTACCCTCTCCAGCAGTATCAGATTCAGATTATAAACCTTTGGGGATTCTCTGCACGTGTATGTGAGATTACTCTGCATGATCAGTCATATCGTCGTATATATGAGATTATTTTGCACATTCAATCAGATATCGATTTGTATGTGATATTACTCTGCACATTCGATCATATATCGACATGTGTTTGAAATTATACATATATATAATAGTAATTACCAAGTGGGGTATACTTTACTTTAATTTCAGTAAGAACCTTGATGAAATCACATTTAGTTTTATGAATTTTGATATGATTTTTTTTTTTTTTTGGATGATAAGTTCATTGAAATATACATATGAATAAAATTTGAGAATTTTTAAAGTATTAGAACTATTTTTTATAAATTTTCCTATATTTATCTCATTTTTCCTATGCGTTTATATTTAATAAAATCAGGATAAATAATTTTAGTGCTTAAAAAATTCTCAAATTTTATTTATAGGTAGATTTCATTAAACTTATCATATATAAAAAAATTCAGATTAAAATTCATAAAAATCGATGTGATTTCATCAAGGTCCTTACTGAAATTAAAGTAAGGTATACTTCACTTTATTATCTCTCTCTCTCTCTATATATATATTATTGAATCACTTCACAATGGTATATATGTTCGGGGTTCGTTTAGATAATGAAATCAGATTCTAAAATCTGTTTCAAGATGGATTCGACATTCTTTTATACGTATACAGATATACTACAAGGAGATAGAACCAAAATTTAAGTAAGTCGTTGTCATTCAAACAGGGGGGTGCGCATAATTTCTAGACCCCACAACAAAGATTCGAATGGTTCAACGGTTTTTCAAGATCCTCAAGAAAGGAATCTTTAAAAACCTTCGAACCATTCGAATCTTTGTAGTGGGGTAAATATATATACTCTGCATGGGTGATCATATATCGTCATGTATGTGACATGTATTTTCCCCTACTCCGCATGTGCATTGAGAATATATGTCACGAACATGAGATATTCAATTGGGTACCAGTTTGGTAAAGAGTTTTCAAATTATATATATATATATATATATATTACAAATTATGATCGGTAGAGAAAAAACATTTCAGATTATCAGATTTTAAATTAGATATTTTATATTTTATAAAATGAGAAAATGTTTTATTATATTGTATAGTATTTATAGAAAAATGAGAATTAATTACAATAAATTTTTAATTAGTTTTTAGTCTGCATTAAAGAGCAGTTTTGGATTAGATTGTGATACTTTCAGGAAAAGATATAGAATTCCGAAAGAGATATAGAAAGAGATATATAAAAGTTTTTTTACAAGTTTGCAGATTAAGCTTAGCCAATATAAAGTTTATAATGTATGAATATTTTCATAAATAGATTTATTAATTTTAGAAACGTAAGAAGTTATAAGTTAATTCAGATTTGTAAAATAATAGTTTTCAGACAAGCTTATATGAAAGAAAAGATTTTGTTTTCAAAGATTATTTCGATCCATTCACCGGTCGTTAGCGTTCATTAATCTTTTATTTTAATTTTTTTTTTTTAAGGTTATCACCAGGTTCGTTCAGATTCTTTAATATCGTGAAATTGATCACAGTTTCGTTAGTGCTCATGTACATTATTGTGCAAATGCATAAGAATTTCACAGTATTCCCTCAAATTCAAGATAGGAATCGAGACGGATCTGTCATTAGAACTTAAGTTGTGGCATTACAAAACTAATGTCCTATTTTTTTCTTCTCAGATGAATTGTCTCATTAAAGAATTAATATTATATATATATTACGAAGAAAAATCCTTAAACAATCAACCACCTGGTGACTGTACATATAAAAAATTTAGATTTAATACGTCAATTTCTTTCGCTTTCTAGATGATTCATTCAGAAAAGTATTGAAACCCAACATTCTAACCTCCAATAATATATATATATATATATAATAATAATAATAAGCATCTTCTGGTTGATATAGTGTATAGATAAAATAATATGTATATACAAAGTTTCTACAACACAATCATTTATTATAACTTGTTTGGTTGAGCTTTTGAAAAATCTTTATTGGTAAAAGATTTATTTGTAGTAGATCTATTGGAAATAGAGTTTTTTTTTTTTTTTTTTTTTTTTTTTTTTTTTTTTTTTTTTTTTTTTTTAATTATAGTTGTTTGGTTGGTAAATTTTTTTATAAAAAAATGTCTATTTGAAGAAGTACCTTACCATGAGCTTTTACCTAGCAGAGGTTTAAACTCTATTAGCATTTACTCAATTTAAAATAAACAATCTCAAAAGCTCAACCAAACAACTCTAAAAAAACTCAAACAGACGTTTATAGATCTTTTGAGGCAATAAAAAGCTCAACCAAATAAGAATTTAATATACATTTGAAGACTGATTTTTTATACAACCAACGGTTAATTAACAATTCAAATCTGAATGAACGTTAAATATTTATAATGTTTGTGTTTGTGATAGTGAATATATGTACACATTTTGTATGCACATTGATTGTATATGCGCATGTACATAACTTTCATTAAATTAAACATTGAAAATTATCAAATTAATGCCAAGCTTACCAATTAAGATTATGAAACAATCAATTTTTATTTTCTATTTTATTTTATCAGCGTATCAAATATCATGATAGAATAACCAGCTGTCTTCAGAATTCAGATGGTTAAACTTTAAAGTCGTAAAGAATTTCTTTTTCAATAATATGGTCATATATTCATTTCAATTTTCAAACCAAAAGAAATCAAACCAAACCATTAAATTTCAAAATCATTCAATTTTTGGGTTGGAAATGATATATAAAGAAACTGGGTACCCTTTGGACCACAAAAAACACTTCTCAAAATATATGCCCACAGAAACAAAGTTTGGTGGGGTTAATAGATGCATGTCAACACCTAGCAGAAGTGGTATAGCACATTCCCTTTACGTTAATTGTGGGGGATTTAAGTCAAATGATGGTATTTTATAAATATATATGGGGAGTTTTTTCTCGGTGCTATGAGAGTAATATCTTCCGTTGTGAAAATAGATATCAGACCGTGTATATACTGTTTGATTTCGGTAGATCCTTGATCTGATTTTGGTGTCTAATTTATTATAATACTTCAAATATATTTTCTGATAAAGTTTTTAAACATTAGAATTAATTTGAAGCCTTGCATGTAGCATGCAGGCTTTATAAATTATATATATACATTAATTTATAAAAAATCATGGTGTTTCTGCAAATGATATAAGAGATTAAAAATAAAATAAAAACCCCCTAAAAAAAACCAACGGAAAATAATAATAATATTTTTGGGTATAGTTTATGTCGGGCAATAATTGGATGTCTTCAATAATAAAATAAAATAAAAATTGAAAAGCATCTCTGTCTGTCTAAAAATGTATTATTGAAATTCGATAGGTTGGAATTGTGACCATCAACTTGGAAAATAGGTTGGAATTGTGACCATCAACTTGGAAAAAATCAATCAGATTCATTCAATCACAGAAGAGAGCACAGGACTTGGTCTTGCCTTGATCAGCATGACACGTGGAAAAACCTCTCAAAATGATGAATGAGAAAAACTTCCATATAAGCTTTTATCAAAGCTGTCATATATATATATATATATATTCTTCTTCAAGTGAAGACGTTAGTTTTACATACTTTGACTCAAGTATGTATGCACCTATCAAAACACAATTAACTCACATTCAATATCCTTATGAGGTTATATCAGGACGTTCGTATGAGAAAGAGACTATATATAATTTTTTTTATTATTATTATATTATATCCGATCTTTTATCATATAATTTATTTTAATTAGGTGGAGGTACCTCTCCTTTTACGTTGGTGGATGGAGGTTCGAGTTCTACCATAAGTATTTTATAAACAAATATAAGGAGTTTTTTTTTATGATATCCGACTAGAATTTGCTTTTAAGTGCAATAAGAATACATAATTTTTTAGTTGTGGTGTGGGAGTAAAATATCCAAATAGTTCGACTACGAAAAACTTTTTCAAATAGAGATTCTTCTTTATGTACTGTGAAATTAGATATCTCCTAGACATCCAAATAGTGACGTTTGTTCTCGGATAATGTTGCTTGATCTCGGTGATTTGGATAGATATCTGACCTTTGTCGGATTTCAATTCCGATTTTATATCCTTTTTTTTCAACGAAGATGGAAGTTTCTGTTTGATTTCCTAAATAATAGTTATAATAAAATGTGTTTTTATTGGGTTTGGGCGTTAAAGTAGGTGTTGGACTGTAGAATTTTGCATGGGAATGCAACCCTAGCTATGACTTTTGAAAGGTCAACAACAATTTTTTTAAGAGCAGTACTCGAGTGCTAACCAGTCAGCACCAAACATACTGACCAACCAATAGTTGTCATATATCCTAAATTAAAGAGAAAAATGTAAAAGTGAAAAAACTTTGAGCCACGTGGTAACACTCTATTAGATGGTCAGTATACCTGGATACTGACTAGTCAGTACCCAATCATTTCCCTTTTTTTTAATTAATTAATTAATTGATTATTCAAAAAGGGCAAATGAATTATCTATTTTCAGTAGGAGATTAGGTGCTCCTAATCTACCATTGATTCATCTAGATCAGCTTATCAGCTTAGCTAGCTTCATTATTGGTTACCACATTAGGTTAATTTTAATTAAATTAAATTAGATTGGTCTATTATTGATATATATATATATATATTATATTGGTTCATTTGAGAAACCTAATTGTACACTTGAAACCCCATATTGTCTAATAATAATATAAAATATTTATTATAAATTGTAATCTCTTGCCTAAGCATGATTTGCCATTTTCAAAATGACCATTCACGAAAACTATTTATTATAATGTAATAAAACTCAGTACAATAACATAACCACCAAATCAACTAATAATATAGTTTGAAACATCAAGGATAGATTAACAAACGATCAACTACTATATTTGGTAATATTAAATTATTAACCTTAATTAGATAGATAATGGTAGCAAAGCTAGCTAGCTTGATTCTCAACCCAAGAAAACACAACAAATTAACCTTGTTTGAAATTTAAACAAGAATATATATATATATGTAGCATCGAAAAAAGCTGCCTATAAGAAAGAACAAAAACATAGAAAAATTAGATTGGAATACTTGATGGATTTGGGTCCAAAGAAAAAATAAAATAAAAAAAATAAAGCTTTCTTGCAATGGAAGCATCAAATATTTGTCATTATTGCGTAACTCGATGCTAATTACACATCGGAATTTAAATAATTAAGAGTCCAAGTTCAAGTTCTCATCTTTCAAATATAATTAATTTATAAAAACGAAGCATGGAATAATGTGAAGGAAAAAGAGGAAAGTTGGGTTGGTTAAAAAATTAAGGATTAAATTTAAGAAATAAAATCAATATAAAATCGAAAAGCTGACAAATCAATATTGGACTTTTTCAAAAAAAATATAATAATATTGGACTTTTGGATCAATATAAAGAAAATTTAAGAGGAACAAATTAATCCTCAGAAAAAAGATTGGACTTTTGGATTAGAAAAAGAAAGCTTTCCTTGCAATAGAAGTATCAAATATTTGTTAGAAAAGTTGCGTATCTTGATAGTAATTACACAATTAACAGTCAGAGTTGAAATTATATTTGACCAAAATGAAATTAAAAAGATGAACCATGGAAAATGAATGAGATGATAAGGATAGAGGAAAGTCTATATACTGTATCTATCTTTACAATATTTTAAAAAAATAAATAAAAATAAAAAAATAAAAAACTGTTCAAAAATAATATCTCAAATTGTGTATAGTCAACCAAATTGGAACATGTATCTACATTTAATTATTATTTTTTTCAACTTCTTCCATAAATATAGACATACATACCCCAATTTGGTTGGTTAGACACAAATTGAGATACCATTTTTAAATAGTTGATTTGAGTCCAAAGAAAACTCTTCATATATATTTGTAAAATACATATATCGAGATTTGAATATAGCTTCCACAACTGATATGGATGGAGAAACACACCACCTGTACTAAAAAAGGGTATTTAATTAAAGCTTTAAAATTTCAGTAATGCTACACATCCTATCCAAAATCCCACTTTTTTCATCTCACCACATGTGGCATCTAAGGTGTTAAATGGTGAGTGGATACATAAGACAGGTGAGATAAATCATCATTAATATGTATCCACT